>JAOQGH010000007.1:5696492-5732447 GCA_025769975.1 Gallinago jamesoni | reverse complement strand
GCTTCCCTGAAAACCAGGCGCCGAGGTATGGCACGTGTCCCCCCTGGCTGGAAAACCCATTTCAGTATCACAGCCCTTAAAAAAAAAAAAAAAAAGAAAAGAAAAGAAAAGAAAAGAAAAACTACTCTCCCAACAACTGAGATGTTATTGTGCAGATCTGTGACACACTTATAATAATATAAGCAGCACTAGGTAAATATGTAGCACTGTTTTTTCCTTCAATTCTTCCTAAATTCAAGCAGCCATCTTAAGAACTCTCTACCCTTTAAGGGATGAAGGATACGAAATTATCGTCTATTTATCTCAAGTGAGATAATCAGGTATTACTACTTTTTTTATTTTTCCAGCTTTAAAAATCAATGGTGCTAAAGGTTTTCCAGAAACACACACACTAAATAATAAAAATCAAGGCTTGTGCATTTTCAGCTCACCCCTGCAGTCTTTTTGTGGTCTATGCAACACACTGCCAGAGGCATCCTCCTGGTGACAGAAAATATACCTAATGACACTTCTCCATGTAACCTATGCCCTAAAATCATGGACACATGGAGACATATATATTTATAAATTTAAAACAATTCCTTTGAGCCATAGAAAGGATGACTGGGGGAATGTTTCCACCTGATACTCATGGAAACACCTGGAACTTAATGGAAGGGATATATAAAATAAGTCTTTGTGTACTAACTAGATTTTTCTAAACTTTGACTGCACTGCATAGAACTAACATTTAAAAGCTCTTTAACATAACATTTATCACACAAAACATAGCACTACAGCAAGCAAAAAATTGTTGAAAACTTTAGCCATTCTGACTTTGGTCTCCTAGATGTTATCTTGTAGCAGCAATTCACATAAACCAAAGAAATTAATGACACAAAGCAACAGGCTTTAAGATCATTGATAAAATTGCAAGTATCTGCTTGACCACATTAAAATGATGGTTTCATGCATTTTCTTTCAAAGCCTCCCTTGAATGGAACACCACACAAGCACCGACTTGCTGCTCAGTATTTGTCATGTCAACCACTACCCTTTCCTAAATCACTCTTATTTATATTCTTCTTTCCTGAACTCTTGGTTTCCAGAGAATTAAAAAGCTGAATTCTAGAAGCATTATTATCCATAGAAGAATAAATCAAACAATAATCTTTGCTTAGGTTGATTCGTATTCTTTGATTTTAAGCTTTCTCAAATATATTTAAACTTAGACAAAATGTAGTACAACTGGAGAGATTGCTACATATAAAAATGAAATTTTGACATCTCAGAACAAGTGAGTGACTGTTATGTCAAAGTTTCACAGAGAGTTCATCTGCAGATCCTAAGAGACACTACAGCACAACAGAAAATTCTGTCAATATTTCTGTTGCAGCATGAAGTTTTATTTTGTTTGCATTTTTTTCAATAGGATAAGATGCACTATATTTATGCACCCTTTACATCTGCAGTGATCTCAAACCCCTTTCCAGCTTAGTCCAACACATCACACTGTTAGATTCACATCTAACATGGAGAGAAAACTGCCATATGATTAAAAACAGCTATCACAAGCCCACGTTTACACAAAAATGCCCTGCCCGTACTTTTGTTAAACTCAGTACCATTTTGAACAACCTATGTCATAGATTCCCAATTCAAAAGCCACCCAAAAAAATCCCCAAGTGAGAACTAAGCTACGTTTCTAGTAGTCTGATCACAGAGTAATGCAGAGGTTATGGAACCAAACACATGTCTCAAAAATAAATAGCTACGGAAGCAATTAGTTCCTTTCTTATCAAAATAGGATTTCAAATCCTCATTCCTCCAAAGCTTAACCATTCACAAATTGCTCTATAAATTTAATTCACAAGGTGTGTTTAATTTTGGGAAAGTTTGAACTAAGCTAAACCCCCCTCCCATTGGAATCAAAGGAAATACAGATAATTTGGCCAAAACTTGAAATAGTAGCAAAAGCTAAAATAAAAGGTGTGTATCTCTTATTATTCATTAGAAAACAGCTTTGAAGATGAGTCTGCTTCACTTCTATTTTGTTACAGTAGTGGAGACTACACAATAATGTAAAACTTCATTAGAGTGCCTCATAAAAATGCAAGAAACCCCCAGTTTTCCCAGAAACTGAAGCCAGTTGGTACAGGCTGAAATGTAGTTACTTGACAGCCCAGCTCTTGCAGGCTTTCCTGAGCAGGTATCAGTACACTACAGCGAAAACTCAGACAGAGACATCCCCTACTCAAAGTATAAATGTCCCCAGTGAAACCGACAGTAAAACTCTCTTCTTTCAGGTCTCCTAAAGCACCACAGAACATAATCTGTCACTTGCACAGGTGAGCAATACATTAAATCCCTACACTTTTTGCAGAATTCTTCTACTGATCCAGACTTTTTTCTCACAAAAGTTGAAAAGGATTTCTTTTCACCTCACAAAGATTCATAACATGAGGAACAGAAAACCACTTGAAGGACTGGATGCTTTTAACATATAAATTAAAAACAATTAATTTATATGTGTGTACATATATGCACACATACTAATATCGGTAACGCTACAAACCTATTCCCAGTGCTTAGTATGGTGCAAAGGGGAAATTGCAGTTCATAGAAAAAAAACCCAGGAACCTTTTTTGGGCAAATATCTAAAGAAAGCAGTTGTGAAACTTAAGTCCAAGGGCCAACTTTGTCCCTTTTTCTTAAATTGTCTTCCTCACAATAGCTTGCCTGTATGGAAATGATTAAAATAGTAAAAATAAATTAACTATTGATACATAAACTAAGTTTTACCCAATTATTAGAAACCTCAAAACAAATAATCTCTAAATTTTGGGTCTAGAAGTCAAATTACTACAAAAGCAGTTACACGTATGTATCTACTTCTGAACACAGAAAAGTTACTAGAAGGCTAACTGGAAACAGCCAAGATCAGCCAAAGTACTATGTCAGATAAGTAAAGCAAAGAGGCATATTTATGATGAACTATAAATCAGCAAGATTTTACAAGTAATGATATCAGACTTTTATTTTGCACGCAAATTCCATGATATACCCATTATATAATCCTAAATAGTTTACTGTCTACATTTTCTGAATATCTGACAACTTTGAGACGTAGGCTTTAAGAAGCCACTACTGGTATCAAACCACAGCTGACACCAGGAGACTTGTGATGTATAAATACACCTGGAGCTTTAGCAACTCTGGGGGGAGGGTGTCTGTACTTTCTGCTACAACAGTAATAAAAGATTTGCTGCCACGGTAATACCTGGTTAGTATTATGCATTTTAATCCATTTATTTTATTTTTTTATATAACCTTAGTCACTCTTCATCAAATCACAACTTTTTGGCTCCAATGTTTTTTCTAAGCAATGAAGTAGCTGCATTCTCTAGATATTAGCAAAGTTTTTTGCAGTAGATTTGAAGTGAAACTCTGAAGGGCACGTTTTCATAGTACTTTCCCGATCTGCTACTCCCGACAGCCCGAAGGCTCCCGCTGCCCGGGGGCGGCACCTCGGGGCTCCCCGCCGGAGCGGCACCCCCGCCGTACGGGAACCGGCCTCTCCCACAGCAGCGCTTCCGAGACTGCCCAGGCTTGTTCCGAATTCACTCTCAACTTTGGGCTATTTTAAAATAAAGTCAATTCTGTCCCGGCAGGGTGCGATTACAGAGACTGGGGCTCACTGGAGCTCCCAGCTCCTCCGACGGGGCGGCGGCAGCGGCAGGGGCCGCCAGCAGCGACACGGCCTCCGCCCGGCCCGCTCCGCTCCGCCGGCGGCTCTGGGCCTCCCCGGCCGACCCAGACACGCGCGCGTCCGCCTCCCTACTGGCAACGCCAGACCCGCACCGGGGACACAGACTCGGGTTACGGGGCGGCAGCGTCTGCCGAGACGAGGCCGGAGCGGGGCGAGCCCAGCGGCCCGGCCGGTGGCGGCAGCAGAGCGGCTGCCCACCCAGCGCCTCGCCCGCCCCGCGGCTGCCGGCCGGTGGCAGATCCGAGGCCTCACTCACCGGCCCGGCCGCCCGTTCCGCCGCCGCCGGCCGGGCGGGGCCTGTCAGGGCGCTGGGACCCCCCGCCGGAGCGCGGCTCCGTCCTGCCGCGCCGCGCCGCCCGCCCGCCCGCTGCTCACCTGGTGCTGTCAGCGTCTCTCACATGGCGGGGCCCCGGCCCGCCCCGGCCCGTCTCCTGCCCGCTCCCACCGCCGCTTCCCGCCCGCTCCCACAGCTACTCGCACCCGGAACCGATTCCTCTGGCGGCGCTTCCGCTTCCTGGTAGCGTGCACCGGCGGGGGCGGGGCCGCGGCCCAGGAGCGGCGGGCAGGGCCCCGCCGAGGGTCAGCCGCCCGCCCGCCCCGCGGCCAGGGCTCGGGCTGCGGGGGCCGCAGGGCCAGGCCCGCCCGGGTCCCAGACTCGGCGGCGGCCGCAGGCGGGGCGGGCTGGCGGCTGCGCGGCGGGGACCGTAGCGTCAGCGTTATCGGTGGGCCGGCGCGCACAGGCGCATCCGCTCCGAGAACCAGTCGGTGCGTAACGTCAGGCGCACTCAGTGCGCACCGGTGGCCGGTAGCGCCGGCGATGGTGCCGGCAGAGTCAGCGATGACGCGAAGAACCCGGCTCCGCGCTCGCTCCGGGAGGGGGGTTCCCGTCCCCTACTGCGACCCTTCGCCTGACGGGGCGTACACCCCTTTCCATTTAAAGTCGCTGCAGAATAGAGGATCGCGGTGCACAATTTCCCCGTTTCTCCAGGAATTTGCTGAATATGCTTTAAATGAGAGCTCACTGGCTTCTGGTTTCCATGGCGAGCCTTTGGGATGCCCGGTAAGAAGCCTCAGCTGTGACGGTTCCGCAGGAGTGAGGAGAGGGCAGTGCCTGCAAACTTAAATCTTTTCCATAGCATACTTTTTCCAATACTTTTCCACAGTGTAAAATTTCCTTCATATATAGCCTACAAAAATCTACATGTTATCTGCACCCCCTGCAAATGCAGCTAAAGCTTTTTGGAGATGCAGTGGTTGCTACTATAAAGGGAGTCTTCTGGAATTGTGCTATAAATTGTGTTATAAAGATCAGCTTGGTGTTTTCTTAGGCTGGGCTGGCATGTTCTCACCATTTCAAGAAGACACATTACTACTAAATACACTTCTTTATATATTTAATAAAGTTATATAATCAACAACGTTTGGATTTTTTTTACTTTGAGCACTTATCGTTTTGGCAAAAGTGAAATACTAAATACTGGTACTAGACATGCATTCCTTTCATTCAAGCTTAAGAAAACATTTACAAAGTTGACAGATAACATTTATTAAAACATGTTATACAAAAAAAGGGGCATGGGACTCTTCTATAAGAAGAAAATATTGAACAGTAACATTAAGTTAAAACCATGCTGTACAATTAGGACAGCAATATTTATAGACAAAACTATCCAACCTCTGCAATACAAGCATAACATCTCACAAAATATCAAGATATGCAAATTTACTATTATAAATGACTTGTTTAGAATAAAAACTTATAGCTCATTAAGGATTATTCACTTGACTTGCATAAACAGTTACATTTCTGGAAGAAATATGGAAACCCATAATTAATTTAAAAAAAAAAAAAAAAGAGCAGCAATTGACAGACACAGGCTTCAAGCAAAAATTGAAACTTACAATTTTATCACATTAAAAATATACCATTTTGTTCTCCAGCATCTTCCCCTAGGGCACTGACAGTTCACAGCTTATAGCTAAAGAAGCCTAGCTATACAATGAAGCATTTAAATGACAAAAACAAACCCCAACTCTCCTTTGTTGTCTTGAGAAAGGTTCTAATTCGGTTAAAGCAAAATACTGAATATACTGCTGTAGGCTCTCCTATTCAGAGACAGGTTGCCCTTCTGGCACCAAGGCAAAAGCTGGGATTACAGGATCTGACATGCCTCCATTCTTTCAGGCTCAATACTACAGGGACATCCAGTATTCTTTTTATAATGAGAAATCCAATACATCAGCCTTTGATCATCCGCCTTGCTTTTGGCAGGGGACAGTTTCTCAACCCCAGAAACACCTCAAATGAAAAAAAAGCTAAGACCAAAAATTGTACTGACAGTACCTTCTAGCGTCTACCTGCTCACCCACAAAACAAGATAATGTTTGAAAACAAACCAAAAACCCCAAGAGTGGTGTGTGAAATAGGAACCTCCTTCCTCTAAAGGGTCAGATATACACCTGAACAGAGATCTTAACCCTGCAAACAGTTACACAGATTCCACGGTAATTAACATCTTAGTTACAAAGTAGAATGAAAAGGAACTTAGCTGTAGTATCATTAAGCATTCTTACCACTGATAAGCAACGAATGGCTTCACAGTAACAGGACATTTTGAAAGCCTTCTGTGCACACAATGGTTCTGGTTTTCAGAAGACATCCACTTTACTACAGCCAACAGTGACCAATATAAAAACGCACAAATGTTTCTAAGCCATATCGTTAAAGAGATGAAGCTTAAGGGAAGATTAATGAAATTTATCATATACATATGCATTCACTTTTTATATATAAATATGTATCCCTTCCCTCCTCCCCACTAACAAGAAATAATTTCCTGTATCTTGACCACTCCATTAGCAGAGATTAAGAGCCTGGCTGTTGACTGTTTTGGTGGTTTACTGTTGTGGCGATTTGGGCCAGAATGGCCACAGAAACCAAGGACAGATGCTCTCCTCACCTCTCTCCCCAAGGCCAGAATTGCAGGGTTTCAGTAGTAGAGGGCTGCAAAGGTGACATGTGGCTGGAGGTTGCCAACTGCCCTGTGCTGGTCAAAACAGTGTGCATCATTTACATCAGTTTCAGTGCATTTCACACCAAAACTTCAACCAGAGGTGCACACAGTGCCTCTGCTCAGACATATTTAATGAAGAGTGGCAGCTGCTGGCAAGGGGTGCAGGGAGACACGTGAGGATAAGGTACTTCTGGGGAAGAAACACATACAGAGGAACTGAAGAGCTGCTCTTGGGAAAACACCTGGAGAAGACACTGAGGACATGAATAGAGACACTCAAAGAAGGACAGAGTCCATGCCTGAGGAGATTCACTTCTGAGGGCACTTTGGCTCAATGGTAAGCCCTGCCAGAGCAGGAACCTCTAAGTAACTGAGGCCCACAGGAGACCCAAGTTGGAACTGGCACATCCCTGAAGGGACTATGGCTCAGTGTCACTATAAGCAGTGACACTGACTAGCCCAAAGCAGCAGAGGACACCACTAAGAAGTGAAGTGTGGCAGACAAGCCAGTATGCACATAAGCCCACCCTCCTGTGTGATCTGTCACCTCACTACAAGAACAGCACAGACGAGTGCAGCGCTCCGTCAACACAAGGGCACAGATCAGGGAGGGGATGTCCTGGTCTGAGAGTGGTGGACTTCAGTTGAGCCTGGGCAAGGGGGAGGAAAGTGTTTCCTTAAGTGTTTAAATAATTTTTTGTTATCTTTTTATCTTAATAACTCGAATCAATGATTAGAAGTTTGTCAAAGGGCAATAAATTAAATTCAGGAAAAACACCACAAGACAACTGTTTTGCCTTTGATGAGCAAAAGTATTTTAGACATGTACCTCAAGCTTCCCTTAAATTATCGATCTTCCCAACAAGACCTCATAACAATTGTATCAGTGTTTTCCTGCAATCAGTCAGTTTCATATAAATTAACATCAGAAAGCCTAGTGCTACAAAATCAGTGGAGCAACATTTGCTGGATTTTCAAGACAATATACTAATATGGGGTAAAACAGTAATAGGCAAATATTAAGAAGTTGCTATTCATGCTAAGTCATTAAAAAAAGACATGGTTCTATAATGTGAATAACTGGACCTGTTATAAAACCTTTAAAGTGTCTCTCGCAGTACATTTTATTTAAAGCTTTATTTCAAAGAACGCTAACTGCAAATAGGAGTAATGGAGTCCCATATAAAAATCATTCCAAGCTGGTAAAAGAAACAGTTTTGCTGGCAGCTCTGTAGGATAGTATGGGTTTAACAGAAATAATTTTTTGCTTTTTTTCAGCCTGGTGTTTCTGACCAGCCTTTTTATGGTTAAATGGGAAGAGGTACCCTTAAACTTTTCATGCAACACTGAAGTGACAATTTGAAAGGGGTTGAGAACTAATGTAATATACAAGGTCATTCCTGAAATGAGTATGAGAATATCTTCCCTCAAATGTGATGACGGTACTTGCAGAAGTGACACCCTGTATGTAGTAAGGCCTTGGAGAATGGAAAAATAGGGCCATTGAGTGCAAGAACCTTTTCCTCTACACTCATGTAAACAGGCAAGCATTATAATATTTTTTTTTTTAATATTAAAAAAGACAGTGTTAGCAGTGTGGAAACAAACCATAAAGGGAATATAATTTCTAAGTTTAAAAAACATACTTATAAAGTTTTATGGTTTGTTTTTTTTTTTTTTTTAAATACAAAGTGCTTCTATACATTAAGCAGGTTACAGTGTTAGTGAGCAAATCCCTGTTTATTTACCTTGATTACAAGGGTTATCTATGGCAACCTAGGTTTATTGTAGAGTTCAATTAAGTGCTAAGAACAGGAACTCTATGGTGCTGACCATTCAACCCCATTGCCAGCAATGGGTTCATCATATTTGGGAATATCCATTTTAACAAAACTCCATATGAAAAATATCTGAAGCATCAGAAGATTAAGAATTAAGAGCCTCTTAAAAAAAAAATTTAAAGTTTATAAGTAGAATGCCAGAAAAGAAGTTACAGTAATTACAGCCCACCGAGTAGTGATCCCCCAGCTTGTACCAGACGTTCATGATCAGGATACAGTCTGGTTGTATCTTAAGACAATTTGTAACCAGGAGTCCAAAAAACCATCTAAATAGCAATTATCTTTGTGTGTGTTTGCTTCACCATACAGGGTCATCTGTTTAAGTATCTTATCCTGCATATTGCAGTACCTAATACATAAACTGGGGTAGACAGGCTTAGGCCTTTGATACTGGTTAACCTCCCTCCACCCCCCATGTTACCAGCACTGTACTTGGACACCACCTCTTTTATCATAGTTTGTGTATGCTCTAAAGGCTCTTTCCTTTTTATAATATATTTTAGTAAACTACAAAGAAGGGTTAATTGCTTTTGCATAAGACTGCATTAAGCTTTCAACCCCAAAATCCTGTTGCCACCTTTACAACTGATGAATTCACTCTACCTGCAGAGCTGGCAGCATCACTCACAACTACAAACACTCCTCCATCCATCCCAAGAATTAGAGCCCAGGATATAGATCCTCATCCTAACGAGGCAGAAGTGCCACTTCCCAGCAAAAAGTCCAGACTTCGGACATGAGCACTGTACCATGTTCTGCCGTACCATTAATAAATCCAAATACCATACTTCTACCTTTTTTTTTTTTCCCCACAAGCAACGTGATTTGAAGAGGTAAAACAACTCTGGCTGCTCGTGATCACATGTAACCAGTCACAGTAGTTCAGTACCAAGAATCTGTATTATAGTTCTTACTATTCAAAGAGTCAAGAACTAAAAGTATAAATACCTATCAATGACTAAATCATTTTCCTGGAGCAGATTTCTAAAACTAGATAGAAGTTCTCAAAGAAGTTTTTGTACCAATAAAAAGTAAATTCGTGAACCCACAGAGTTTGGTACTTGCTACTGTAGTAAGCCATGAAAATCTGAACAGAAAACCACATCTTAAACGTTTGATTATTTTGGATAAGTTCCAAATGTTACATCTTTTTTTTTTTTTTTTGACAAGACAGACTTATTGCACACACTTCTAGAAGCTCTCATGATGTAGCAATCAAAATCAAGTCAAGCCAAGAGTCATACAGCATTAGACCCTAGAGAAGCAAAGACAAATTATACTTAATACAGATTGAAATGTGTATATTTATGTGTATATTCAACTATATTTAAGTGCTTTACAGACTCTAAACAGAAATCAGCAGAAAATTAGATGATATTTGTGCTACCGAAGGTGGCCAAAAAATGGAAGACAGATAAAGGAAGCCAAACCATCTTCAACACAGCCTTTCATTAAGCAATACAGCAAAGGCTATTTAATGATGTAGACTACCTAATGGTGCATGTTAAGTGCGTTGGCAATCTCCAGTTTGAGGTGGAATCCTACTTTTTTTTTTTTTTCCTTAAAATGTGAATCATATAACCTGGTTTGACCACCGTAGTTCTTTTTATCATGAAGTAGGGCTACTTGACTTTCTGCATCATACAAGTATTTGCAGGATATGGGTCAATTTAGAGCTGGGCTTTATGTGAATTTAGAAGACTTAGAAATAAAAACAGGGCTTTTAACTGCTGGGATTACAATCCATGTCACAAAGACCTTACAGACCTCATTTTGCAAGCGCTTTTCAGATCAACCATTTGCACTTCACACATCAAACACTTGGAGTAATACTGTGGAAAATAGAAGTTTGGTCTGCTTATACCAGCATAATCATTAAACTTGGGTTTTTTTGAGAATTTACAATAGCAAGTACCAGACACCATTTGCATAATTAGTTTATTTTGCTTACTCTACTAAACAAGTGTAAGCACTAATGTCTTAGTTAATCTCAGGAGTACTCTGCTCAGCTTTAGAAGCTTGGTATGACTTGGTACAAGAGGTCACATGCCGATGAAAACTGTCCCGCCACATAAATCTTTTCCCACAGATGTTACACTCATATGGTTTTATGCCTGTATGAATTTTCATATGGCCTACAAGATGGTGTTTCATTTTGAATTTCTTACCACAGACACCACAGCCGTAAGGTCGAAGACCAAGGTGCATACTCATATGCCGATCTCTCTGACTTTTGTGAGTAAAGCTTTTACCACACTGACAAGGATACAGCTTATCAGCATGTGAGAATCCAGTGAGGGACGTTTCTTCTTTAATTCCTGTAGCCATTTCAATGCCTTCACCATAGCCTGCTGCTATCATAAGATCCTGTCTGTGAGCACTTAAATTTCCATCCGCTCTTTCACCAGAAAATTCTTCCATAGATGAGCCATAGAAGTCAACTTGTTCATCATAATTACTTTCATCTGCCTGTTCATCAAATTCTGCTTCCATCTTTTTGTCACCTATATGAAAGTCTTCAACTCCTGAAGACTGGATTGAATGATCTGCCTGAATGGCATTCATGGATTCAGAAACTTGGTGTTCATCATATGGGTTATCAACACCTTCACAGTCTTGTTCAAATCGTTCTGGCTTCACGTGGATCCACCGCTTGTGAGACATGATGCTGGGTTTGCTGTACATAGGTCTAGTATATTGATACTCTGCACTATCGCTAGTTCCTTCTTCACCATCCTGACTTGTCATCCCAGTGCTAAGTCTATCATGTTCTGTTGAAGAATTACTGGGAAGGTACTCATGTTCTGTCAGCTGACATGACAGTTCATCTTTAGAGCTCTCTTCTTCATTTTCACCATCCCTTAGTTCCTGCACTTTATGGAATTCCGTCTGTCCTCCAGACCCAAGTTCAAAGGTTTCAACAAGGCCATTGTAACTGCTACTGCTTGGAGACTGATGATCACTGCCATGATTCATCTTCTGACACAGAACCGTTGGGTTCCCCTCTAGTACTTCTGTGCATTTATCCACTACGTGCCACATCTGAAGGAAACTTGCTGCTGTCAAATAACTAACAATTTCTGGAGCAGGCATTACCAGCCGACCTGTGTAGGTAGACAGAAGAATGTTTTCAAATACTCTGGGATTCATCACATCAGGCAGGATTATTCGCCTGCTGTTTTTCAGGAGAACCTGATCACAGAAGTAAGGTGAACTAGCTGCAAGAACAGCCTTGTGGGCTCTGAAGAGATGGCCCTGAACTACAATGGACACATCACATAGTTGTCCTTGCTGGCGTTGCTGGTTTAACTTCTGCAAAATGGTGCTAGAAAAATCTGGAAATTCCACTCGAAAAGAGCTTGACCCAGACTCCATTTCATTACAAATTTAGTGTTGTGCTGCAAGGGCAAAAAAAAATAAAATGAAATCAGAAATTCTGCTTAGTAAACTACTGATCTTCCCATTTCCTTCTACACTTCTTTCTTTAACAAGTAACACTTAAGCAGACTCATATGGAACTCAACACTTTCTGGCGCCTATGTCACTGCTGTAATTCTATTTCTCCCACCCCACCTTATTCCTCTCTTTTCTGAAAAGTTGTACTGAAGCTACAAATTGCTATGCCAGCACATTTTCTTTTGTTTCTTCTGTCCAAGAGGACTCGTCATCTACAGCAGGAGCTGCAAACAGAAAGCTATCCCCTTGAGATAGACTGAGCATTTCAAGCATGAGTTTAGGATAACAAAAACAGTTATTTGATGAAATTATAGCGTAAGAGTTCTACTCCCATGTCCCAGAGGATATGAAGATTCTGAGTGTATTTATAAGAGCATGTGAAGATTCTGCATTTCAACTGCCAACAAAATTGATCCCCCAACAAAGACTGTATTCTTACAAAATATTCCACTTTCAATGAAGTTTTCAAAGGCCAACATATTGATTCATTCAATGAGAAAGGCAGTACAGACAGAACCCTGGTGAGAATAAGGCTTATGATTCTTCTAGTGATATTTCCCTGTCCTTTTATTAACTGAAAGGTGAAATTGCAATATCTTGCACAGTTGCAAGACTATAATCCAATCTTTTAATTCTGAGCTTTTTCAGATGCTGCTATAACATTCCTTACTTTAAGAAAAACCTTACAGAATTTTAAGTGTTAAGCAGGGAAGTGATATCTCTGCTGTACAGATTTTTTTCTGCATGCACTTTATGTATTTGTAACAATGCAACAATTATATGCTAGAAGCTCAGTTAAGAGCTCACAGTTTTTAATGTTTATATTCCCACATGATTCAGAAGTCTTATTAGAAAGCTAACAGTCTTTTAAGCAGTAATACAATTCTTTAAATGTCTACTTTACATTTTTAATTGAATTTGAGATAATAATATTTACATTACTCTCTAGAGATTCCTCCGCTTTGGCCTTCACAGCTTGCTTTAAGTATTTGACAAGCTAAAAACGATTATGCATATCCTTGATTAAGTTTCTTGAGATGTGTTCCCAAAAGTATACGGATATTTTCATATAAAGGCGCAAAACAGAGAACAGCACCATTTCCCCACCTTTCAAGTTAAATAAAACCCAACTCACCAGAAGGGATTTACCACAAACTGTCATATATCAAGCGTAACTGTGGAATCCGGACTGAATACTACATTTATAACCTAGCTGTCACATCACCAATTTTACCTAGTCCAAGAACATTCTGTATGACTGTCAACATAAACAGTTAAGCAGTCTGAATAGTTCTTGATTTAGTAAATCCAATGGAGTATTAGAAACAGCAGATTTTTGAAATTACTTCCTTGGAAAAGGAATCTCTGAAAAGCTTGCAGTTCAGCTGATCATCTTCAGGTTGTCACCTACATAACAGCAGAAGATCACCTTTAAATTTAGAGTCTTCAGCATGCCTCAGCTTCTTTCCTCAAAGCATCAGGCCTGCTATGTACCCATACAACCAATCCACTTCAAGAGACCAAATCAGCCACCAATGTTTTTCCAGAAAGTAATGGAATACTATGCCTGCCAGTTCAATTAATAGTTTTTCTTTCTGCTTTGGTTCAAATAACTTGACAATGTTATTTAAGTATTTCCGACAGTTATCTTATACCTGGTGTACATTGTAAAAATCTACTTTTTTTTTAAACAATCAGATTATTTTTTTTAATGCAGACACAGTGGTTTAACTCCTTTCAGAATATTGACAGATTTTAGACTCTATTTTTCAATACATACCTACAAAAAAGGTAAGCCTTCAGGATACGTTCAACTCAAATTTAAAGAGACGTCTATAGACCTTATATAATTACTGCTCATCTAAAATGCCATCTTTCCGGGAGGGCTCAGCATGCCACCACAGAAACAACTCCACATGGGAGCAGAGTTTTATGTTTTAAGTTCTCATGAAAACCAAAGCCATCAAAATATAAGTAAAGCCACAAAGGCCAAGAAAACTTTGTTTTTCCAAAGAGCTTTCACGTCCACCTTTTACAATCCGTTCTGCTTCTGCCTTTTCCTTATCCCAGCTCACAGAAAAAAATCTATTTTAACTAATTAACGTATTACTTGCTTAAAAATAAGATTACTTTTAAAAGGGCCAGCAGGTAGTTACTTCAGTTCTTTGCACATAGAGCTTCAGAAGAAATCAATCACTTGCACCTGCCAGGGCAGAACGCCTCAGCACCGGCTGCCGCGGGCGCACCGGTGGGGCCCGTTGCAGGCCCCGGCCGCAGCCTGGCCAGGCCCCAGTGCCAACCCCCCCTCCGCGATGCCGGCCCCGCCTACCAGCCCTGTTTGGCACAGGGCCCAGAGAGGACCGCGTCCAGCACCCGCTCCCCGCGGTCCCTCGGCCCTCCGGGGAGAGCCGCGAGGCGGCGGCAGCGATTGGCAAGGCCTCACTCGCCGTCACACGGAATGGAAGGGCGGCGGACAATGAGATTTCCCCCCCCCGGGCTGTGCCTCACCTGCGGACCTCGGAGTCTCTTCGCATTCCGGGATGCGGCCCCGGCCTCGGCCCCGACCCCGACCCCGGCTCCGGCGCTCGGTGCGACCGGCACCACCTCCGCGTCCCAGCCTTACCGACACCGGAAGCAGCACCCCCACACTTCCTGTGGAAAACTTCCGCGTCCTGGTCACGTGACTCCTCGGGGCGGATATCACGCGCATTCCCTAGGGGGCAGGGCCGGGTCCAGTACTGCCCCGCCCCCGCGGGGACGCTCCCCTGGGTCCCTATGCACCCACCCCCACCCCCCACCCCCCCCCCCCGGGACAGCCCTAAAACGGGAGACGAGGGGGCAGCCCCCGGGAGCGTCACCGGCGGAGACGTGAGCGTTAACTGACAGACAGGGACGTAGCGGCACGTGCTGCACGCGCTCGCTGGGCGCGGGAGGGGATTTTTGGGCGCTCCCGGCGTTGACCCCCAGAACACGGGCCCCGCCGCGGGTCCGGGGGCTCCGCTGCCGCAGGGATAATTAGTTCCGCCGAACTAAAGATGGACAAACGTTGGGTGGAAGCGACCAACGAGCGTTATCGTTCCATCGAAATGTCGGGTTGTTGGGAAGCGCTGTCGGGAGGCTGGGACCAGCGCCGCTCTGCGATTCCTCGCCAGCCGCACGGGAAGCATCAACTCGTCAACGAGCACCAGATCCCTAAAACCGTTGTTTGTGTTGTGTGAGAAAAGAAGCACAATCCAACAAGCCCTCGGTTGCTTTACACATCTCACGGAACAAATGCCATCCAGTGCCTCGAAAAGGAACAAAGGAGGTACATTTTGGAGCAGCACAATAATCTTCCCCAGTCCAGCTTCCTTTTTTTGTTTGTTTTTTTTTTTGTTTTTCCTTTGGGAAGTTAATGCGCTCCGTGGGAAAGCATAACAAACTATAATATCCAAATTTGTAGGAATTTATCCACGAGAAAATTTTATGTTTGTCTATCAGACCTTAAGATAGTAAGAGAGGTAACCAAATACTAGGCATTTTGGAGAAAATAAACTACTGAAACTTTGTGACTCTTCCTCTAAGAGAAAGCGAAGGAGCTCCAGTGCAGGCTCTGCTCGAGAGAGAGGGTTTGGCGTTTTCTTGCAGTTGTTAAGGATGCAGCAAAAGACCTGTGTCGTTTCTCTGTAAGAAACTGGTGAGCTAGGCACAGATAGTGCCACTTTATTTTTGTTTCAGGCGTTTCTCTTTCAGTTCAACTTTATTTGAAAGAGAACATGATGGAGCCTTCTTCACATGTGAAAATCCAGCAAAATAATTTTCAGACCTGGAGACACCCAGTATAAGCGGTGACTCCCGACACCTCCCAGCCCCGGCCTGCTCAGGCACTCGGGGTTCGTCTGGAAATGAGGATGGTTTCAGCGTGAGCTGCACACACAGCTCCTGCTGCTCCTCACACTGCTCGCCGGGGACAGGCCCCGCCGCTCGGGGTTCTGCAGGGGGACACGCCGGGGGGGTCACTGTCTACGTTTCTGCGGCCAGTCACCAAACGTTCTTCACCTGGTGACGTTTCAGGAGCTTAAAGGGGGTTGGTCCGGGCGTTTGAGACAGGGCTCTGGCTCCGGGACCCCCCGCGGTGCCCGAGCCGGGGGGGGGGTGGGGGGTGACGGGGACACCCCGCGGTGCCGGGCGGGGCCGGCAGGTGGCGCCCTGCGGCCGGTGACACCCCTAAACCCGGGTGTTACTGTGTTTAACCTTCAGTCTTCTTTTAAAGAAAACAGACGGTAATATCTGGATTTTTAAATTCGTGGCAAAGACTCCGACTGGGTTCGACTCAGGGCTGAAACTCAGCGACCTGGAGGCAGGGACGGACGGACGGACCGACCCGTCCCGGCTGCCCCCGCCGCCTCCCGCGCCCCCGCCCGCCGGGAGCCCCATTGCCCCCCAGTTGGCACCGGCAGAGCCCCGAACCGCAGCCCGCTCCGCCGCCAGGAACCCCGGCGGTGCGAGGCCGGGGTCTGCCGGCCTTCTGGGCTGCAAGTGCCCACTGCCTGCTCATGGCCAGCTTCTCCGTCAGCACCCCCAAGTCCCTTTCCTCAGGGCTGCTTTCTAATACCTCATCCCCCAGTCTGTCTTGATACTGAGGATTGTTCCAGCCCAGGTGCAGAACCCTGCACTTGCTTTTGTTGAACCTCACGAGGTTAGCCTTACCTAATGCTAATAAAGAAATTACTCAAAAAGGATTCTGGTATTAGAGTTAAACCAGAGTTCTTGGATTAGAGTTAAACCAGAGTTACCAGCTAGATGGATGTTTTTTCTGACTTGACACTTAAACAACTAAAGATACAAGGCTGAGAAGTTGTGACTCCACCCTTATGCTTTGAGTTTTATCGTAATTGGATTCATCTAACACAAGGATGGCCCATGGGAAATCTTAGAGTCCCCTTCCAATTTATGTGGGATTCACAGTATTTCTAAAAGTCAGAATGTAAATATGAAGAAGCTTTAAAAACCTTCAAGTTTATAAAGTCTGCCCATTCAGCTGAAACAAATGTATCATGCCTGCCTGCCCCCCCCCCCCCCCCCTTTTTTGTCTTTTTCTTTTTGCAGCAGAGATGAGAGTCTTTGGGTCTGAACCGCTCCTGGATGCTGGTGGGCAGCCTCCTGTGCCCAACCTTCATGCTCCCAGCCGAGAGGAGGTTTGGTGCCGGGGCAGTGTGTTGCTGCATGTGCTTTTGATAGATTAACAGGTTTTGCTCAATGTTTTGTGTGTCGGAGGGAAAATTCCCATCAAGAAAGCAGGCCCTTCTGTGATTAGAAAAGGGTTCTTCCACCTTTGACAGACTATCAAGCTATCAGTAAGGTTTTAAATGGCTTTTAATAGAAATTTCCTATCGTTCCTTGTAATCTCTTCTGAAATTTATCTTTGTTATCTGCTCTACAGTTTGCTTGATGAAAAAATTTTTCTGATTGAACTAATGGGGATGATTATATCAAGGCATTGTGTCTTACAGTTTTGCAGAACAGGTAGTCAGTCAGCTGTCCTGGACCAAACTCCAGATGTTGGCTGCAGATGCCAACACTTTCAGCTCCAGGTCAAAGACAAGAAAAAAGAAAAAAAAAAAAAAAGAGCAGTTTGTTGGAAAGTCCTTTTATAAGTGCTTCTGGAACAAGTGGTGCCAGGTACCATTCTGCTGCTCATGCCACCCATCAAGAATTCTTTTGTACAACTTGCTTTCAGTCAAGATGACAGAAGCAAAAACTTACTTCTTTATTTACAAGCAGAAAACACTTAATCTGTTAAAGAGCAAGTTTATGCCATCTTCCATATTTTATTTCTTTTTAGATGACAAAGTGTAGTTGAGAGATGAGATGGTGAACGGGTGACTGAAGCCTGTGTAAGGATGCTGCCACCCTGCAGTTAGAAGTGCAAAGTGTTACACAAAGCAAACAATGAAGCATAGAGCAAACGTGAAAGAACCTCACAACAGAACAGGGCTCAGCCCACCTGTCAGCAGCATGAGGACCAGCAGAGGCTTCCTCAGCTGCCGTGGCAGCACCTGGACACAAGGGGCAAGGGTTCAGTTTGCTCCCAGTGTGGGAATCGAGGTCTGACAGGCAACCACAGCCTCAGAGTGTTACCACAAGGGTAACCCAATTTCCACCACACCCGATTGCACAAAGCACTTTTGGAACTCCTCTCTAGATGACCATAGCAGTAGCCCTGCCCCTCACCTGCCAGGCAACTGTGCTAAGCTTTTGGGTGAGAAAACAGCCACCTACTCACCTTTTTAAATGTCAGATTTCTGCTAAGAGCCAACAACATAAATCGAATTGATACCTGACTCAACAGCAGCTCCATGATTCCCCAGTGGGAAGTCCAGCAAACCTCATGGTTCAGAAGATATCCTGACTGATGCCAGGTTCATACCACACCCCGGGGCCTCACTGAGGCTCTTAACAGCTCCTCCTGCTTTCTGTGCTAAATTAGTCAGGTGCTGATGATCATTCACCTGCCAGGCTCCCCTCTCATCCCCTCCTTCACACAGTCTCTGACCCTGCATCATCTAATAGGAGCCAGCTGGAATGGGGTGCATGCCTGATGTAGCTCTGAGTAAAATTCTGAAATCATGGTGAAGAATATAAAATCAAACTGTCTTCTTCCCCCTCATAATTTTGGAAGCTACAAAACTCTTTTATTTAGATGGATTGTTTTAATCTCTGTTTCTACAGAATCTTAAACATGATTTTAAAAAAACCCAAAACATTATCCTCTATCCCACTTGATTCTTTGCCAGTCAGGAAGCCTTATATTTTAAGGAATGTACACTACATTGCTTTTTGCATAACACTGTCACAGGAAGATCTGGAATATTATATTGGCTCAGCATTTACACCAAATTAGCACTGGCAGTCCCTGTTAGATTCAGGATCCCATAGTGCTGAGTACTGAATAAACAAAGGATGTTCCTGCCCAAATATTTGTTGAAAAAGGGATGTGAGACATGGCAGCTGGCTGCAGCCCACTCAGTGGCTGGAATAGAGGCATTGTGGTATGAGGAATATAAGATTATGATTTGAGATATGGACAAAATCATTCTATGCAGTTAAAAGAGTGACAGCACTCACTTGTCATGTTGTGCTGTGAACTCCTGTAATGATTTACTTTGCAAGATTTGGGGAATTAACCGCTACTTTTTCTAGCTTCTTCTGATTTCCTGCTCCTGCATTTTCTTCAGAAAAAAAAGAGATGTTTTTAAAGGTAAAATCTGTCTGCACTGCCAGTTATGATTAACCATGATCGTGGCCTGAAAAACATTTTGGATTTCCTTCATGTGGCCAATTCTGCAGTTACCACGTAATCACAGACTCCAGGAGTGGACCTGTGGGGTCAAGGCTATTTGAGTAAATAAAAATTTCTGTTTCAGAAAATTTTACAAAGGTAGCAAATGGAAACAGCATTAACTATTTTTTGAATGTTTTACTTTTTCCTGGAGATGGATCAAACTCATGAATATAAGCAAGTATATTACCATATTTGGCACTTTCTGATGTTTCCAGACACCTGTAAATAATGAAGATTCAGTTTTGGATCTGTGGCCATGACAAAAATATAAAAGCCTCGTGGATACCAAGCCAAGAGCTAGAATTTTATTGTCTATTACTCGCTTGTCAAAGTTTATTTTGCATTTTAATTGCAGCACAAACTAGGGCCCTAAGGCTAGTGGTTGTTATAACCAGCATTAAAATGGGAATAATATAATTGTAAATTATTACACAAAAATGCGGGTTCAATTAGTAATGTTTGTGTTAACTCCAACTGGAGAGCTCTGCTCATGGCTGGGGGCACTGGAGCTTCTGGATTTGACAGCAGATATTTGGCCTCCCTCCTTTCCTCTGGTTTTGGCGAATGCGGTGATTACACCATTCATCTGTTTCAGAACTTGGGTGTTTGATAAATATGTCAGATTCCCAGGTTTTGTTGTGGATGTTTTTGGTTTTGTTTCCTCTGGTGCTTACTAAATGAATGCAATGAGAAGGCAAGAAGCAGAATGCTGAGGAAAAAGCTGGTTGGCAGCTCAGCTCTTTCTCCTACCAAGGACCTTCTTCAGAGATAAAATACCTGGTCCAACCTACAGACTGTTTATCCCTTGGATACCGATTGCATGGAGGCTGCAGGTGGTTCATAAGCCTATCTGACTTCATGGTTTTTTAAGAAGAATGAACTTAATTTAAGAGGATGCTTTCCCGCTGGCTGCTCCCGCTGCCGGCAGCTGCTGAGGATGTTGCCCGCTTGTTCCCTGTGTGCTGAGCCCCGGTAGCCACACGGTCCCCAGAGCCCTGAGGGCAGCAGGAAGCCACAGATGGGGCCATTCCCAGCACTTTGGCTGTGCCATCCCAGGCACTTGTGCTGCTGAGGGGACCCTTATTTAGTTCCCACGTGGCACCATCTGGCCACTCTTGACATTGAAATGACAGTTGGAAATTTTTCTTTTGCCTCCTTTGAAACCACCCAAAAGTAATGTAAAGCATTTCCTTTTACTACTGAAAAATAGAAACACCATATCTGTACAAAAGAAACTACTGTCAAGTGTTCAAGTGTGATGCTTATGATCTCCAAAGCCAAATACTTGAAATACCCCTTTTGTGTAACAGCACTGCCAACTGCTTAGCTCTTTAAAGGAAATACTCATTAAATTATCTCATTTGAGAAACAAATCCTTCATAACTGTTTCTTAAAACTAATTTTAAAAAAGGCATCCCCATCCCCAATTAATTTTCCCAGAAAGGAAGTTTGATTTAAAACTCCTGGTTGCTTGGCACAGATTGCTGCAGTAAGTTGGACTCTCCGTGAGTTATGACACATGCTTCGTGTCCTGGCATGCGGTTGCACTGATGCTATTTCACACTGCTGAGAGAGAATACTCGTGCTAAAAATCACTGTTACCTCCATTTTTCGCTAATGGAATTTAGACCCATGGCTGAACTCCAAGTAGGGAAAAATCATCTGCTTCTATGAAGCTGTGTCCGTTGGTGGGAGGCGTCAGTCACCACCAACAGTTCTTCATCTCAGAGGATCCATTTCTTTTCAAACTGAGACAGGCAATTCATGCAGTTACAGAATGGAAAGAGGAAGGACATGTACAACTGCGCTTCGGTAGAGACACGGAAGGGTGGGTGTGTGTCGGGCAGGTACATGGAGCAGGCAGACTGGATCCGTGTTGCCACATTTTCATCAGTGCCCTGAAGAAAATAATTTCATGGCTTATGTACAGTACCTCCTGATGGTCTGGTGATTGCTAATAGAAGAGGCATTTTTATTTGCTTTTTTCCCCCATTTTCCCCTCCTGTTCTTGCTGGGCCATGGCTTTATCAGTTCCTATTTGGACCTGCTCCTCTTGTGTCCAGCTTTCTAAGCTGTGCTGGTCCCAAATCACTGCTGTCCTGCATGGTGTGTAGGTGCCAGTAGGTGTATAGACCCACGGTGAATCCAAGTGTTTTCAGTGGTATATCTGCTTTGAATAGATAAAAATTACTTGGAAAAAGAGAAAAGCGATTTGGTCTAACACTTCTGCTGTAAACCACCCTAACATTTAACGACCAAAGTCACAAAAATATAGAAATATACAGTCACCAGATTATAAGTCTTGAAATAGCAGGATGACAATGCCAAAGGAGAATTATATCATTAGGCTCTGGCAGAAAACAGAAAGCTGCCATTAGTTTGGGAAGGTTTTAGCACTTTCTTGCCAAGGTCTGAGTGGGAGGTCTGATATGGATGGTATCTAGGAGCAGGTTTCAAACCACCAACAATCTGGAATCAGAAAGCTGAGTTGAGTCCATAGCTCTCATTCTTTTCCTTTTTGTCCCACTTGCGTCTTGATGATTCTAAGCTTAGAGACCGTCATTTTTTGCCCTTGAATGCTTTTTTAATAATTGTGTGGTTTTTTCCTCCTCTATACACCCTGCTGTGATTGCCTTAAATAATTTATTTTTAAAGTGGTGGGTTTCACACTTTTTCTGTTATAACAAGAAATATAATGTTCTAATAAGTCAACTGAAAGGGAATTCTTCCTTGACTTTTGGTGGGCTGACACAGGGGTCTTTCCAAAGCATACTTATTTTGATTTTGAGGCAGAGGTATTCTTTATCACCTTCTGCTGGTGAACAAACCACCATTATTTAGAATTCCTACAATAAGCACAACAATGGCTTTAGCTGTTCAATGATGCTGAGAAATGTATTTATGTCTGTCCCATAGTGTTCAGATAGTCTGAAAGTTTGTACCCTTATTTTATGTAATAAGATGACCTTGACATACCATCAGATTTTAATTAGCAAATGACTCAGAAGGGCAACCTTTGGTACCTGTTGATTCTAACCAGAATCTAGCAGAAAAGTTTCCTTCTCTGGGAAACCTGGGTTTTGATGCCACACTCACTGCTCAGATAAACCTCTTGCTGATTTTCAGTGCTGGAAAACTTGACCTAGAGACTGGAAACAGGGAGCATAATTTTTCTTTTGTCTGAGTCCAGCTTCTTCATAGTTTTTAAATTTCTGTCTTCAAGTGCGAAGAAAGAATTTACACATCTGTAACTGTGCTTGCCAGCTCATTCTCATGTTAAGTTTGTGTTTTACATTTGTATAAAATTTTGTATTTCAGCAGACAGGTGCTGTCATGAAATCCATCGTAGCACTATCATTCAGAAATACACCAATCCATTAATCTCCATGTTACCTTATATTATTGCAGAATTAAAGAAAAATCTAAGCATTGATGCAAGTCGAGGAATTACATACATAATTAGGTGTTTATCAAATATTTATTGTTTGCTCTTAAAAAAAGAAATCCCAGAATGATAAGATAGATACACTTTACAATGTAACAAAAAATTATATGTAAAATTTTATAGCACTAATCAAGAACAGGAAAGTATTGAGTTCCACAACACCTTTAAATTTTAAACAGACACACATTGCAAAATCTCTTGAGCAAAACTTAAATAACACATTATAAAGATATAAATTTTATTCTGCTTCTCCCCAAAAAGGGAAGGCTGTGTGCTGAGAAGACCAACCTGTGTTGAAAACAGACTCCAACAAGGATGCTAACAGAAAACAAACCAGCCAAACAAAAACCCATTTATGATTCAGCTATAGACTTGTCTTTATTGTACTTATAAAATATACATAGCCTTTTATTGAATTGCCTGCTGTCGAAATCTGCAAGAATTTTATTGCTTTTTACTGTCCTGGAGAGGAATAAAGCAGCAGCCTCTGTGTAATTTCATAAGAAGCAAGGACAGTAAATCTAATTTTGCTGGATACAGGATCGATGATAAAAAATCATGCAATGACCAAAATTTAGAAGTTTTGGAATACACAGTATCTGTATGTTTCTCCTCATTTGTATTTTCAAAGCATTTTTTTTATATTTATATCTGAACACATTTCACTTTACAGTGCACTGTATGAGCTATTTTAAGCTTTGTGTTTATATATTCTCCACGATAAGGACATTAGCCTGTTCCAGTATTAAATCAGGGTTTGAGTCTGTGCACTTTACAGCAGTATCTCCTTTCTTTCACTTTGAAATGGGATGTAGTTGACTCTGCAATATGATGGGAATAAGGGGGACTCGGCCATTTAACAAGATGCTTTCCTTGCCTTTGGTTTCCTTTCCTCTGCACTGAGTGAGGGATCAAAGCGTGACACCCCCAAACTGTCTCCAGAGAAACCACTCTTCTGGAACTCAGAAATCAGGACATATTTTTAAAGCAAAACATGTAGCTTAGGAACTTTCCATCCAGATGTACAGCACGCTGCTGTTGGCCGTGTTTCTAACCTTGGGAACCCTCTGAATCTTTCCCAAATTTCCCAGATATCCAAGGGAATACTGGGCCGATGTATGACCAGTCACATTCTTTCAGATGTGAAATAAAGCTCTGAAAAAATTATTTGACTTCCTATCTGCCAAATATTGATGTTCAGCAACAAGGTCAGTTTAATGGTTCAAGGCAAAAGTAGGAAGAAAAGGTTCTTTTCCATTGTCAGTTTCATCGTTTTCCTGAGGGAAGGATGTTCAGGAGCTGATATTGCCAGAAATGGTCTATCTGCTCTGACTCGGCAGGACCCAAAAACACTTCACAGTTTAAAAATCCGATGCAGATCAGAGCCAAGTTCTCACATTGTTCACCCCCGGGAGCTGAGGATGTACAAAATGAGCCTGTTAACGCGGTAACATTTCAGGACAGAGAGATAAGAACAATAATCCCACTGTAAGTTTTGAATGCCAGGAGATATGCCAGCAGCCATAAGGTACAGAATGGCCTGGGAGCAAGATTTTCTTGTCCCATAAGCTGACAAGCCCTTCAGTCATAGTAAGACCCGATCATGAGTCATAAACCTGTTGCTATCAGGAGTGTTGGAAATCCTGACTCACCTTTTTGTCCACATTATGTTTATAATGGCCAAAGTTTTAATTTTGTAGAGGAAAAATATGCAAATCTTAGGTGGCAGAAAGATGCTACTCGGTATGAGCAGAAGACTTGCAAATCCAGATGTTTGCAATCTGAAACATGAAAAAAAATCAGATTAATTTAACGACAGAAACAGAATTTTAAGGCACTACCAAGTCAGCAGTTGTTTGGGATTTTGGAATGGGCTCAGGCAGAGGTTGTGTCTCCCAGAGGCAGGTGGTGCCTTGGGGAGCTCTCAGTGGCCCAAGTGGCTCTCCTGGTGGCCGCAGGCATGATGTCTGATGTGGAACGGAGGAATGAGAGTGCTCTCTTTCCACTTGTGGCAGAGCTGTCCTTCTCCATGTAAAGATTTCACATTAAAGGGTTATGTGAAAACATATGTGAACAGTTTTTAGTGGAGAACTTGGAGTCTGGCACTCCCTCCTTGGATGGGATTCTTGAAATGAATGCTGAAAATTTGGCTCCAGGAACAGTACTGAAAAGCTGAAAACTTGCTCAGTTTTCATGATGGACTCCTGCTGCCACGGGAACTGCGGCAGCGCGGACGCTCGCTCAGAGGAGCCTGCAAAGCCCTCCCGAATGGTGGCTGTTTGAATGACCTTCTCTGAAACCCATGCAGAAGCAGGTCCTAAGACAACGTGCCAGCCTTGAGTGCTGCCTCTGTGGACAGGGCATTGCTGCGTGGCCGTGGTGTCACTGCCGTGCTGGCCGGCGTCCCCGAGCGCGGGCGGTGGGAGCTGGCTGGGCTCAGTCCGCTGCTGGCCCGGACGGTGGCAGCTGAGAACCACCGCGCTGCTGAGTCCAGAGGGGCACGTTTCCCCCTTCTACCAATATCAACTTTAGTCTCTTTTTGGAGGGAATTTTGTTTGGCTGCATGAATACCTGTAACTTTGGGTTTGTGCGTTTTCTTGCCAATGCGACTGGTGTAGTTTGGTGCCTTTTCAAATGGGTAAGAAATTTCAACCGTGCAGCAGTGATTAGAATTCTGTGAAAAACCTTTAGTCTTGTCCAGGAGGCTACTGACACTCTTTCTTTGTGGTTTGTTTTTTTTTTGTTTTGTTTACAGGGAGGAAAAAAAGGTATTATTATGATGCTGGGCTGTTCCTTATTAGTCCATGAAATAGATTAAATCTTTGGACTAATTAATTGTCCTGCTTTAGTTTCCATATCACTGCAAAGGGCACTCTGAGAGGAGTGTTCTGATGTTATATGCATTTGTTCCTGTATAAGACAGTTGAAGTGCTTTTGGTTTCTAGAATATTTTACAAGTATATGTTCTCACATTTACTTCAATTTTCTTGCTTCTTTTCTTGGAAAATATGCTATTTATTCCTGTCATGTAAAATAGTTATTTTGTAAAACACAAACAAACCTAACAACTTTGACAACAGTTAACTTTGTTTTCATGCAAAAATAGTGAATTTCAGCCAAGGGAGAAACCTGCAGAAAGTTCCCAAGGGAAATAGTTGGTTTTCATTTGAGTAAATAGAGTAAATTCTCCCTAGGGTGAATTTGAGTATCCTCACAAAATTCTGTAGAAAGAAGTTAGTGTCTGTATGGGAAAAGCCATTAAAAAAAAATCTATAAAGCAGAAACACATTTTGGCTCAGCTTTAATGCAGCAGTCCGGGGGGGAGCACACACCTTTGCTGTCAGGATGGTGTCTTTGGCAAATACCTTACTGCCTGTCCCTGGGGACGGACGGAGCTCGTATCCCTAGCCCCCAGGTGCGAAGGGCACCCTGCAGAGGGGGGGGCATCGCGTCCCCTGTCCCACCCTGCTCCGGGGGCACGGGAAAGGCAGCTGCACCAGAACTGTGAGTGTGGCTGGAAGCACTTTGAAATTCAGTTCTAAGTTGTGGTTGTTGTTACAGAGGTTTTCTGAGAGCAAAACCAGAAAATTCTGTGTCATCTGTCTCAAAAAATGTGCCTTATTGTCAGACAGTTCTTCTCTGTACAATGAGTCTCCTTTCTGTCTGAATTTCTTTTGTTGTTTTTTTACACTGCAAAGGCGCTCATGAGAAGATGATTATCTGGGGGCACCACAGCCAAAAAGAATGTTAAAAAATTATTTGGCATCACATGCCGTATCCTGGTATTATCAAGAAGCAGCTTGATGCCAAATGCCTGCAAGTAAATATGTATTTAGGAATAAACTGATACCAGGCTCCTGCAAGAATAATTCGTTATCAGATGCTGGCTCTTTAAAGCTCTTAGATACTGGATACCTGCAAAAATTCAATTCATTCTTTCTTGTGAAACAAATCTTATTTTAAGTGTTTTACTGTCTAAAGTCTGTCATAAGGCCAGGAACGAGACATAGAGTATTGTATTAATACTGACGCCATCGCTTTTCTTTCAGCAACCTTGATGAAAAAGGAATTCCGAGGAACACAAATGGAACTTAAAAGTCTAATCACTGGAGGAAAAAAAGCAATGTTAACCTTTCCTTAGATACACAACCCCAGGAATTACCAGTGTGCAAGGGGCTGAAACTTTAGGTGTGGCCCTGGCAGCGTGACTTGGAAAGGGTCACTCCTGCAAAAATCACGGGTGAGAATGTGTCCTTGGAAAGTTCTGCTGCATCCTCAAAAGCACATCTCTGCAGAGGATGCGGAGAGTGCCGGGAGCTGCTCGTGCAGCCTCTGCTCTTCCCGACTGTGCGCTGTTTCCCAGGCCTGATGGGCTGTGCAAAGGCTTTTCTTTTTTTTTTTTTGGTAGTTTTTCTAGAATGTGAAATACTGCCTTTTAAACCAGTCTGTCTGGGCAGTGGTGTAATTTTTGCTTTCCTGAGACCTGTACCTGGCCTACTGCTGTCCTGCAGATGGGGAGGTTTCCAGGACACCTGACTGCGTGCTCAGCGGGAACGTGCACGGACACTGCTGCCCATGATTAACTCCATAGATCACTCTGGCTGTGCTGGAATCAATGACAGTGGTTAAAGGTCTGTCCAATTGCTGCTTTTCCAGTAATGAGTTTATAACAAAGCTGCCACCAAATAGTTTAGTGTCATGTGTTTTCTCCTTTATTGATTTCAATAAAAAGGCTAATTTGGAGATATGCTGGATTGTCATTTCTGAGTGGAGGGTAGTTAATATAACTAATGGCATTGCTGCAGCACAACGGAAGTGTCAAACCTGCCTTGGTCACAGCAAACAGACCGGGCTTCACAGACAAAGGAGGATGCTCTGAATGCACATCCCGGGCTGGAGGAGATGTGGCAGCCACCAGGACGTGTTTTGGTTGAATTTTGTGTGAAAAGCACGGCCAAATCGCTCAGCATCTTGCTTGCCTTGGGTTCTAGAAACCCAGTGCTTCTCCCCAGACCTGCCGTGCTGTATGTGCCGAGACGGCAGCCGCTGCTGTTCTCGAGGACAGCATGGTGGGACAGGGACGCACTGGCCGCTGCAGCAGGAGCATGGGATGAGACTTTCGGGTGAACCAGGGTTTCAGCCTGGTTTGAAGCCCAAAAGCAGCCAGTGCCCGGCTCCCCACGGAGGCTCTGATGCCGGACCCGAGGTGTGGACAAGTCTGCCCAGACAGGGCTCCAGTGCCTGGGGAGAGCGGTGACTGCGCAGGGCCCGGCTGCAGCAGCCTTAACATCTGGAACCACTGTGTCTTCCAGGCCAAAACTGCTCTTGGTGCTCCCAGCCCACGGCAGCGGTGGCGATGCTTCATCTTCCTGTCCGGGAACTGCAGAGGGCCCCTGAGTGTGGCTCCTTCACCTCTGCAAGCTGCTGCTGTTCAGAGGGATTATTCCTTCCTGGGCTCACATTTCCTTGGGTTTAGATCCCAATCTGTTCACTACATCCTCTCATGAGTGTTAGGATTATAAATTCTTACACTTTTCAGACTGCCATGGCCAATGCTTAGGAGAAGGCTGCCATAGCAGAAGTTGATGCAAAAATTGCCACAATAGTTTAAGAACACAGAACTTGCCTAGAGTAAAAAAAGTTCTAGTGTCAGACTTTGTGGTATGTGGCTCTGAGCCATTTGAGATTGTGCCCTTAGCTTTTTAAAGAATTCTGGCTTTGGAAATATTAGCCTAAGCAGTTCTGAGTAATATTTCGGGAAAGTATTATATTGGCTTTAGCTACTATAAGTCCAGCATTAGTAACAAAACTCCAGTTAAATACCTGATGAAAACAAAGCCATTCTCAGAAGACTGGATCTGTTTAAAAACAGCATCCACTTTGGCTATATTAAAGGTTCCCTTATTTCAAAAGAGAAGGATTAAAGAGAAATCTTTTTCTTTTTTTTTTTTTTTTTTTTTTTTAAGTAAACCAAACTAAAGGTAGTTTGACACTGAAGAAAACCTGCTTGGCTGTGATCTCTTCTAAATACTAATCTTCATTCTGTGCAACACAATGGGAGTATGCAGCCACCCGCTAAGGACTCTGTGCTTTGCACCCTGGGTTTCTCGGTGCTGTGACAGAGGGTGGGACAGTCCCAGCCCCGGCTACTCCAGCACGAGTTGCCCATGGCCCCAGGCCCTGGCACACTGTAATTCCCACTAATTCCACAGGGCTGGAACTGAGCTGGTAGTGAGCAGGGCCTGTCCTAATTTCCCCTTTAGACTGGGGGTGGAGACGTACCCAGGAGAGGGGTCAGTGAATCATCAAGTCCACCATCTGCCCGGGCTCCCTTGCCCACTTACCAGCTCTGGACCTTCAGCTCCCCATCCCACTGCTGGCAGCCCCCCTCTCTCAGGGAGATGTCCCAGCCAGCACTAAAATCAGATTCCATTCTTGTGTCCTAGCCGGGAGTGGAGGAAGCAAAGACATTCTTCCTTATCCCTCTACTGAGGAAGTGGAGGTCCCGAGCTGACAGCCCTTCACAACCTTCTCAGTGAGGGGGGGGGACGGGGCACAGGTCCCCGACTGCCTGTTGGCCCCTGGGAGAAAAGCCATCAGTGGAAAAACAGCATAATAAAGGTACCTTCTCCAGGCAGCAGTACACATGTGCTCTTAAATGCACCTTCCCCACCCTGACACCAAGGTAGAGGTCCCATTTCCAGGCTGGGTGTGGTGTGCCCTGAGCGCCGTAAGAGCTGTTTTTCAGGGTTACTCACTGATATCCCAGCACTCTGACCTACGCTTTCCAGGGATGAGATGAGAATGTAGAGCTGAGACAAAACCCTGGGTGGGGATGTGACTTTCTTGTCTTGTATCACCAGATCAGGGAGACTTTCACTGTGACAGAGCACACACAGGGGTATGGAGCTCAGTGACACGGGAAGCTCTTCATACCCAGATTTTAACAAGAGCTGGATGTATATTGTGAATAAAGATGCTTGTGAAAAGTATGCCTTTAAATAGTGGGTAGCATGTGATTTAATATGGATGGAGAAAGACAAGATGTCTCTCCTGTCTCTTAATGCAGAGCTCCTGCACTCCCTCCGAGACAGGCGGTGCTGGCACTGGGACGTGCGGAGACGAGACACCCCCTTCTGGAATTACATGGCACCGAAAGAGAGCGTGTGTGCACGCGATGGCACGGTACTATGTGCGGTGCTAAAGGAGAGTACGGCGTGCCCGAGCCTTGTTTCAAAGCAAAAGCATGTCCAGCTGCACCCGTCTCCAGCTTTTGTGTGTATTTCAGTTTGTCATGGCCAGGAGGTGGCATTACGAGGTGCTGGCTGTATGTTGAGCTGTATGCTGCGTGTGCAAACCTGTGCACATACGTGACACACTCTCATGCACAGGAAGATGAGTAGCACATGGAGACCTGCTTTCTCATTTCACATCATTTCACACCAGCACACAGGTGCATATCTCCAGCTTACCTGGTCTGATAGGAGAGGTCTTAAGTTTTCATCTCTGCTTATAAATGAAATTGGTCAAATCACTGTGATTTAAGATAGAAAAACACAACAAAAGCTGCTCAGCTGAATGATTTTTGGCACAATATGAGGAAAAAAGTAGATGCTGGCTTCTCTTTCAAATAAGTGCTGTGCTCTGCAGAGCAAAGATCAAGCCAAAGTTCACGTTATCAGCTCCCGTACCTCACCTGGGGCTCTGTTATTGATAGGTCTGTCATCCTCCCTAATATTGGAGGGGTAATAGCAGCCGATGATTAGGCCACTCTCGAGCTATTAGCTACATTTCTTATCCCTTTTATAAGAGCTTCTTAGTCAGCTGGGAAACAAAGGCTGCCTTCAGCGAACAAGAGCCCAAATTGTGGTCCTGCATCCTGCAACCTGAAAGACACAACTGTTGCACTTAGAGGAGCCTCCGAAGGCAGCGAGGGGGTGGATGTCAAAGGTTACCCTGTGGTGTTATCTGAAATGAGCGGGCTCTGGCTGCCTCTCCTGCTGACAGAAGCTCACAGAGAAATTACAGAAAATTGCCTGTTTTGTCAACATTTTCTCGGGAGGTTTAGAAAAAAAAAGGACTCTGGTTTCAGAGAGTTAAAGGGGCTCAGTCAGCCTAGAAGTGACTGACAAACACTCTATTATTCATCTATGTAAAAAAGTGATATTTTATATCATTTCTTTGAGTGATTGTTAAGTGACTGGATAGTGACATTGACATGCAAGATAATCCCAGTAATATTTCCAGTTCTTTTTTGAAGGCAGACTTGCACATCTGTCAGCGTTGACAATAGATATTCAAAAAACAGTGGTGATGAAGAGCCAGCTCCGAGAACAAACCCAAAACACTGTGAGGGATCTGCACCCCCAGACCTTGGCACAGAGTGGGTTGGGAATGGATTGCTCTCTGGTGGAAACAAGCACCCAGCCTCCTTAACCAGTCCTTTCACCCTGGGTGAAACTGCAGGCATGACCCACAGGACTTCTGCCACACTGCAACTCCAGAAATATTCCTGCTTGGCTCTTGTTTTAACAACATAGGACATGTTTTACTGTATAGACTGTTACTGAGCTGGAAATGTTTTTGCAAGAATGAAACAGCCAGTAAGCTTGAAAAAAAATGGCTTTGCTAAACATTAGTTATGCCAGCAATGGATGGGTGCGCTGTGAAAGCGTCCGAGCTGTAATCCCCATTGCTTTCCCACAAAACTCAGAGTCTTGGTCACTTTTTCTCAGACCTGTTGTAAGGAGGCTGTTCCGTGCAGTTTAACTTCAGGGGCCACTCCTGGTATCACAGGGAAGAAAGGCACGTTTAGCAGAGTAAAATTCTAGCTAGTCTCCCTTGCCGTAAGTCTGGAAGTAGTCATGTTAGAATTTAAAACTGATCCCTGGCATTCCACTGAAAGGACCCTGTCACCTCCTACGGTGTTTATTCAGCACAGCTGTTGGCATGTGCAAATGGGTATCTGTAGTGTCCAGCCATTGCCGGTGGTGCCTCGGTCCTGTCCCTGGGATGGGGCTTCCCCCCAGCCTCTCGCTCTGCGCTGAGCAGATGCTGGAGGTGACTTTATGAGGCCCATGAAGGCGATATACACCTTAGCTGAATTGATATCTCTCAGCTACAACTCATAAAACCATCAATAGCTCGTTGGACTTGTGTCACTGCTGGTCAGTAGATGCTGTCAGATTGCCAGAGAAAATGTTACAAAGCAACTGAACTAAAAAGACAATTTGGAACACATACACATGAACTTCCTAAGGGACAATATCTGGGATCAAGTATGAATTTTATAATAAATGTGGCTTTGAAGTATTCTACTGACATACTTTTCAAGAAAATGTAACTTTTCTTTGGTGATAAGGTGCCTTTGGCACGGCTGCTGCTGGTGACAGAAGGCTACAGTGAAGGAGCAAGATGCAGAAGCACAACAGAGGTATGTCCTTGTTCAGAGCAGGGCTGCTCTCCCGAGCACTCCCCAGGTGCGAGTAGCATTCCAGAGCCTGCGCAGCCAGGGCAAAGCAGAATCCCTGGAAGTGCTGATAGTGCAGATGAAGGATGCCTGAGGGCCCTCAGACTTGCAGAGGAGTGAGACCATATCTTGGCTGCTGGCAAGAGCGAGAATAGATGGTTTGGGAGAGCAAATTCTGCAGAGAAAGTCCAGCCCTTAGTCAAAGAGAAATGGTAAATAAAAATTAGGCAAACAAGCTAAAAACTATTATAATTCCATTACTCAGATCCAAGCTCTAGGGCTACTCTGTCCACATCTCTCCTCGATACAAGGCAAAGATCAGTGAGTCCAGAGGCAGATAACATGAAGGGTTCAATTTTATGTAAATAAGTTGGTGTGGTGAGACAAGAGATGAAAAAAAAAAATAAAAATGCAATATTGAGAAGTCAAAAAAGTCCAAGAAAATCATACTCTCTCATTTACCCTTTTTCATAATGTAAGAACACATGCAGCTGAGGACAGGAAAGGCTTTTCTCCTGGTCAGCCTGTGGAAATTACAGGATGATTAGCAGATGCTTAGCAGATTTTAAACAGTGAAAGAAATAACATCCAAAGTTTCTTTCACATCTTTAGAGATATTAAAAGCTGTTGCTTCTTCTGGACAAGCCCTGAGCAGTGTTCAGGAAAAAACTGTCACTTCCAAAGGAAGTCAGAGGAGACACGTGGAGTGTCCGACAGCCAGAATCCTATGGAGGATAAGGTTTTGCCTCATCTTGTCTCTCTTCTCCAATTTGAATTTCTCTCTTCTGTTGTCTCTCGTATGCTGCTATTTCAGACATGAAGAAACCTTGTGTACTCAGAAGTTTTTCTGACCCCATTGTATCAGCTGATATTTGATTGATCATCTGATATTTGATTGATTGATGCATTCAGTGCATCACACATGCAAACCCATTTAAAATTTTAAATTTTGCCATGAGAAAAAGCAAACGTGTTTCACCTTGCATTTGTGGCATTACTGCTGGCTTTGCTTCAGTGCCTGGGTAATCAATGGGGGCAGAGCCGCTGCTGCCGGACAGTCTGAGGCACTCACGGGGTATGGGAGGTGCAGGGCCAGCAAAGGACAGCAGACGGTGGCCAGTGTTGTCAGCCGAGCCACCAGGCCATGGCTGTGCCCTCTTGGCTGGTGGCAACGTGTTGGTTTTGCTCTGCAGCACATGGAGTACATTTCTGCTGTTAAACACCACTAGGAGCTCAAAATTTTACATCATTATAATTTCAAAAATGGTTTCCATAGATGATGCTTCCATTTTGCTGCCAGCTTTGCCAGATAGGTGCATAGATTAATAGAAGAATTAAATAAAAAGGTGGGAGAAATTGTATAAATGTCTTTGTCTCTGATGGTTAGTCATTGTCTACACCTTGCAGGGACTCATTCATCCATATTGAGCACATTGTTTTAAAAATGTATGGCTTTCAAATCTCTTCAAAACCAGGGAATTTGCTGGAAGAATACTGTATGTTTAAGCACTACATTCAAAGGGGGCTGTTATTATGACCCATTTATAACAGTGGTGATGTGTATATGATAAGATGTCAAGAATATGCTCAGAAATGTGATACTCTGTACATGAAATCTCCTGGTTCATTTTATGTGGGGACTATGCAACTCACCTTGTGACCCCTGCAGTAACATTCTTGGCTCTTTCGGAGCACCAGATGTCAGTTCACCAGTTTTAACCATTTTGCTTCTCGGTGCAGCAAGGCAGTTCCAGCTGCAGAGATGCTCTTTAAGGAGAGCGAGCAAGAGAAAGTTTCAGTAACGTGTGATCATTGAATCTTTTAATGTAATCGGCACCAATGTTCTGCCATGAGTCTGTAGAAGCTGTCAGAGACCTAGGTCTTGGATGCCACTGCTGCAATAGGACTATATGAACATTGCCAGCAATGCTTGGTTATTAAACTACAAACCCAGGTGCTTGATCTCTGCATGTGCAATTAGTGTTCAGCAAGCACTTCTGATTGCCTACTATCATAAAGTTTAAATCGTATGAAGTTTCTTGCATAACAGGATTAGTACGGCAATTCTTAGTTTTTCTCCCCCAGATAACCTGTATGTTAATACTTCTTTTCACATTTGTTTGTTGCCTGGTACATTTTGGGTGCTGGGATAATGACTAATAAAAACAGCAGCTTTAGTGGCAATATAGTATGCTGTAGTCCACTAGTCTTTGATCATCTTTGCAGAGGATGTTTTAGATATTAATATATATGTCATACCAAAGTCCGAAGTTTAAAAGGCTGCAGAGTAAGACTTCTCACACATCTGGGCTTTTATCACTTGTCTTCAGAGTTGTTTCCATCTCATCAAGGAGTTTGTGTGTGCTTTCACAGAAGTGCTCTTCCATTATTTTTTTGCATTGCAAAGTCTTTAGAATTTGTCATGTCCAGGAAGAATTTTATGTAGAAATAATGCAAACGTGGCTGATGTTCAGTGGCACCCTATATTATTGTGTATGATTTTATCAGGAGAGCAAGATTCTTTAATGCAATGACAGACAGTCTGGTACTATTCTCAATAATCACAAATTCATGCGCGTAGCAAAGCCATGACATTCTCTTGACTGGACTTCCCTTCTACTTCTCAACAATGGTAGTTTGGATTTACCTGCTACAGAGCCCTGGGGGGGTTCTGCAAATATATATATTTTTACTTTTTTTAAATGGAACCTTTAATGTGCTCTAAAAAGCCTTTCTAACTTGAGTTTTCTCTCAGTGTTATTAATTTTTTTATTACAGATCTTGTTATTTTCAGGGTTCCCAAAGGACCTATTAACAGCAGACTTTTATGGAAAAGAAGCATGGTTAAACTGGTGAAAATAACTGTGCACAAGTCATAAGTAAGTAATATAAGCTGCAGCAAGGATACTGTGTGTTGTTTTAATTTCCAAAATAGCAACAGTTCAGACATTTAATTGCATTTTTTATGACTTTTTTTCATAGCTGCCTAGTGTAAAATATGTTGCCAGTAATATATAACTGCTAACAACTTTTAAGTTTCTTAAGCTGGCATTAGATTTCTTATCCTATTGGAAAGGAAGGTCACTTAATGTACTCTTCATCCTTATGAGGAAAAAAATGTGGATGGTGGATGTGTATCTCTGTTTTTATGTTCTTATAATGTCAGTATTACCTGAAATCTTTTCTGCAGTAAGAAAGATACAGGGCAGTGAATTATTTATGTCTTAGAATCTTAGGTGTGTAAAGGGAGCTTTTCCACCAAAGGGATTTTATGAGGAGCCAGCTTAGCTTAATTTTGTACTCCCAGTGCCATGGACATGCAGACCCTCAGCCCCTCTTTTTGTGGGATAATGGTGCACAGTGGGTCAGCCTGTCTCTGACCAGGACACATGCTCCCTGTGGAGCTCTTGAGGCCCCTCAAGGCTCTGCGCAGACACAGAGTCCGCTCCTAGGGAAAGCTGTGGTCGTTGCTCCAGAGCAGCACCTCTCCACATTTCTAACCATCCTGAGATGATCAGTCAGAAGACTGCAGAGCAAGTCTGGTGGAGCAGGGCTTCTCCCCAAGACATGGTGGTGAAAGTTCAGCAGTTGACAAATGTCTCCTTATTTTTTTCTCTTTCCCTGTTTTGGCTTGGGGGGGGGGGGGGGGGGGGGGGGG
>JAOQGH010000007.1:5597674-5696482 GCA_025769975.1 Gallinago jamesoni | reverse complement strand
TTAACCCCCCCCCCCCCCCCCCCCCCCGGTAACATTAGTAAGAGATACTTTCCTGTGCCCTGGACATTCAGCAAGTACCAGTTCCCATCCCATGAACTCACTAGTAAGGGCCCTTTGGGGTTGGAACTCCCTCTGAGGTTTAGCTTTATTCCAACCTACAGTAAGCTCTAAGATCCTGCTTGCTATGAAGGACCAGGAGGATCAGAGCCAGGTGCTTCAATAAAGCTTTGGCTCAAGCACCATACCGATCTATTTTATCCGAAATTAAATAAATACTGGGGGAGGAGGCAGCGGGAAAGAAGGAAGTGGGATAAGGGATAAGGCTTCTTTACCAGGCTGCTGGTTATCCACCTGCGTACCGGCGTTCAGCAGCAATGAATTTGCTGCCAGCATTTCAAAACACAGCAGGTGTGCACAGTTCATGGAATATTTGAGAGACAACAGCAGCCCTTCAACATTGAGTTTGTTTTCTCATGCACACAGGCTGCAGCCCTGAGTTTGCTGAACAGTTTGATGAATTTGACAGGTATGGGATCAGCACTCTTTACATCTGGCTCATAATTAGTATAAACAAGATGCCAGACAATCATTTGCCTATACTCTAAAAAAACAGATACAAGATGCTGCTTAACAGACAAACTTGTAGGTACCTGGAAAGAGAGTAGGAATTCACTTGTTGTTTGACTCAGTTTCAACTTGATTAAGTATTAAAAATTCTTACTAAAGCTGTCATCATTTTCTGCTCCAATTCTGCAGCCTGCTTTTCTAGACTTCCTGTCCCTGTCCCCCTGTCCAATCTGCAAAGATGATTTTCACCCAAGCTCTCTAGTCATCCTTCCAGTGGCTCACTTCACTGCCTCAAGTGTGTGCTTGACCTCTCTACATGGTCTGTCATGGTTTATAGCATCTTGCTGCCATATCCCACTTCCTATTAGGTAGGAAGCTACATCCAGTCAGTCAGTTTTGCCAGTCACTGTCCACATTTTCCTATTTTCAAATAAGCTTTCTCCTATGCTGCCCCTGTTTCTACCAGTTCTTATTGTGTAGGGTATGAGTAGGTACAGGCTGTAACAGTGCTTAACTTGGTCTGTAATTTTGACCTATACAAATATTAATACCCATAATAGCTTATAAGGGTGGGAAGCTGAGGTAGACAGACTAAGGCACCACTCCACTATGTCTATAGCTATATTACATCCATCTCCCTATCTATTTGCTGGGCCATGCCAGAAAGAGGACCTGCTATCCAGCCCAAATGATGTCAACTGAGTCACGTCTGTGTTGTTCATGGCTAGCAACCTTTGGGGAATGGCATGTCCGTCCATACTTTGGAGAAGTCAGTCATGTCTTCTCTGGATGCCTTATACTCCCGAAAAACCTACTTGTAATTTCTGTAGTAGTGGAAGGTACAAGGGGTTCGATCATTTTTAAAACATTGCATAGAGAACGAACATTCTGTGCATTGTATCATGGCACAAAGGTGGATGGAGGCTTCTGGGGTCGTGTTAGAAGCCTGGCCTGGACAGAGGCAGGGAAATTTGCCTCTTCTCATGCATAATTGCTACCTGGAGTATCCCTTGTGTGAATTACTCAGCCAGCTCTGCTTGCTTTGCTTCAAGGATGGAACTAACTGGGTAACTAGAAAGGAAACTAAGTATGAAGTGTCATGACTGAAGTATGGATTATGTAGACACCAGGGTCTGGAATAAATAGGGAGAAAGTCAGGCTGTAGGCTAGATGCAAGGAGGACTAAGCCTCACCTCCAGAAACAATCTGACCATTGAATTTAAATAACTCCTTTCCTTCTCGGCTTCACCTCAGATTCTCATAGCAAGGCATTAACATCAGCTACTCGTATATCTTACCACTCTCTCTTCTTCTTTTTCTTCCATTCACTGACTCCTTTCTAAATCACTGACAGTATACTAGGGAGTCATTGTACTTATTAGGATCCAGTAATGCATTACATGTGATGTGCTTCTAATCATTCCCTTGAGGATTATTCAAGCAATACTGACATTGGGAATACACATTACAACTGTTCAGGTTAATGGTCCAGTGATTCATTAGACAAGACATTCTTAGAAAGTAATTGATTGCATTAATTGTTTCTTTGAACAGTGTGAATCACAGCTGCTATTTGGTCTTCCCAGCACTGGCCCAGAGCTTCTGCTGTGGCAGCATCAATGGGGGAAGTTGTTGCCGGCTGTTATGATGTAGGTGCATTGGATCCTGTTTTCCTTTGCCCAAGGCTGCTCACTGCTGCCATTGTCACTCTTTGTCTCTGTTTCCCATCCTTCAGGAGATCTGTGATATCATCTCAGACCAGAATAGGTGCTGGGGTGCAGGAGGGACGTTTTGCAGGCAGGGCTGAGGACTGCAGGCTCTTTGGCACCAACCGATATTAGGTTACTGGGATAGTCTTATTCAGTGGGGTTGGAAAAAGGGTCATTTTGTGAAACTTTATTACGCTCCAAACACTAAATGACTTGGTGAAAGTCATATTTCTCAGAGTGAAAGCAGGTATGGTTTAGAGGCTCTCACAATTGCTGTGGAGGTGAAGACTAAATGGCCTGCAATAGCAAGAGAGAGAGGAGAATGGCAGGGACCGGCATGACCATCTCTTATATCATGTACCCCATTTTGCATATGGTAATGTTCCCCTTGCTTTTGCTGCAGTGGCCTAAGGAAAACAAACAAAACAACACAGCTCTGGTTATACCTGGGGTTTACACCCAGCCTGTGGGCCCATGCAAGCTGTCAGCTCTCTTGCCCTTTCCTGCTGTGCAGCAAGGCGAGAAACCCGCTTTCTGAGACCTGGCTTTACAGTTAATGACAGTAAAGGCAATGGAGGAGGAACTTCAAGCCTGTGGGTGCCTGGATGGGTTTCTTCAGGAACTTCCGATTTGTGGTTCTAGTTGTCTCTGATCAAAGATTTATAGGCACCCAGTCCTCCTCTGGCAGCACGAAAGCTGACATTTGCATTGAGTGGCATCAAGACTGAGATTCCCCTCTGGGGGGTGACTCATCCAAATGCTTTGTGCGGGCATTGTATGTGCTGGGTGTTTCTCTGAGGGCCCATTCTAAGGCTCGGAGAAATTTGCCAGAGCAGAACTGATGCTGAATTGTGTCCATGATGCTGTATGGAAAGATCTGCTTTAGTGATGTGGGGAATTGCTGCACCCAGGTAACAAAAGGAAGGTTTCTTTTTGGAATTGGCTGATGGTAGAACACCTTGTCCTGGATGAAGAGTAAGAACTCCCCTATTTAGGGAGCAAAAGCTGGCCCTTTGTTCTCTGTTGCATGGCCTGGTCAGAGAATAGTCGTGTGAACAAACAGCCTTTCTGACATGGCATGGCACGGCACCCCTGTGCGACATCCCTGGGATGTAAAGGTCACCTACCACACAAAAAAAGACACTGTTTCAGAGAGGCATAGAGACATCTCTGAAGGCCAGTGCAGCCAGCACCATGCTCTATTTACATGGGGAAAACGTGTGCCAACAACATCAATATTTATCGAAGTGAAAGCAATGCAAGCCATGGCTGCACATCTCTTTCTGAATTATGCATCCCTGCTTATATGACAGTGGTGATTATCATCCTTACAGCGTCTGGCCTTACAGAACAGAGAATGTATATCAGGCAACCCAACTTCTGAGTATTTTAGGGGTCAGACCAGAGAAATTTGGCAACTTATAAGACAAATGTAGCCCAGGAGGCTATAAATTAAGGTTACAAATTGTAGGAGACCTGGTGATAAGGAATATGCAGTTAGAAGTGTCATAGATAGTAACCTTTTGTAATTACAGTTTGCTTCAATACTCCCTTGGAGACTTCATCATTATAATTTACTCTTACTTGGAATGTTATCTTTGTGAGGAGTCATGGTGATTGATCACTTGGTGAGTATCTGAGCAGTCAAATGGGGAGCAGTTGGGTAACTTCTAGAAGAGGGAAGCAGAATCCTTAAATCCTGCAAATTCCTGACAGAACAGTCCTCTAGATATTGTGTACCTGATCCGACTGCTTTACCTGACATATAAATAATGTTGTTATATCTATTTACGAAAACTGCCCACCTTACAGAGAACATTGCCTACATATCTGAACACTGCTCTGCTACACACATAAGGAAAGCAGTCTGTTAAAAAAAACCCAAAACCAAACTGGAGGACACTTTGGAATTTAAAGCTGCAGATTCTGAAATGCCTCATTATAGACCAGTTCTTTCATGAAAAGACATATGAAACTGTGTCTTGCTAATGGAAGAGTAATAAAGGCTACTGGTCAGAGCAGTTTCCTGGAAGCAAGGCACTCACAACTACTGGGGCGCCCAGAACCAAAAGTCTGTGTTTCTGTTTCTGACAGTGGCTGTCAGGGATGTTGAGGGAAGACTGTAAGACCAGAACACGCAGATAGCAGGTCTTTCCAAGGTGAACCATCTCGGACTCCAGAGGCAGTGGTCGGGGGGGGCGGGGAATCAGGACAGCCCCTGTTGTCATAGGGTGTCCACAGCCACAGGAAGCCATTTGGGGTATGGAGGAACTGAACCTTTCATTGCTGCTGGGTGAACGTCTGTTTGTGTGTGTGTGTATAAAAACTCCATATACTTCACACATAGAGTGAAGTAGTCTTTCAGAGAGGTGCAGGAAGAATGACTTTAGAGACAAGTAAAATAATAACCTCAAATAGTCTGAATTTGGAAAATAGAATGTTTGTAGTATGAAAATGTAACATCACTGTCAAGAAACAAATACCCCAAAGAGCATACCATGGCTTTTTGGTGTCTGAAGAAAGTTATTTGGTACTTTGGAATCAATAAATTTGGCTTAAATGATGCAGCTCAGGGAAATCCTAACCAATCATTGTTTTAAAAAGTATATAAAATTCAACAAAAAGCTTTAAAAAGAGATATCTTAGACACAGTATCAATGTCAGGGGAGAGTAAAAACTTCTTTGAACTTCCTGCCAAATGCTAGTCACTTACTGAAGTTTTATAGTGTTAGCTTAGTAGTGGCAGCCTTCTGTATCTGTCACATCTTGTTTTATTTGCATCAGAGGCTATAATTATATTCATACAAACTTTACCTTATTTTAAAAGCTGAAAGCACCTCCTGATTTATGCTCCCTACAAGGCAATTCTTTCTTTTCTGGATGTAATATGTCACAAAAAGAGTGAAGCTGCAGCACTGCTGCTATCCCTCTGCCTCCTCCATGCACACCCTCAGGCTACTGCAGATACATTAAACAGTGACAGCAAGCCCTGGCTTCTTTCCCCTCTCATGCAATGCTCACACTCAGGGGTTGCCTATGCCTTCACAGCAGAATTTGTAAGTGATGGCTTTTCAGAAATGCTAAAACATGTTCCCGAGAACCCCTACGTGTCTAGTCTTCTGTGCTCGCAGGAAAACCCTGGGGCGTACAGCAAGACCCACAAGGGTAATCAGTTACTCCATCTCGTTAGCACAAAGGTGAAGAAAAGGAGCAAACACAAGCATAAGCATGGACTAAAGGCCAAGAAAAATTGTGTAGTTGACCAGGCTGACTATGACTTTGGGGAGAAGTACCTCTCTGGCCGTGAATCTGTGGGTAGCCCTGGCATTGAGGCTATTCTCTAAAGCACCGGAGTCCTCACCCTTCTCAATTGCTCCTGTCCCTTTGTCCATGGGAGGTCACAGTGGCGGGGTGGAGGCTGCCAGGCATCCCACGCAGGTCTCAGGCTGAGTTTTGCCAACACAGGCACAGGTTATCCAAGCTGTGAAACCAACATGCTAGTCTCTTCTGGAGAGTGCCAGCACTGGGAGACAGTGGTCCAGGGTGCAGGAATGGCAGAAACGGAGGCAGCCCGGGATGCCAACTAACAGTACAGTGAGGACCGATGGAGGCTGGGAACAGTTCTGTGAATGTCAAGAGGTTGCAGGTTTAAATTAAGAGGACTCTGGAGAGCATGGGGGCATTGCAGCCCGCTCTGCCCATACCCTGTCTGCTTTTGGCTAAAGCAATGACATCCTTGTTTGATCTGTAACTTCACTTGTAAAACTTGTAAAATAAATTGTGGACAATGAAGTTTTTCTGAGAGAGCAGACTTCCAACACTACTGCTCCCATTTCAAAGGCACTGGTGTGAAGAATTCTTCCTCTAAACTACTGAATCTTCCTGCAGTATCCCTTATTTCACTTTTACAGAAATTCAGCTGCACACCCTGTCAGAATACCATTAGCTGACTAGAAAGATGGCTTTTGGCTAAAAGATTAAAATGAAGATTTATGGCCTGTGATGCTTCTCCCTAGGGTCATTCCCCAAACTTTCATGCAGAAGGAGTGGGGTGACACTGTCTCCTTTCCATATGTATGTTTTAGCAATTTTTTCTTCAAGCTTTCTGCTTACTGTCTCTTAAAACTCCTTTTAAAAGAACTTTCTGAAAACTCTTAGTGATGTCAGTAAAGATGAAGCCAGCTTTCAGTTTCTGAGCGAGGGTTTACTGAGGTTGGCTGGTATGTAAGAAACAAACATTCAAAAATGAAAAAAAAAAAGAGCCTCTAGAAAAAAATTGAACTGAATACTCACAGAATGTATTTCCTATACACAAATATTGCATGGGTTTAAGCTTCTAAACAATCTGGGTTTTTACATTTTTGTAGAAGCAACTGGGAAAGGAAACCCAACCTTAGGAACCATTCCAGTTGGTTACAGCACTGGGAAATGCCAAGCTTTGTGACTTTGCTTCTTTTTCTTTTACATCATTGGCATGGGATTCATGGCCTAATCAGCTCTCATAATGCACATGGCAACCATAATGAAGGCAAAATTCATGGTCTCTGACCAGGGTGAAGGGGTCCTTGGATATTTGTGGCACAGGAAGGAAAGGCAGCCCCTTCTCCGAGGTGCACAGCAAAATAGGAGAGACAAGGAGTGAGAGTTTGGCTTGACTGAACAGAGGTCACAGAGACAAGGGTTTGAGACAAGATCAGCTGCAATCAAGGTCGAATCCAGACAATTTCTGTCAAGTTTGAACAAGACTTGAAGCAGTCAACCCAGTCCTATGGAGGGGCTGCTTCTGGCCCCACAGAACTTGCAGTTGTCTCCCCAGTTTAGCACTTTTACCACAGCACCAGCCATGGTGTATGCGAGTGTGTGTTTACTGGAAAGTAGTTACAGCTTTTCCAACTGTGGAAGAAGCAGGGAGAAAATTTCCAGCTTGATTTCAAAGACATGCTGCCTGACCAGACAGAAACGTGCAAGATCTCTGTAGCAGGTATCTCCAAACGGCATGGCTCATGGCTTGATCTGTGTTTCAGAAGCTTCCACCTTCCTTTGTCCTTAGCTGATATACCCCTGTGGCATCTGAAGGAGAGCAGTGACCTCGCTTTATGCATTAGAAACATCCTGAGCACCCGTCCTGTGATACACAATGGCATTTTGGAGTGCAGCATCACTTCTCTGCTTTTGCTGGTTCATTCTCACAGAAACACATCCACATAGGTGATGTCTGCAGCAGTAGCGTAGAGTTAAATTTCACTGAGTGATACAGGAAACCTTAGGGATTGAGCTGCAGAGACTTAGCTAAATGTTTTTAAGAACTTGGGAACAGTTGGTAAAACTGCATGATTTATCCTGTGCATCCCTTCCTATATTTCCTATTAAATATGACAAGCCTGATAGAGGCATGACGCTTCCCTGGAGGGGTTCAAGGCCAGGCTGGATGGGACTTTGAGCAACCTGATCTGGTGGGAGGTGTCCCTGCCCAGGGCAGGGGGTTGGAAGTAGATGATCTTTAAGGTCCCTTCCAACCCAAACCATTCTATGATCCTATGATTTTACCTGTGACTTCAGTGCATGTACAGAAGTGAACATATGGTTTCTTGTGGGTATGTGTAGGGGCCAGTTAACCACTTACAAGGAGAAGCTGCTATTTGGGGTCAATCAGGGTGGGAGCAGACACTCGCTTGGGGCAGTGCAGTGCGGCCGGGCAGTGCACACACTTGTATTTACCCTTCAGCTTTGCATAAGTCACCGTGGGGTGAATGACTGACCATGCAAGAGGTATTGCCAGAAATGCAATGTTTAGATGCGTTTGGCAGGTTCCTTCTGAGGTCACGACAGAGGCCTTCAGAATGAGAGCAGCACTGGATGTGCGTTAAACCCCTTGCATTTCTGAGCCACTGCTGGACTGGAATTCTCCAGCACCTTCCCAGGCAAAATGTTCCTGTCTGGAGTCCCCGCTCTTGCTACCAGCATGTCATTTTCCCAGCAGCTTCCCAGCCCCTCAGCGGCTGTGGTGGGATTTCTGAGGAAACGAAGGTCACGGAGGCTGCAGGAGGAGCAGGCCTCCAAGCCCATGCCCAGTGAGCGGGGCTGAGGAATTTACAGCCCTTCTAATGCTCACACTTTATTTCTCTGCACAGTTGTTATTGTGCAGCCACATGAGCCTTCTGCGTTGTGTCAGCCAGAGGCAGTGGATGCAGACAGAGAGCTCTTTCCAGTGCCTTGCTCCTTGCTGTTACTCGGAGTCTCCCATCCCCGAATTTGGGGAATATTCCCGATCCCTCGCAGGGTGTCGCGCATTCAGGGCTGTGGCTGCTGTGGGGGTTTGTGCTGGGGGAAGGTGTCAGTCGGTCGAGGCTGCCGTCGGTCCCGGGGGAGGCACAGACCCGGCTGCAGCCTCGGGACAGGGGCAGCCCCTGCGCTTTGGCTCGACCCTCTTAAGACAATGCGCATTTCTGCATTGCTCATAAACAAATGTATCTAAAACACCACACTTTATATCCACTTACAATTCTGAATACCTTTCCATTTATCTAAAGCTTGCTGAGGTGAGTTCCTATAAGGGAAGACTTATTTCATTTCCATGAAATGTTTATATTTTCTGGGAAGTTTCTCTCTCACCTCTTTAAATTTTACTGCAGTTGGCGTGCAGCCTGCAGCAGGGTCCTCCCAAGGAAGCTGGTGAGGCAGGGAGGTTCAAGAGGGACTATAAATTTCAAACTCTCTGGGTTAGAATAATTTAAGTGCACCAAGTTCTTAACCTTAAAGGATCAATACTGAGGGTTTTTTTCTTGTAGTGCTGTAAAATTCAAGCTAAGAAAAAAACTTAACAGAGAAAATAACCCCAACCCAAACCAAAACTGACATCCCAAGAAAAACCCCAAACCAAAGTAAATAAAGATTGTACGTATGTGAACAGGGGATTGATCCTGAACTATGTTTCTGGAGTTTCAAATTATATTGTCAGAAGGACGTCTGTTTTGGCTGTTCATGAGAATAACCATGTTAGGAAGGTTTTCTTTACAAAAAAATACAAAGACCCATGACCCAGTACTCATCCTTGCAAAATGGATGTAGTTCTCTTTCTGCATCTAATTTCTTTGTTTAAAGCCCAGAAGGGACTTGGCCTTTTCAGCACTGATTTTTGGAGTGGATTAGGGCTGGCAGATATGATATGTCCCCATGGGTGATGAGGCTGTGGCTGTACAGACCACTTTTCTGCATTTCACACTGCTGCAATTATATTTTCTGACTAGTTTGCTGAGTGTCCAACTTACTATCAAGCATATATATGCAGTTTTTATGTCTTATATCCTCTTGTATAACGTTTGTATTAAAGACAGCATTAACTAACCTGTGTTCTTCTCAAAATATTAATGAATTGCCTCAGTAAAATCTCTAGCAGTATACTCAGGCATCCATATTTGTTTTGGGAAAAAACCCAGCACCTTCACGATTACCAAAAAACACACAAAGAATCTCAAAGCAGTACAAAATCTCAGATATTGTTTTTCCAGCAGGCGTGTAAGTTAAATGCATCTTAAAAGAAGGATTTAAATAGCATATCCTATTTACTATTTCAGCCAGAACTTGGGGTTATGACCTTCCATATTTTTCCTGCTGATATCACAGGCACCTGAACCAGATTTTAAAAACCTTATTTGAGCAGAGTATGTGAGATCATCATTCTAGTATGGGAAATATAGGACCCTGACATCAATATTTGACAAGTCAGTGCAGGAGAAGCTGTTTTATAAAATACAAATTCATGTTTAACCTCTAACCCTACACACAGTCTCCAATAATAATTTTCGGTCTGAAGCAGTTCTGTCCCATGACGCTCCCACAGCCTCCAAAAATCACGCTCATCTTTTATACTCACTGAAGGCAAAGATTCCTCATGGAAGACCTCCTTGGCACAGTGGGGTTGGCGGTGGCTGGGAGCTCTGACAGCAGGAGCCTGCGGCTGCCATGGGGGGATGCTGCTGAGCCCCCCTCTCCCAGGGGCAGCAGTGACAGGGGTGGGAGCTGCTGTGCAGGCTGCCCTTGTGCCGGCATTTAAGCACTCTGGAGTGCTGGAATTCATTCGCACCCACTGCTGAACTGTTAGTGGGGTCCTGGGCCCAGCGCTGGCTTAGGTTGCCAGTCTTCTCCAGTCAGTTTGGATGTCAACCCAGTCTGGGATCCATTCCCACTATGTGTTTTCCATGTGGCCAGTGTCTCTGCAGACAGATGGATCCTACAGACACTGGTGGCTCCGGGTCTGCTGTCCTCGGCGCCATCGTCACTGGTGTTTTACTGATGCATGTGTGATCTTCCTGCCTGAGATGGATGCCCCTCTCCAGCATGGCTGCTCCAACCCAAATGGGCCTTGCTTGGTTTCCCATCTGGCTCCACTGAGAAGTCCTTGATCAACCAGTGTTCTCAGTGGAAGGTCACTCAACATGAGAGACGTCACTGCCAGTTCAGCAGGGTGGACTGAACTTGTACTGTGGGTATAAGTCATTTATCCTCTTTACTTGTTCCTCACAGCCTGCCCCACAATAAAAATGGAGGACATAAGAAAAGAGAGCAAACCCGAGTTACAGGGGGTGTTTTGGGTCTCTCCAGGAGCAGCACTGTAGAGAAAATTCCTAAGTTAATCTTCTGGATGCCCTCACTTGATCTGGGATTATAGAGATGAAGCTCATTTTGGCATCTTATCTAGAAACTCCATTTGTAGATGCCAAGAACTGCTCAGAAGAAATAAAGAATACCTTGTGTGATAGTGACAAGGCTTTCTATATAGAAAGTATCATCTTTACAATTTAGGCCCATAGCACAAACCCCACCCAGTATGTGCTCTGCTGGGCATTTTACACGGGGATTCTCTGGCAGCACCCGCTATGGTGCCTGATGGAGGCTGGGGGGATGTGCCCCCTCGCCCGCAGGCTGGCCAGTGGCCGCAGCCCTGCAGTAGCCACAGCTGGTGACAGGACTCCCACTGATGCCAAGCTCCACGCCTCCAGAGCCACCATCAGGGTGGATACAGGGTAGAAGTGGCTGGGTTTCTCCTCATAGAATCATTTCAGTTGTGAGAATTCAGCCAGTGCTGAAAAGGGACAAAAGAAACCAGTGTATTACATTTAACTACTATCTGGTAATCCTATTCTGTATATTTTCTGCCAATTTTTTTCTGGCATAGTTTGTAACTCCCAGAATCATCTATGGGCAGTGATATAAACTTTGAATTCATACCCAGAAATTCCCCCTTGACCTATGAGTGGACTTTCTGAGGAGCCAAAAAATAGCAGAGGTAGAGTAGAGTGCTCATGGTGCTTCTGGTCACATCAGCTTGAGATGAGACTGGTCTTATCTGTCATCATCCAGCTGAAACCAACCGGGACCACTCACCAACAGTAGGAGCCACAGCTGGCTCCCAGTGTGCATGCAGCTACTGCCTATGTATTTTATCCACAAAAAATACCCCAAACGTGTTCTCGGTAAGCATGTTCAAGTCTGCCACAGCCCTTCCAATAGCTGAAAGACAGCACATAGGGGCAAAGGTTTGTAGAGCTGCAGCCTGCTGTTCTGCAGGAGCATGGCAGGAGCCAAAGCAGAGATCCATGCTAATGTAATTTGTCCTTCCATAGCTTTCAAGATAAGAAGGGAAATGTGGTATTGATTTACCTAGTAAAAGTGACACCCCCCAACATGCGGAATCCATCCCTGCTTGTCACTCAGTGCTGTTCTGCTTTTTTGGACAAGGCTGCTTGTATGTGTGAAGTTATTAAGCAGAAACATATTGCCCAGCCTGACTATCAGAGCCAGCTTTGGGAAGGCCAGGTATCGCACTAATTCAAAGGGCACGTGAAAGACCAAATAGCACTTAGCAATAAGCTGCAAATCAGGCTGCAGGAATGTGTACAGTCACCTGAATCTAAAGAGATGTATTTCTATTCCTGCATATAAATCCTATAACATGGTTTAATTAATAATTAATTTAAGCTGCTTCTAATCTATAGGTTTTTACTCAACAAACCTTAGCAGTGATATGCTCATGAGCTTAGACCACAGAGAAAACCTAATAGAAGAAAAGGTTTAAGAAATCTACCCACAGCTAATCACACACTGGCTCTTGCTTTATAAATGTCACAATTTCAGGTGTACCTAGTAAATAATTTAGGCTGATAACAGTCAGCTGGTTATCCATTCCTGGCAGAGCCTGGGGACTTCTCGTAATTAAGGCCTGAGCAGAATGGAATGGGTATTTACCCTTGTTAATATTAAAGAGGTTCAGGGCTGGAACTGTGTCTGGGACTGATGTTAAATTAGGTTGTCTGCATGGCAAGGCTACTCAGTGTCCTCCTCATCCTCTCTCTCTTTTCTTCCTTTCTGTCTCTGTCAAACTGTTTAATAAAGAGGTGGAAAGGAGCAAAGCCTGTCTGTGAGCTCACCAGGAAGTAAAGCAAGGAGGCTGCAGCCAAAGCAACAGGCTCTGTAAGGAAGTACCCGAAGGTGGAAGCTGGTAAATTCTCTACTAACACAGAAAATCATAAATAAGCGGGATTAGCAGGTAAATTATACGCCTGTGAGCCTGGCGACAGCCACAGGAATGACCTGCATCAGCTGATATGAGGTTCAGTCAATAAGAAGGCAAAAAGACAAAGCTGTTATTGATGCTGGTCACTTGGGTTATGAAAAGCATTTGTCAACTATCTGAGAATTTTTTTTGTTGTTATGAGAAAACATGGAAAACCATAACTGAGTGTTGATGTGAAATGGGAATTTATTCTGGGGAAGGCTGGTCTATATATTGCCCCTTAGTATTTCCTAGTGACTGCGGATGGGTGGGGACCTGATGGCTCTGGCCCAGCCATTGGGGTCCCCAGGGGCTGTGGCAGACCCACGGATGTCATCTGCTTTAGTGCCCTCTGCCATTTTGTTCAGAAAAGGAGAATGTCATCAGCGTGCACAGCACGGCCGATATTAGATGTGGCATCTGGAGTGGAGGTGAAGAATTTTTATTTGTTGTAGCTGAGGCTGGATGCCTTCTTCTGGAGTTTCAGTTCAAAGAACAAGTTGTGAAAGAGCAACTGAGAGAGAGAATCACTGAGGTGTGAACGTGCTCTGAAAAGTGTGTATGGAGCTTTTGCACACCAGGGCAATCCTCCTGCGGCCTTACTGGCCCAGAAGGTTTGCCTCTGGCTTGGGAGGACCTCAGGGGTGCAGCCTCAGGGCCAGGTCGTCCTGCAGAACTCCACTGCAGCAGAGTCCCACTGAGGGCAGGCTCTTCTGTCAGCAGAGAGGATCCCCCTGATATTTTGCAATTAAAAATAGTATTGATATGAGGCTGAAGGTGGGTCTTGTTCAGGTATTCCCTATCTTTCTTTCTCTTGCAGCTGCCAACTCTTGTCATCATAGTCCTCTTAACCATGCAAAGCAAGTGCTTGTGGCACTTCTGACACCAAAGAAATAGTGATCTTCATTAGTAAATGTCCTTACTAAAAAATAAAGCACTTCAGTCTTTCTAGTTCATCCCGTGTAGACCCCCTGCTTCAAATGATTTTTCAGCTGGGAAAGTAATGCTGTAAGTAAGTAATTACAGTCTGTGGTCATTGTGACTACAGTGAGAAAAACTGTTTGAAGTCCTTTTCTTTGTAAAAGATGTTTTCTGGGATAGTTAACAACAGCACTACTTGCAGAGGCCTTGCTTACACAAACATCTCTCTAATGAGAAGGAAAAGAGAAAGGGTGTCCTGGAGGAAATATCATTGTGACCAAGGTTATTCCTAAACTGAGTATTTTTCACACTTGTTGGGAGGCCCAAGGGTCTTAGATGAGCAACAGCTTAAATGTTCTTGCACACAACTCGCTCTAATAGCAAAAGTTTCCTTTGCAGTGGCAAATAATGTGAGGTCCAGAGCGAGATGCAGGGTGTTCTCTCAGGTTACCTCTGCTGTGTGATCTAGCATAGCAGAAAGAGCAGTGCAAACAATAAATAATGACAGAATCAAAAAGCATGGAAGCCCTTTTCCTGTAACAATATATATCTTTTAGTGAAACACTCTGATCTCACAGAAGTAATGCACCATTATGCCCCTGAGGCCACTCCTCTGATTCCACATTTTATGGACTAGCTCTTTATTCCTAAATTCAGCAGATGCATGGCTTATAGCTGGTCCCAGCATGGAATGCATCACAAGCAGCTTGTCTATTACAAGTGACCTGCAAAAGAGAAGAAATAGTGTTTGTATCCTCTGTAGCATTTTTAAGGCTAAAAAAGAAGACTTGGAGAATTTTTTTTCTGGATCCTGCATATTGCTCAATGTTAAATATCTGGAATATAAAAAAAAACCCTGAAGACCCATCATTCATTTATTTTTATATTGGAGGGGTGGGAACAGAGGATGAGTAGTGGAAATCCTTGGGAAGGACTCTGCTTGAACAGTAAGATAACTAGAAATTATCTACAAGGGTTCTCTGGGATTTTGGCTGAATAATCCTCCTCACATGGAATTTTAAAGGTTTTACTAAAAGTATGATTTTTAAATTAATCTGTTTAAACTGCTGTGGAAAGTTTTATAGGGTTTTTTTTTTTCCCCAAGATTTTTGTTCAAACATGCCATACTCTTTTCCTCTTTAGTAAGAGATTATTGTATTGCTTGTTATTTTAGCATAGTGTACAGTAAGTAGCCACAGAAGTCATCTAATGTCCTTAAAAATGGTCTGTTGTACATCTGTCCTTCCAGATTACAGACTCTTCTATCTAGTGATTACTTTTGGGGTGCAGTGCTGGGCTGTGTGCCAGGTTTAAATTGGGGTAATAGAAGTGATGCACAGCCTATATTTCCAGTTAACATCTCTCCAAATTCCTGAGATAATTCCAGACAAATCTTTGTGTATGTGTGTTCACATATACGTATGTATATGCGCATAAAGTCACTGCAGTAATGTTTTGGAGTACCTGGTCCTACATGATGGCTGGAAACACAAGTGCTTGGTCAGTGGAAAGGAAAGGTTCTGGCTGCCACTGCCCAAAGCTGCTGGGACTTTGCCTGTCTTGAGGGACAAGTACCAGTCTCCTGTAGAAATGAGTAAAAGTGAGTTCCTGGTGACTTTTGTTTTGTGCTTCCGACTGACTTGGCCACGAGCAGCAAAGCCAGCCTCTTGTGTGTGAGGTCATATTGCTTTTTGGCAGGTAATGCCGAACTGGCCACTGCCAGAAGCATAACAGACTCCAAGAGGACCTATGCAGCATTACTTCAGGATCTTTCCACTTCAGTATATTTCATGTTGCTCCAATCCCAGGATTCTGCAATTTAGTCATAACAATATAGGTTACTTTAATTGCTTCCTCCAAATTTTCTTCATCACACTCCTCTCTGTTTTTTTCTCAGAGCTTGTTTACAGCTCAGTTTTCTCAGTGTTTTTGGACAGGTATTTCAAACAAACATTCTGGAGCTCAAAGCAGACACCGGTCTGTGAGGTGGGTGCTGAATGAAGGAGGATCTATCTATGCATATCCTCCTGCACACTGTGGCACTGCATGGGGAACTCTGATTTCCACTGTAGACTGACTATTCTGTAACAAGACACCAAAGCATATGGCACAAAGCAGAGCTAATATTTTTCTTTGTCTCTTGTTTTCTTTCTGCTGGCTCCAGCAGCCTTCTCTGGCCTACCCACAAAAGCCAGCTATGTATGTGAAGACACAGCAGTCCAGTGGTTTGCCTCTATAATTCCTACATGGAGATAAAAAAAAGCAGAAACAGTGGGAAGCTGTGAATTAAGGAAGACATTATACTGTGGTATATTTCCTGAATGAACATGCGCACTCTAAAAAAAGTATGGTCAAGTTTGATAGAGGACAGGCATAATAGAGAACTGGTAGTTTCAGTTCCTTCACAGAAAGTCTGGAGCTGTGTTCTGCAGTTAAGAAATACAATGTTTGAAGAACAGACTTGTACTTTTTGGAGCTAAGTTTCTTAACCCCTATTTCCTTATGGGAAAGTCAAACCATTCTAAAAAAGCTCTGTGTTACGAGGTCTCCCAAATTCTCAGAGTGCTCCCTATATCAAAGAGAGTTTGAAATTCCCTCCTTACTAGCGTTTTTTGCAGAATGTGTAGTGCAATTTACAAGCAATACTGTTTTAAGAAAGATAACTTGATAGGGAAGGGAGAAGGCAATGGAAGGACTGGCTCCTAAGTTATGGAAGAGTCTCATCTTGGTTACCTGAAACAATATGGGCATCCAAACACAACAGGACTGCAGCAGGAAAAGGGAGGGAGAGCTCATTTCTTCCCTGGAATGGAATGACATGTCTCAAGCTAACACTTGGCCACAGTACTTTATTATTGTTGGTGTGATTTCAGAGTTATAAGGAAAAAGCTCTGAGTGTTGATGGGAAGGACTTGCATTCTTGCTTCATGGTGCTTAGAATTTTAAAACAATCCCTTGAAAGAAGAGCACAATTGGAATCACAGTTGAATGTGTTGATTCTTCTCCCTGCAAAGTCTACAGAGAGCCTTACTAAAAGGGGGGAAAATTGTCTGTGTGGCCTTGAAACCTTATATAATGTTTCTGTGTTGGGCCAATAAAAAATATCCTAATCGTTATTTTGTCTGAGCTCAAGTCTTGAAGGAAACGTTGGGCTGAGTAGGAAAAAAGTTCTACAGTTACAGGTCTTATAATTCTCAGAGCTTTCCCCCAAATACCCCCTACTTCCAAGCCCTGTCTTCAAACACTCAAACTGTGGAAGTGATAACCTGCAGACTTGGCAGTGTACATGACATTTTACTAAGGGAGCTTACACAAATATTATCTCAAGTGAAATGAGGGTTTAATTCTATTATCTGTGGCTTTTCTTTCCCTGGGGTCAAAAGTACAGAAAGTGGTCATGTTGTCTTTACAGCCCAAGAAACAAAAGACCTGTTTTTAAACCAAATAATTAGTCATCCAGAACTAATGTCCCACAGCACTAACCACTAAGGGGGCTTTAGAGTGATCTGAACCAGTTTGCAGTTCGCCAGACACATCATTTCAGAAGTGCTGGTAAGAATGCATTGCAGGGGATTCTCTAGAGACGCCTGACACCACAGCCAGGGAAACAAGGAGTGGGGACTGTGAAGAAACCCTATGATAGTCTGTTTCTCAGAGAGTGCTGTTCCTTGTGTTACACTGAGAAATTCCATTCCCTGTCACTTTGGCTTTACGTAGTGCAGGTGTGTGGCTGTACCTGGCACTCCCTTGCAACGGCCAGCAGCCCGCTGCGGGGGGCAGAGTGCAGGGCTAGGGTGGTGCTGGTGGAGCTCTGGTGTGAGCAGTGTGTGCCCTATCATCCTACAATGCATCTGCTATTCTGCAAAAGGGATCAGAGCTGTTTGGAAGAAAAAACCTTCCATCCCAGCACCCAGAATGGGGATCGGCATAGATCTGCTCTTTGGCGTTGACTAGTCACTAGCTTTTAGCAGTTCTTCTGCAAAACAGGAGTTCAGACTCAGCCTTTAAAGTCTTTGTGATTCAGATTGGGAAATTCTGAAATTTGTAAAAGACTGAAAAGTACCAAGGAAGATTTTTTAGCTGTGGAGGTAAAACCTCATTAACTCCAGTGCCTGAATCCTGTCTCCTCCACTTCTGCTGACGATGTGGGCTCCAAGGAGCTCATAGTATAGACAAAAGATGCAGGAAAGTGCTGGGGCACTGTATTTGCTGTACACTCTGGCACTGCTGTAGTGTTACTGCTCTCTGGGTAGTGAGTCCTGTAAGGATGAATGACACAAGCTCTCTCTGACCGGGGTTTTGGCAGTGAATCAGGTCAGAGGCTGCGCAAAAGAGCTTTTGGAACTGGCAGCTGAGGGAGTGAATTGGGAAGGATGCCTGTGTCAGTACTGCACATGTCCCTTGGCTTTCCCTTGTCGTCAGGTGACACTGCAGAAAACATCTGTGCAAGCCCTACTCCTAAACAGAATGGAAACCCCGAAAGGGTCATAATAGTCATGACATTGGCTCAGGCACTTACGGATTTAATAACTTGCTACAGTTTGTGTCCCAAAGCCAACTCTTTTACCCAGTCATTAATTTGCACGCAGTGTCCACAGTGTTGATTATTATTACTTAGAAGAATGACTCAAATTTAGTCAAAGCTTTCATATTGATTCCATCTCAGCTATGCATTGCAAGGCTAAGAGCTGGACTTCTTGTTCACTGCAGGTTCTCAAGGAGAAGGTGCTTAGTTAGTTTTAAAATGCTTACTGTTTTCTCCTAGAAATCCCTATTTTCTCCTATCATCCACTATGACTGCATATGATTGTCTACCAAATTTTACAACTACATTATTGTACTGGTTTTGGCTGGACTGGAGTTACTTTGCTTCATAGTAGCTGGTATGGTGCTGTGTTTTGGGTTTGTGACCAAAATGACCTTGACCACACCGTGGTGTTTCAGCCATTGCTGAGCCAAGGCCTGCTTGGTTTCCAATGCCGACCTGCCAGGGAGGGCTGGGGCAGGAGGAGTTGGGAGGAGACACAGCTGGGAGAGCTGACCCCTAATGACCACAGGAAACGTGTGCCAATGACATGGTGCTCAGCAAGAAAAGCTGGGGGAAGAGGGAGACACTTGGAATTGTGGTGTCTGTCTTTCCAAGGAACCAGCAGGCACGATGGAGCCCTGCTTTCCTGGAAATGGCCGAACACCTGACTGCTGATGGGAAGTAGTGAATGAATCCCTTATTTCTCTTTACTTGCTCACACAGCTTTTGCTTTGCCTATTAATCCATTTTTATCTCAACCCATGAGTTTTTGCACATTTACCCTCCCAGTTCTTGTCCCCTGCCCACTGGCGGGGAGTGAGCGAGCCGCTGTGTGGGGCTGAGCCGCCCATGGGGTTAACCCACAGAGTTTATGCCCCTGAGTCTTTAAACTCGCCTCCTTTGTCAGGCAAAAACTGCAGTCCTCAGGATTCAAGAGATACTCTCCACTTTCTTCTACTCCCAAAGTCATCTCACACCTTTCTCTCAGACTATTTTTTCCTCAACACTGTTGAGGAAACTGGGACCTCTGAATGAGTGAAAATATTGCTGTTTTAATGAGGAAGAAATTGAAAAATGTGTTTTGTTTAGAGCATGTGCTAGAGTAATACGATACAATGATACTGCTATGGTATTTACAAGTGAAACAGTCCTTCACCCTAAAAGATACTATGCAGACCCTGTTTGTTCAGATGGTACACTGTCCTTTTGGTCTAAAGCTATTACTTAAATTTTCCACATAACAACTTCCCAAAGATGCCTTTGAAAATTTCTAAAGACAACATGTACTTAATACTTTAATATAAGCAGGTTTGATTCAATACAGATTCTTCAGAAGCACCAAATATCTGTGGATGTATCTTGGGTTGTATCTAAATCTGTACTTCCGTGCATAGTTCTGTGTCTGAAAGCAATCCCAAGCCACATGGTCTGTGAAACAGCGCCGTGAGCTTAGTAGAAATACGAACCATGTGAACTGTGATGCCACTAAACCACAGATCTTCCTTTTGTCTGTTTTGATAGCCCTTGATCCTCCAAGGACGTGGAAGTATTTTTCAGTGCAGCAACTGAAAAATACAGCCACTTTAGATTCTGGAAAGAAAAACATTCTGGTTAAATCCATCCCTCTATACTTTTGTTTTCAGACACTGTCTGTCAGTCTAGCCTTTGAAATTAGCACAAATACCCATGAGAAATATAATCCTGCTCAAGGCTCTGAATCAAATACATTGCAGCCGATAAATAGTTGCCCTTTGACTTCCAAATGATGCTTAATCTCTGAAGCAGGTACAGTAACCTTGGATAATCTGCTCATCAGTTTTCTAGGTAAAATAAATGGATATTTTAGTTTCCTCTAGATTTCATTGTTCTTTAATAGCAATGGGAACATAAGATCAGCACCACAAAAATGAACCAGGAACTGTCTGCTACGCTTTGTGGAGCCTATTAAGGAGCTTCAGAAAAAGGGATCTTTATCACCCATAAAGTGGCTCTGTGCTGCCCAGTGAAATAGTTGGCATTTCTGGGGTGAGGAAACTCTGCTATGGGAACGTCAGGTCTGCCATGGTCGGATGTTCCCATCTGGCAGAGCTGTCAACTTAGACCGAAATAATGTGTGCTCTGCCTGGGCCACAGGAGACACTGAGACTGGCATCCTTGCTCTGCTGGGGTGGAAACAGTGTCACTCAGTTTCTCTTTTCAGGGTTTGCCTGTTAATTGTCTGTATCCCAATATCCCTGACTTTGCACAGTAACTTGATGGAGGCTAATTTACTTGGAAGAAAGCACAGAAAAAGAACATGATCACTTCAAGCGTTTAAAGGAGCAATATAAAGAAGGTTAGTTAAAAAAACCTTCTACATAACATTGGGAATACTCACTAAAAACTTGGAAATCAAAGTAGTGTCAGTATATTTAGATAAAAATACTTTTAAAATTCAGATTCAGCTCAGAATTGAATGAGCAGTTGACAGAACCGGTTGTACAGTCTATAGAACTGAAGCAGCTCATGATTTTAATGCTTTTAAGAGTCTTCATTTTTTTCAAAGCAAACCAAGAAACAAAAATGAAACTCATCTAGTATGAAGTGTTCCCAATGAACTCTGAGGACACAGCAGCCCCAACCTCTGCAAGCCTCTGTGTTCATGAAGTGGTGTCCTACTGAATTATCTTGTGGTAGAACACTGTTACACATTGTTTCAATGCCAGTGACAGCAGTTCCTTGTCGTGTAAATCATCAGAACAATTGGAACATGTACAATTACCTGCCTCACATCCATACTTAGGCAGGACAGACACTCAATGGGGAAACTGTAAAATTCATTGTTTAATGCGATTTACAGATCATTTGGAGAGATGATTTATGGAATTATAAAGGTCTGACATTCGTTGACCATCGAATTACCCTTTAAATTATTCAATGCTTTGGAGATTATTTGCTGACCTGCTGTGACCTAACTGGAGTTGACTATTGCAGCAATGAAGAGCATTGCCTGCTACTGTGGTGCAGGCAGGTCACATGCAGATTTTACACCCTTTTGGCAGTAAAAACAATTCATTAAGTCCAAACCGTTTTTGCAATATAAAGCTATAAAAAAGCATTAAAGTGAAGGTCATATCAGGTCAAGAGTCCCCACATCCTCTTCCAAAAAGAGAGCAAGTTGCACACACTTGTGCTTTATTGAGGCCGAAATCAGGTTAGGTCCCTGTTTGCCAAATATAACAAGCAAAGCCAGGCATTTTTCAGAAGCTGGTAGAGGTACGCTTACTTCCATCTGTCAAAGCAGGCACTAATCACCTTAACCTGGCTATTAAGGAGGTTTGTGAGAAAGCAGGCAGATCGGACATGCTTAGTGGCAGTAACAGTGGCACTACCTCTATACTCCAGAAGCACTTGCTTGTTGCAGCAATAGGTAGTTAAATTTATTTTTTTTTACTTTTGTTTGACAAATAGATCTCTGAAGCCAAAGAAGAAAGCAACAGGAACTTCCCAGCTGTTTTTGTTAGTGTAATACTCAGAGATGACATAGTCTGTGTCATAGTTATAGACAAAGAAAAATTAAAGTTTTCTTATGAATTTCAGGCTATGTGAAAATGAAGGCAATTCCTTGTCACATCATGCTAAATAGTGGAGGTTGATGGGGGAGTTGCTTTTCAGAGAGCCACTGAAATCGTTAGAAAATGCACATATGCTTAAAGACATTTGTGCAGGAGTTACCTACTGATCCTGATAGAGGCTGTCCATACTGCATGCACACTAGGGAGAAGTTAATTGCAGAATAATGTCTATGAAAAGATGACAAGCTAAAGCAGATCTAGGCATATGAGTGAGAAGCACTTTAGTAGAAGCGAAGAATCCACCACAGCTATGCTAGTGATATTTACATATGCTGAAAGTTGGTCCAGAGTTAGACTGGCTCAGTTAGCATAAGGAGGAGAGGTATTTCTTTTTAAAGTTTTGATGAGTACTTTTAAGAAACCATTAAAAAGAAGCAAGTTCTAGGCTGTGACCCAAAGCCTTTCATGCAAAAACCTAAAGGTCTCCTTTTTTTCATGTGATTTTACTGATGTAATAGTTAGGTTAGTTGTATAAGTTTCCTTGTAGTTCCCAAAGAGAGGCACTTCAAAGTGGGACAAACTGTCCTGTGAAGCTGGCAAAGCTGCATGAAATTAATTGTGCCTTTCAACTTCCATAGAAAATGTAGTAATCTCTACATTTCCCATGAGCGTACTATAAAACAGTGGTTTCTCTAAAGCTGAAGGGAAGAGTGCATAGAATAAATTCCTTCCTAGATAAGTTAGAGGAACGTGCTCTTTAGACTGTCTGTCTCTCCCTGCTCCATGCTTTTACTGTGTTTGAAATGGACTCTGCTGCTAAATATCTTGATCTGTATTATACTTACTCAGTTATAGTTTTGCAAATTGTCCAAACACAGAATCTACAGGTATTTGGATTTCACAAAAGCCCAAGAAATTATCTTCCTCCTTCCTGTCCTTGCTGTGATTATCTGTGGGGGAGATTGTTAGCACTGTGAGCAATAATGACTAGGGAGTTCTTGGTCTGTGCTGCTCAGAGGTTAGATGGAAGCCCAAACACAAAAGCAAAAGGCTGGAAGTGTTTGGGCCAGCACTGTTGGTTCACAGGACAAATAATGACAGGCAGCTTCTGTAAGAGCTTCTTGAGCCACTGTGCTGGCCCAGCCCTGAGGTGGAGCGGTTTCCTGGCTTGTGACAGATGCAGTAGGGTGCCAGTTTCCCAGGGAGAAAGGCAGGGTATGGCTCTAGGTTGGATTAGCTCCTAAGCTCCCCTCGCCTGCTTACATGATGGTACCGTGGAGGTCAGGTACACAGGACTTGTAACATTTCTGATGTAAGCCTAATCACTAAGCTTACCTTGAAAAAGGATGAGGTGTTAGAAAGCTTGACTTCCATGCCTAAGCAGGTAAGGTATTCCGGGAGTCTGGATGCTCACTTTGAGGGTAAAGTTCCTCGGGGCAAGAACAAGATCGTGCTGCGTGCACACAGCGTTCAGCACCAGGACCTGCCAGGTCCTGCCCAACCTGTAACAGCCACTTTAAACACATGAATTTCTGTGCATGTGAAAATGGGCTTTGACACTTGTGAGGACTGCACCTTGCTAAAAGCAACCTTTTAAATCAGTTTATTCTGTTGTAGCCTGTGTATTGAGGAAAACAATGAAATGCAAATCTCTGCAGTGCCAGACCAGTTCTGATTGAAGAACAACAACTGGTGACCTCATGGTGTTGCTTACAGACACAAAACAATGACTTTTCCTCTAAACTTGTGGCTTCAACAGACCATTAATCAGCTTGGGTTGGAGTTCCACATTTTGTCTTTAGGCATTTTGTAAAGTGAAGGCTCTTTCTTTAACTTGAGATTTGTACAGTTAATATGCAAGAATGTCGATCTGTCATAATGTAATAGGCAGACTCTGTCCTTTGATACTCGCTGACTTCAAATATAGGTGCTCTGTTATAGACCACCAAAATGCGAGCTGAGGGCTAATATTTCCCAGAGTGATGGCTCTGCTCTGTCTGCAGCACAGCACTGCCTGCCTGAGCCCCATGAGTGTGAGAGGGTGGCTCTTGCCCAGGCTGTGTAAATTTTGTGACATTTGCTTAGTAGGGCTGCTGCCCTAGACATGCAGTCTCCTGTGGTCCTTTCCTGACCCGTATATTATAAATGCAGGATATAAACCTTCTGAATTTGCCTTTCTGTGTCCCTTTTGCACAGTCTGGCCAGAGCATGCTCTGGAGCAAGGCTGGTCTGGAGAGGATTCTCCTGGTGGATCCTTTCCCTGGGTGGTAGACACACAAGTAGCTATCTGCCCATCCCCGAGCATTTTACATGTACAGAAATGAAGCTGGTGAGCTGTTAAATGTTTTCCTCTGATGGATTTATTGGTGTGAGGAATCTTCATCTAGAAGGTACTTTAATCTTACTGTGAACTATAATCAACAATCCCAAATATGTTGGAGTTGCCAAAAGCGCCACTCCCATGCAATCTCCACACTTTCAGGGACTGCAGGACTGGTGACTGTGTATTTTTCATTTCCTATTGGCCTTAGAAAGCAGAAGGTTCAAGTGACATATTGATTTCATTAATTGAGTGATTTTTCCTTTAATTTTGTTTTCTTTTCTCTTTCTTTTCACTGTGACATCAGAAAGCAAAATTTTTGGGCTAAACATAACAGCCCAAGAGAAAAAAATAATTCATCAAGATATTCACTTTGAAGTTAATTAAAAAAATTTAATATGACTTACCAGAGGACCTGTCCTCTTTGCAGGTCTTCAGCTGAAATATCACTCAGCAGGAGATGCAGAGTTGTCATGACTAATCCTGGACTATAGTTTTATGCAGTTAGCATAAACCCCTCTTTGCTTTGATTTTTTTCTTAAGATCAGTTAGTGCAGGGGCTGAGGGTGTGTGTGTTTTTGTGTAATATAAGGTACCCTGATCAATCTCACCAGTGTTCAGGATTAGTAATTGACAGTGCAAACTCAATTGCTTGGTTTGGTTTTGTCTCTGTTTTCTGTCACGTCAGCGTTGGTGCAATAGCTAGCCAATTGCAGAAAGAAAAAGCCAAGGGCTCTAACTCGCCATTAGGTGGTGCCCCTGCCTTTTATTGAAAAGAAAAAAAAAAAGTGCATACAAAAGACTCTGCTATCCTCATTTTAATTATGCAAATAGAAACAGCTCTAAGAAGGAATCTGTAGGGGAAGGTTAAGTTCTAATGCGGGAATAAATGAAATATATATATACACTTTTAATGAAAGAGATTTTGGCTGTTGAAATGGTTGGTAGAGAAGCGCAGCCTCTTGACTCAGGCTCAGTTACAATGCTGCCTGCCAGACCTGGAGGAAATCTTGTCCTGTTGGGTTGGACACCCGCCCCTGCCAGGGTCCTTGCCCAGGGGGTGTCTTTCGCACCCGACCACCGCTGAGTATGGCCATTTTTGTTTCATCTGCTTCTGAGGTAAACTTGAACACCCTCCTTACCTCAAAGCTGGTACAAGCTCAGAAAAACGGCAGGTGCAGTGATAGTACTGTTCAAGATTTGTGGGCTTGGCGTGGTTTAGAACTTATTTTACCTTTTTGAGAAAGCAAGCACCCCGTGTCTCCTGTCCATGGATCCAGGACATTCTGACCAGCTTGGCAAGAGCAGCTGGTGAGAGCAAAGGCCTGGGGAGGTGCCTGGTACTCCTGGGTTCCAGCAATCCCAGCAAAATCAACAGCCTCATTTCTGCACATCAGCTTTTCTATTAGCATAATTGAGAATAATGAACTGAACCAAAAACCCCAAGGTTGACTAATAACTACAGGTTCTCTGATGATGAAAAGCATTCCATATCCTATTATTAGCAGATCAATGTGAGTAATTGGCAGACATACAAAAAAGCTGCTGGTCACAGAGGTTTCGTTATAGGTTTCAAGTAAAACTTCAATAGGTAAATTTTTATGATTTAAATATTAACTCTTTGATTTAATCTCTTGAAACATTCAAGTTACTATTATTTTTATAATTTGCTTACCTGCAATTACAGAAACCAGAACCTTGCATTTGTCCTATCCCCTTATTTCTTACACTCGCATCATTCTTATTAGCCTTGTGATGGCTGTTATAAAACCTGCCACCCCAATGTTGTGAGTCCCATCTTGGTACTGGCAGCAGCCGCCCTGTACCCCCGTCTCAGGGAACGACACACCGGCGCTGGCCTCACTCTCCAGGAGATGCTGCTCAGGTTTAACCAGTCGGCGGCTCAGTGCCGGAGATTTTCTGCAGTTCTCCTGGCCTTGCTTTTGGGGAAAAATACTTTCCCTCTTGCATATCTTCTGAGCATAAAGCTCCAGTGTTTGGCTGAGTGAGGGAACAAAACAGATGTCATTTTCTTTTAGAAACAGAGATCCAATCACCTGCAAACTCAGAGGAGCTGGCATTGGAGCTGGGTTCTTCTCCCTTTAGCAGGTTGTTGGGGAAGGTTGGAGAAGGCTGAATGGGCATCTCCTCACCTCACCTCCTCAGCAGGCAGATCCAGGGGCTTTTGTGCTGGCTTTGTGGTGGGAGCTCACAGGGAGGGAGGGCTCGCTCCTGGTGTGATGCCCAGAGTGCTAGCTAAAAAGTCTCCAACCTGTGAGGCCATCACGCTTGGCTCCCATCCCTCAGCCATCGGCTGGCCTTTGCTGCTTCTTGACACCTGCCACATTTCTAATCTGCATCATGTTGTCTACAAAATATGCACACAGCATAATCAGTTGCAGGTAGCTGATACTGTTTCTGACTTCTAAATGTGCAGGGATATTTTTTTAACAAGCTCCTCTTAACTTCCAAAACCTAAATTTGATGTTTCGGTGTGCCACTTGTTCCTTCTATTTCAGAGTTTCCTGGGAAACTTCACTCAGCTTTTGCCCTGGGAAGTTCACTATGCAGGGGCTGCAGTGCCTCAGCCTGGTGAGACTGTCCCTTTGTTCCCCAAATGTGGAGGGAACGATACTCGGGAATGTAGTTTGCACCCGCTTCCTTTCTTGCATGTCATATTTGGAGATGAAGTTTTAGGCTTTGTCAAACATAAAACCAAGCAAAAGCTGTAGTCATTGGGGTAGGATTTTCTTTCTTGAACTTTTTCCAAAACGACTAGCTGCATGTTACTTCATCTGCAGGTGAACAAGAACATTCTCTGGGGCAACAGCACACTGCAGAGACAGAAGCAGTTGTGTTGTTGCTGCATGTCTTTAACAGGAGGATGTGAATCCAACCTGATGTCAAGTGAGACAAGAAAGGCGCTGGGACAGGAGGACTCTGTGAGTTTGCTGTCAGAATTACTCTCAGCGGTCCAGCTCCAGACCTAACCCAAGCCAGAGCAGAGCTCCTCGCTGCAGACAGGGAGAGATCCAACTCAACAGGTATTTTCCTTGTCTGATATATCACGCTTCTGCTAAATGAAGGCACAGGGAGCAGCTGAAAGAAAAACAAACTATTTTTAGATAAGCATGGTGCAATTAACATCTGGTTTGCGTTCTTTTGAAGTTCATTGTTTTCTTTTGTGAAGTTTAATTGTCATCCAGGACAAGTTCTGAAATTTGTAAATTGAAATTGCCCTTAGCTCTGTGAAGATGGGCATTTATTTCTTCTGTTCCTTACCTTGTTTATAAGCTTTCTTCCTCATTAATATTTCTTTGGCCTGAGTGAAAAGCTGACCTTGTATAGACTGCCTTTCCATCTTATTTTCATCTGGTACTGTAGGCACCTTGTGGAGCTATTCATACAGAAGCTAATCTGCACTACAAAGCCCTTACCAGCTGTGTGCTCTGGAGGGAGCAGAGGGTGGCACAGGAGAACTCCTACCATACAGCCTGAAGAGAAATTTGGGAGTGTGTGTGTTAGTTAAGCTCTGAGTATCTTACTTAAGCTTTGTGTACAGAGCTTTCCACGGAGCACTGCATGAGTATTTGGTTATTAAAATCTAACCTGTGGCTGTCAGACCAAGTGTATGTACTGGGTATGTGGAATCTGCTTGTACAGTACAGGCAATCAGTTTGCATCCATCAATCAGCCAAGCCAGGTGCTTCCTTGGTGCTTTCAGCCTTTTCTCAATTCAAAGGTCTGGCACAAGTTGCAGGGTCTTTGACTTGTTGACAACCACGTCCTGGTGTGTTGGAGGTGGAGGAAGTGAGAAGAGTTTCTGCCAACAATGTCCCAAGGGCCTCCAGGTCCCAGGAGTGACCTGCTGAGAGCTCAGGGTGCTGGGGGCAGGGAGACAAAACCAATCCAAACAGCTCTCTGTGGCCCGGGGACCAGGAAACATCTCAAAGGGTGTCGAACACCAACAATCCTGAACTGAGAGGCATGGGCTTGTTGAAAAGGTAAGTGTACAGAAGGGATGACGGTCAGAGAGAAAGCTAAATTGCCATAGCAGAAAAAATTTCCCAAGGCACAAGAATACTTGAATTCTAATCTCAGTCCAGTGGGCTGAATATGCCTTTAAATTGGCAAGGAATCCTTTACCTCGTTAAGTAATCTTAACGCCATCCTCAGCATGTTGGAGAAAGATGCCATTGGTGTATAGCTCTCAGAGATACAGTTCAGAGACACTACCAATCTTTACAGAAAACTGGTGTGAATGGGACAGGGATGTCCTATGTCTCTTGTGTGTCTGTCAAGCCCCTTAAAGCCTTAGGGCTGGGACACCTTTTGGACAAAAAGCCTTGTAGTATTTCTAAGTATTTCTAAGAAGCATGGCTGAAGGGGCTTGTGTCCCTGGTGGCAGAGACAGGCCCTGTGTTTGGGGCCGCCCTGCCCTCCTGCCTGTCTGCTCTTTTTGTAAGGACTCGGTGGGCGAGGATTCAATTTATATCAGATCTTGGCTCTCTGTAGGCTGACTGCGCTGCAGGTTGACTTGATGGAGTAGGAAAAAATCCATCTCTTGTGGAAATTTTTAAAGTTCAGACATAATATATTGAAATGTAAAATGCATTCAAATTAGAGACTAGGTGTAACAGCGTTAGTGGCTTACCGCAGCTGGAATTCAGTGCTGAGCAAGGGAACCCAGCGTGGCCCTGCTCTAATTTGGATCAGACGGCATGCCAGAACATGTGCGCTAAATCTGGAGGGTTTTCCGCGGGTATGGCAGGGGGTAGCCTGTGCCACAATCACAGCTGGGATTTGCGGTGGCCAGCCCTGCTCCTGGCCATCGGTCTGTGCACTGAATACACAGGTCATCCCGGTAAAGGGAGATCCATTGCAGCAGGTTGGATTAGTCAAATAATTATCTGTAAATAAACAGGGGGAGCAAAACCTCTTCTCATTTTACCAAATCCCTGGGCACTCCCAGAGCAGGGCTGCCATGGGGGCTGTGGGGTGGCACAGGGGCCATGGGGCTGCACAGGGGCCTTGGGATGGCACCGGGGTGGGGGGGCCGTGGGGTGGCATGGGTGCCGTGGGGTGGCATGGGGGTGGTGGGATGGCACAGGGGCGGTGGGGCGGTGGGGAGGCACAGGGGCGGTGGGATGGCACAGGAGCTGTGGGATGGCACGGGGGCGGTGGGATGGCATGGGGGCAGTGGGGTGGCTGGCTGTGCTATGGCCAACAGCCCAGGGCCTGCTGGCAGTGGGGAGGGCACAGAGAGGCTGGTGGCTTTGCTCTTCAGGGGCAGTGGAGGTCCCTTTGGGCAGGGCACTCCAGGCTGGGTCAGGCACAGGCTTCTGTGACTGTTTCACACCATCACGGGCCTCTGAGTGCTCCCCAAGGCATGTCCCCACTCCAGTTCAGCAGCCATGGCAGCTCAGGTATGGGGCTCGTGTCCCTCGTGTGGCCAGGCAGTGACACTCGTGAGGGAGCCATTGACCACCCTCCCGCGCTGCCGCTGGCCCCGGGCTGGAGCTCAATGTCGGCGTTGTGAGGGTGACCTGTGTTTCTGCAGGAGGGCACTGCCTGTCCTGCCCGGGCTGCAGCACAGGGTGCCCGACACCTCTCCCAAGTGCTCTCCCAATTCCGAATTTGGCTGAACATGCAACGTGTGATTTCCATACCAAAATGTCCAATATGGCTTTGAGTTACCAGAAGTTAGATGGAAAACTCTTCAGCATCACTCACGGAATTTTGTAACAGATATGACATATAGGAATTCACACCAGTTTCTGTGTCACCAGTCTCTGTCTAACAATATTACAATGGACAGTGTCAGGATGGGCAAGAACACAATATTGGATTCAAGGGGTTTTGGCAAGGCAAAACATTCTGGGGCCTTTGCTTTGTTCTACAGCAGAACTATAAAGCCAGACTCAGCAGCCTTTCACTCTGTGGCTCGGAGATCTTGTTGCCGTCGCTGTTTCTCTGTGATTTTCGTTTCTGTGTGTGACTTCCGAGGAGGACCGTGTGTCCTGTGCCGGAGCGGTAGGTGCTCCCAGAGCGCTCCCAGCACAGCCCCTGAGCACAGACTGGGAGGCAGCCCAGCAGGAGCTGTGCCCTGACCTGCCATCAAAGGGCCATGCTGCTCTGCTGGCCCGAGTGCCAAGTGGTCTTGTTTTAACTTAAGGATGTCAAAATAATACGGAATAAAATACGTGAGGAATGATCTCCCATTGCTCGTGGAGGGGAGGAGGGATTCCTTCTCGCCTTCCTGCAGAGTCTGTGGGAGGCGAGTCCTGCTGTGGGAAGGTGGGGAAGGAGAAGGGGGAGAGAAAAGGAAGGGCCGGGTGGAATCAAAGGTCTGAAAGAGGAACGTCACTGCTGCTGGAGTGCAACTGCAGAGGAAGCACTTCTGAAGGGATTTGCCGCACTCCTGACTCATAAAAGGCTGCGTTTTCAGCAGCTGGGAGGATAATGATGCTGACAATTATCACATCTTCTTCCCTGCTGCTGTGGGTGAGGATGGCCTTTCTGACTGCAGTTTATGTATTTGAAAGTGGGACATTTTTCATGCAAAAGAAAAAAAAATTGCAATTTTGAGACATTTTAATGGCTTCCTTATCAGGCCAGTTAAGCAGAGATTGAAGTAATTTGCAATGGATTCACCTCACCTGCTCTTTCTGCTGAGAGGTGCTGTGGGACACCTCCTTACTTCTGACCGGCTGCCAGCTCTTGCTAATTGTAGCTCGCCCCAGCTGAAGTAAGCAATGGAATTAGGCAATTCTTTAGGCAATTCTTGTCTTCTGCTCAGAAGTCTTGAGCAGTGCTAGAGTGCTAATGGTGCATGTCTTCAGTAAAAGAGAAGAGTTTTAAAGTAGGGAGGAAATGCTTGTAAGAAACTCTGAGTGAAAAATTATTTGAACCCCCTGATAGTGCTTTGACACAATTGCTGAGCTTGGTTGGACAATTGGGCCTTACTGCTCCCTGCAGATTTTCTCCAGAGGCTGAGAACTGCCCTGATGTGGCAGCAGTAAAAGAAACTCATCTGACTAAATTTCATATAGTGCTCCACAAAATGGCCAAGTGCAGATAGATCTATCTGAGAGCTACATGTATGTGTGAAATGGGAGAAATCTGACCACTGTCCCTACCCACAATGCAATAAACCTCTCCCACTAGCAGAGCATGAGACTTCTTTGCTTTAATAGCTAATTACAGACAGGAGATTCATTCAACACTATTGATAACATATTACTACCTTCACTTGATACTTGTCAAGAAAACACCGCACCTGTTTTTGTTTTGGAAAGGAGTTTCACCGCATCCACTGAAATGGGAGAATTGTAAAGTATCCCCATGGTAAATAAACATTAGTATCAGAACCTGAACTAAATATTTTAATTTCTTTTTTTTTTTTTTTTTGCATTTTGTGCCTGGTTTCTTCAGCTAATATGAAGACTCTAGAGAATAATTTCCAACAAATAATTACTTTGACAAATTTATTCTCATTTTCTGCCTGTGAAATACCATTAATGTATTGAGCTTTTAAAGACTAATTCGTGCTTTTCCATCTTTTGCACTAACAATTATAAATATTTGGAATTCAAGCTATGCTGCTTAATTTTCTTTCTCATAGAGACTGAGTTAAGAAATCTCGTGCAAAGGCTTTTAGCATTTAGCATGCAAGTTCACTTCCACATAGTTTGGAGTTCCCTCACCAGAAACGTTCTTGCTGGTTTGACTGTTTATGGCATGTGAATTTGACAGGGGAATGACTGTGTCTGTGGCACATGCACTTGGCAGGTGGAAGGATGGCTTTGGCGAGGGCTCCCCGGCAGCCCTGCACTTCTCCACAGTGCAGCGTGTCAGGCTGGTGGGAGCCGTGACCAGCTGGGACCTTGTTGAGAAGCTTGTAATGAGCTGCTGCAAAACCTGCGTCATTGCCCTCCTTAGCTGACCATAAAACAGTGTCTCCAAAATGCTCTTTTGTACAAGAATGCTGTGCAGGCTGACCATTTTCTTTGAAATGGTCTTAATACCAGGATTTGCCACTTCCCAGAGCAGGCCATCAGTTTGGACCCTCAAATATCTGAGTTCAGGCAGGAGTGCTGTAAAGAGTGTTGAGACTATCTAGAGCGTCAGCCTGTGGGGAAAGATATTCAGCTTCAGAGTGGAGGAGATTCTTTGCATGGGAAACTTCTTTCTTTATGCGAAAGGAAGGTATTGATAGAACAGTATGCAAAGAATATGTCTGATGGTCCAATGTGCGTCTTGGGAGAAGAAAGAAAAAAATCGCTGAAGTTTCAGCAAATTGGCTTACTTGACGTGGAGTTTAACTCCTCCTTTCCTTGATCTGGGATCCCCCCTAGCCGTTAGTGTAACCACAGCTGATGCTTGTGGTAGACTCACTGACTCTGCCTTCCGTGATCTCAAGTATCCCCTGTAACTTCACCTTTATTCTGCTAAATAATACAGCCCATTGTCTGCAGTTCCCCTCAAGACATTTCAAGCAGTTCTTAGTGTCAGCTGCAATTCTGTCAGTAACTCAATCCAGGATGGGTTCTCACTGTTTAGCAATGCTCTTGAACTCTGTAGCTCCTTGGAAGCAGTTGCTAAATTAATGTAAACAACGCCCTTGGGATAATAGACGATACTACTTTTTTATTTTTTATCTGTAAATAAAATAAGACTCATTTCCACCGGGAACGCAACTGGCCTGGTAACGTGATCCCAGCCTGAGCTAGCTTCAGAGTCCACGTTTCTTTGTCGGAAGAGGAGTCAGCCCTGAATATGAAGCTAATCAGGCTCCCATATGGGAAAGAACAGCAGATGGGATAAAATATGGGAATAAAAATATGGGATGAAATGTCATATTTTCTTGAGAGGCCAAGTGTGATCAATAGATGGTTTCAAGAAAACAAAGCACGTGCAGAGATGCCAGCACTTCTGTGTCAGCTGCTGAGCGTTATTCCTGCTCACCCGATTGTCGATAGATTTAATCGCTTGGATCAGCAGCTACAGAAGATCCTCCTGTCTGTTCCTGTGCAGAGACGAGTGGCCTCTGCCATGACTGGCACTTGCAAGATGTGGGCATTCCCAGTGTTTTTCCGTGCATCCAGGCAATTCTGGATATAGAAACCTAAAGTTAGCAGAGCAAGATCCACCAGTGTATACTGTTGTAAAACTCCAAGTGCCAGCATGTTACTTCAACCTAGTTAATTGGTGACTGCCTTTTTCTAACACAGCAAAGTCAGTACTAGCACAAGCAAGACATGTAAAAAACAAGCAGAAAAAGGAAGATTTAAAAAAAATAAATTAATTTGTCCCTTATTTCCTATTAGTCATCTTTTCCTGTCTCTTTTTTTGAGGCTGATGGGCCACATGACTGAATTAAAGTGTGCCATAAGTGCATTGATCTCGTCCAAGCAGGATCCCTGTCATAATTCTCTGTGGTACATTCAAGGAAGTTCTTTTTCTGCTGACTGCCTGAAATCATGGGTTCTGCTGGTCTGGTTCTTATTCTCTATTATATAATAATTGGTTGACTTTTTTCAAACAATGACCTGACCTCTTTTTTGTTTTAATTTATTTGAGGTAATCAAAGCATATATTGGGACTTTTTCAAATACATGGCAGACAGAAGCTGAAGTACATAGAAACGGTACACAATGTAAACAACTTGTCAGATTTTCATATTTGTCCCAGAAAGTCAAAGCAGATAATTTCTGCAATTAAAATGACTTGTATTTCTTTCTAAGATGCAGTAGAATGTGAACATTTTACCTGTCTCTCATAGAATTTTTTCATATGATTATAAGAGAGATTTGGGGTATTGTGACACATCAAAGCAAGCTCTCAGGTTTACCAAAAATCTCCAAAATCACTCAGGCTTTTAATGTTTCCCTAGGGTCTCATTCATCAAGTGTAAACCATGGCCCCGAGGAAGCATGTCAAAGTCTGTGCTCAGGAGAAAGGTAGGTTGGGATGGAGAGAGCTGCCTTTGAACGGAGACAGCATCCCCTCGGTGAAGGGGGCTTGCCCTATTTCATCAGGCCTGTTTGTCTCCTTGTAAAACTAGGCTGGCTATGGGGGTCTCCTGTAACACACATACAGTCCTGCATGGAAACACCCTATTAATTACTGTTACTGAATTCTCTAAGGTGCTGGGAAGCCTTAGTCTGGGCCATTATTTCATACTGTGGGGGAGATAAAATTGTTTGGGCTCTGGAACTCTGTCTTGTGTGCTATATTCTGATGGCCTGGGATATAATACATGAGCGGCACACAGAGAGATGAACCTGTGATACTGTGGGCTTTGTGACAACAAAATTCCATGTTGATCTCTGTCTGTGTGCTCACATGTGCTCAAGGGAGGCCAGATCCCAGGGCTTCCCCCGCCCTGCATTTGGGCGAGGTGACTGTGAAAATGCTACCATCTTCAAAAAGATTCCAACTGATACCTGCACTTCAGGCTTCCTTTTCTCTATTACCACAGTATCTGTACTGTATCTATTACCACAGTATCTGTACTCTCCGGCGGTTCTTCTGGGGCAGTCAGAAGCAGTCAGACACGGCTTCTGTTTGCTTTGAGGAGCCGCTGCTGCATCCTGGCTAAAGGACAAGCATGTGACTCACAAGTTTTGAGGTAGTCTAAAACCCCTCTTCCCTTTCACTAAGAAAGGAGACATGGAGTTATAACTGTAACACAAATACTTGTAAAAAATGTCTTCTTTCTATTTGAAATTTATTCTGCAGCTCATCAGTATGACACCTGGAACCTGTCAACTTAAATGGACAGGCAGTAGCAAAGCCTCTTGCACAGTTTTCAAAATAGTTTCTTCTGTTTTCAGGGTACAGAAAGCAGTTCTGGAGTGGGGAGAACTTGCCAGAATATAGCTGACATGGAGGGAGGTCTTATCTTTGGCAAAAGCACTTGTGTTTTGGTAAGTAATGTCCTGAAACCTCTCTCGTGCATCCTGTTTCTCTGATGCTGGAAAACATGATGCCTAAGCATACTCAGTACAGCGCGCTTAGAATTGCTGAAAGAGGATTAGGAAGATTTTTTATAACTTCCTGAAAAATTGCTCTCCCCTTCAGTAAGTTTTTACAAGTGTCTTGGATGGAATTTTTAGGATTTTTCAAGGTTCTTGAGACTGTTAATAATACTGCACAGGGCCTCAGGGAATGAGCAAGATGATCTAACAGGTTGTTTCCATCTCTGATTTCTGTGTCTCTTTGATTTAAGGATTTTCTGCATTTATTGGCTGCTGTTTCTCTTGGCCACTTTATACACTGTCTAGCGATTTTACCAATCATAGGTAATGGCAGAGGCTACTTGAAACGCCAGGTTGCCATGGAAACACAATAGCATCTAGTTGGGTCTAACCTCTCTCTCTCCCATATCAGCCCCCATGGGAAGCAGAAATTCAGGCCTTAAAAATTAATCAATTTGATGTTAAGTTTTGGAAGTGATTTTCTTTCGGTTGCCTGGGTTTCCTGCTGGATGTTCTCATGCAGATTTAATTATTTACACTACTAATACTATATTAAGATTACAGCAACTAATTATTAGCACCAGTAACATTGTAGTTACCCGAACCATCATAACTCCTGTTATTACTCCTGTTTTCCTTATTATTGTTTGTTTGCTCAAAAGACTGATTGGATTCCTGGTTCAGTCATCTACTGCTGCAGCCACGGAAGGAAACTTTCAGCATAACAGGGGAGGAGTGAACCCGGGGAGACCCTGGGGGCTGTGGGGGCTGATGATCCTGCACAGGAAGGTGGCTCTCCAGGGGCCCAGCGCACGCTGCCTGTTTGGCTCCATCACGCTGCGCCACGGTCCTTGTGCTTGCAGACGATAGTCCTGATTCTTCCCAGCCCCCAGTCAGCACACGCTGCTGCAACCTCCTGTTTGGAGACCAGTGTCTCAAGGCTGGTTTTCCCACTTTTACTGAAGGTTTTCAGACTCTTGTTCGTTTTCTGGCAAAGCGCTGATCATCACATGGGCTGCAGCCTGTATGTCATGATTCAGTGATCACTTTAGCCTGTAGAATTCTGTTATTTTCTCCTCTTACTCCCCTTTAAGAATGGCAATATCTACAGGACACAAGGGAAGGAAAGCACCTTTATAATAAAAGTGCTGGGGACTGCTGTTCCTACAGTATTTGTCTCAGGCAATAAGGCTTTATAATTGGGTGCTTAGAGAATAGTAATTTCAGGTAATCTTTAATAATTTGCAGCTTCAAGGAATCCATGGGAACCAGAGCTTTTTATTGTATTCAGTTCTTGTGAGTGGTGATGTTTGGATCAGTTTACTGACACTGCACACCCTAGTGAGCACATGGGCTGGCATCAAAGAGCAGGCTAGCACTAGGATACTTCAAACAGCGTGGAAAAAAACCATACAGCTATTGTTTTAAATTGCCATTACTGATTACAAAGAGATACCGAAGGCCTATGCTGGGTGAGTTTTGCCTCGTGAAGAGCTGAGCAGCCCCAGGCCCTCAGCAGGCTGTGTTCTGAGAAAGGCAGGTTATCAGCATTGCCTGCCTCTTCCAGTTGCTTTTCTGCAGCAACTGCTGCTGCTGCCAGAGAAGGCTGGAGAAGGAAAAAAATATTAAAAAGCCTTTGCAATATGAATGGCTTCTGGCAAACAAATACTGTGTCTCAGCTCACCCGGAGATGACATCAGATCTCGTCCTGGTCTGTGGGAATAGGAAATCTTTAGGAATTTTACCTAGGAGTTGGCTTTTACAGAATTTGCTTAAACTCTAGGCCAGCAGTTCCTCACAGGGAGAAAGCCAACAAACTTATCTGTAGTTAAATAAAGGAATTCAGTGAGGAATAGCCCTGTAAGAATGGTTTATGCTGCAAAATCTTAGTCTTGCCAGGACTGTATTAGGAAATTACAGATGCAACCGTAGGGCCCCTGTCTCCTCTGCTCCCGTGATTAGATCAGGCTGTAATGATTCCATACAAAAAATGGAATCAATGTGTATCTCTAAAGCTTTAGGGGACAATTTTAGAATATAAATTAATATAATCTGCTGCCTCAATGTATGGGGACAGCTGCCTGTGTTTGAGGAGAGTCTTAAGCAATAGCTTTGACAGACCAGTAACTCCTGACACATTTCCAAGGAGCGTTTAGTTGGAGACCGACAGCTCACAGAGGCTCCCTGTGCCTCTCTAGGTTGGAGCTGCCACAGCCAGCCAGAAGGGTGCTGATGGCTTGGACACGATCAGAAGCTGATTGATCCTGCTGCCACCTTAGTGGGAATGCTGGAAATGCGCTGCTGTGTCTGGGAATGGTACAGAGCCCAGGGCCCTACACGTTAGTGATGAGCTTTGCTGGCAGTCTCATTTCTGTAACAGAAATTTATGTTTTTCTTTTGTAAACAGCAACAGCATTGATGTCCTTGGTCTTGTTACACTGAGTCTGCTTCTGTAAAATCTGTACCTAGTTCTTCCAGACCTTGCAGTTCATCTGCTCACTCGATGCTTCTATGTTTCTTTGAGAGCTCCTGTTACTTTATTCTTCCCTCTCCTGGCTAATGTGTCTCTGATCGAACCAGCCTGTATTAAAACCCAGAGAGGAGAAACACTCTGCTCCCTTTCCATAAACTGGTAAACCTCTTCCTGAGACTCCACAACCCTTTGGAAGGACACAAAGTACATTTCATACTTTCCAGGTACAGTGCATGAAAATTCTGCTAAGTAAACACTATAAAGTAGGTTTTGAGAAAATATTAGTCACCATTATGCAATTCCAAAACCAAAACCACAAATAAAGTGCTAGTATATTTTGTTTTATTGGTTGTGACTGCAAATACTGTGTACACAAAGGAAACCTTTGAAAACCAACCAGCCTACGATTGTATGCATTTTACTCTTATAAGGCAATTTGTCTAGTAATCTCAGTGTTAATTTTTTTCATCTGGTATACACAGCTGATCCACCAGACAGTGTTTTCTGTAATACATCTGAAAAATCCATGTAAGTTGATTTTTAAATTACTTTTTTTTGCTTAGCTCATTCTCCTTTTTTTTTTAAATAATCTTACGAGCCCTTCTTTTTTCATCTTTCCTTTAAATATAGTGAAAATGATGTTTTCATACACTGTCTTTTCACTTCAAAGTTTTCAAAGTAAATACAAGCAATGTGCACTCCATTAAAAAAAAATGTACAAAGTATCTAAATCCTAATTTTCCAAGCCTGCCAGAACTGCATCTGTTTAAACATGTTACTTATATGCATGTGTACTGTACAGGAAGCCGGAGCGCTTTTCAGAACTGCCTGGAGTTGTATCTTTTTTATTCTTCTCTTTCTCAAAACAATTTTAAATCTACAAGAAAGGTCAGAGGAGGTCACGATTCCTGACCCGATGCTGAACTGAGGTTGCCTGTACCGTCTGTTTGATGCTCCGACCAGGGTCACTGAACTGGGGGTTATTATTGGCTCCCTGTGTCTATGAGGCACAGCCTATCCCAAACAATTTTTAAATTACCACTGGCATGAGCCTGTCAGGAAGGATAGTAGTGGGAATGTCTAGACACTGCCGCCAAGACAAGCTCCCCCATAGCGGAGACGTGGAGCACCGGGGGGGGGTCAGGGAAACTGCCCCCAGAGCCCCCAGGCTGAAAGACAAAACTCCCATCATGCGCCCCGCAATTTGCCCCAGGGGTTTAGCCAAAGAATTTAAGATAAGGAAATCTATAGGCCTTACAACTGGGAGAATTTTTAACTGCTTTATTGCTTTCCATAGATTCTAAAGCCAGCTGTCTGCTTTTATGAGCTCTTTAAATCACACATCACAGTATCTCTTAGCTTCAATCACACTAAACCGTCTCTGAATTTATACAGATTGTTCTTGACTTTATTCTTTAGACATTAACATTGAGGTATGATTTTTAAGGTTGTATCAAAGAATTCTAACCCTTCTGCAAAGCTATGGCACTTTCCAGCACAGCACAGGTCAGCTGTCTTTTCTGGTGGGTAAGGCACAGAGAGGTCACGGGAGGCTTTAAAGGGTCTTTCTCCTGTTCATCATCCTGCTTAAGCAGAATTGCTGGAGAAAAGAAAGATTAAATCTGCTTCCCAACCTTTCCAGCTCAGTGTCCGTGTTTTCACCCTGGGTTTCATCAGGATTTTTTAGGAAGTTTCATCCAGAATGTGCTGGGAACTTATCTGATGTTATATCAAAAAGTATTGATATCATAATTCACAGGTTAATAAACACCATATCATTTATAATAACCATACAATCATTTTGAACTTTGTACTAAAGGATATTTTTAACAGAAAAATGCCCTGATCTATCAGGTTAGAATGCATCTGGTATTAAAGTTTCACCCAGATTTGAAACAAACCTGAAACAAAATTTTGAAATAGAAATTATTAACTTTTACTACATTCTTGAGAAGTTATTGTTTCTTTTTAAAAGCTCTGCCTTCTGGCAGGTATTAAAGAGCTATGGTGTCTGAAACACCCAATTCATCTGCAGAGAGGAGGTGACTGCCCTGATGCTGCAGTTAGTAAAGAGCTGCTAAAAGCTGTGGCTGATGTCACCAAAGACTTTAGACTTTAATCCTGCTGACCTACACCAAGTTAAAAATGTTGCACAATCTGTCACTGGCAGCTTCTTCCAGGGATTCGGTCTCCCCTGGGATCCCCTGGACCACTGGTGAGATGCGCCTGGCTCTGAGGGGTGCCCTGGGCCAGCTCCAGCCCCACAGGGCCCGTTGGCCCTGTCCACAGGGTGGCCCAGCAGGGTGGCAGCCTGGGCGCAGGGGACATGTGGCGCTGGTGGCCCCCGCCAGCCTCTGGCTGGTTACAGGGCCAGGAGTGGGGAGCAGGGGACCTGGGGGTACTGGTGTCCCCTCCGTGGGAGTGGGAACCCCACGGCTTTCCATCTGGGCTGCTGAACAAACCACCTCCAGTGGTTCTCTGAAGGCAGCTGAATGGTTATTATTTTTCCTAAGGAAAAGTCAACCTGTATGAAAACCAGGGCACTTTCCCTATGTCTCTTGATAACTTCGCCATTTTCCAAAGGGACAATTTTTCTGCTCTTCCACTTGGCCCCACCGTCCCACTGTTTTACGGTGCATTTGGGAAAACCTGCATGTCAGTGGGAAAAAGACTTCCCTTTCGCTTGTTTCCCAATATTTGATTTCTTAAACTAGCACTTCACGTACATTTACACTGTAAAAGATGTAACATATAGCACCTAACGCAGCAGAACTCTGCCTCCTTGTACCTTAGGCACATTGCAATTAAGCAGACAGCAGGCACAGAGCAATAAGGACATCAGTTTGCTTAAAATGCAGCAGTCACTTTGTGTAGCTCACCTGTGACAGAGCTCACTCCCCCACTCAGCAAAACCCCAGTCCTTTCTGTCACCCAGTGGAAAACACCCTAATACAGCCAGAGCCACATTTGCAGTGTAAATTAATTTAAATTTCAGTTGTTAGCTTATGTGGAACTTCATAAGAGGGTAGATTTAGGCTGAACATTAGGAAAGAATTTTTCACAGAAAGAGTGGTCGGGCGTTGGAAGAGGCTGCCCAGGGAGGGGGTTGAGTCACCATCCCTGGATGTGTTGAAGAGTTGTTGAGATGTGGTGTTCGGGAATATGGTGTAGGGGAGAACTTTGTAGAGTAGGGTAGATGATTGGACTCGATGATCCCAAGGGTCTTTTCCAAATGAAATGATTCTATGATTCTACGATTCTATAACAAAAGAGATGATACGACACATGCTAATAAACTTTCACAAAATCAGCAGCATTAGGGAAAGGACGGCCTGTCCCTTGCTCCCAGCAGTAACCCTTCATCCCGAGCCTTGGGGGGCATCACACAAGGATTCATGGAACAGAGGGAGAGATGCTGCCACTCGTGTGTCCCCGCTGGAGCATCACCGTGGGCACAACGCTGGGAAGGGGGCTGTGGTTGCTGAGCTCGTCATAACCCTGGAGGAATACAGCTGAAGCTCTGCTTTTGGGGTTGTGTTTTTTGGGAAGGCGCCAGGCTGCAGCTGTGACGCCGCTGCTCCGTGTCCTATGGGCCAGTACCTGGGGCTTTCCTGGGTGTCCCCTGCCGGCAGGTGAGGCAGCACTGGTGGGACTAAGGAGCATCCCCTGCTGCAGCCCAGCGATATTCTGGGAAAGAAGAGCTGTTACACAAAGTTTGAGAACAATTTTTACCTCTTCCTTCTACTGAACTATGTATTAGAAAATTAATGGATATAAAGTAATGCTCTTCAAATTCCCCGCATAAGATTAGCTCCTTCTAGGGACGTAATCTGTTTTTTTGACATAACAGTCTTGCTTCTCCATTAGCTTCATCCCTTGTTAAATGCCTCTCAGATAATTAGGAAAAGGATGCTTCTGTGCTCTCAAAGGGAGTTAATCAAGAACAGTTGAAGCAAGTTATTTTACACTGGCTGACTTCAGGAGCTGACCTTCATCTGCTGGGATTTTCAGCCCGGGTGGGACCACAGGTCAGTGTATCTTGCACCTCTTTTTCTTACATCCTGTAATAATTGTGTAGTAAACCAGTTTTTTTTTCACTGAAGTTGCATTTGCCTGTGAATAGTCCTTTTACCCATGAGTGATGTGAATTTTGTAGTCTGTGCTAGTCCTGCTGGTTTGGCTGAATGTATGACACCTTTGTATGGCATAAAAATGCAGTTTCACAGATATCAAAACTTGTCAGCAGAAATGTGGATCTCTTATTTAGGCCATGGGATATGGTTTTGATGCTTGCCCTTTGGGAATACGCTTCAGAATATTCCAAGTCACAATGTGCTGTTGAATGTTCAAATGTAGCAGCTGAATGTCTAATTCAAAAGACAAAATTTAGAACGAGAAGAAGGAACCATATTAGCAACACAAAATACAAATGGAAAATACAGGCAAAACAGTGCTCCCCAGAAATGAGTCAGTAACATACCCCGGTGTCCCCGGCCTCCAGACTTCACTCACTGTGTCATTATGACTCCTCTATTTCCCCCTCATACTTCTTGCAACTATCTGCTATAGACCTTCTAGCTTTTAAATATTTGAAAATATGTTTTAAAGGAAAAGTGGTAGTGCTTTTGTTGTTCAAACAATTTAACCCCTACTATACACCAGAGTTAGAGAAGCCCAAGAAATAAAATTATCATTATTACAGAACAGCATGGATCAAGAAACTGATTTTCATCCAGTTGATGGGAATGCCTGAAAAAACGAGATGTTGAGTCTGTTCTTTCTGGTTTTCAGGGCAGTTATTTCTAATTCCTCACAAGATGGAAACCTGTCATTTTCCCTGTACAAAACCTACTCATTTATGTGTGTTCCACCTAGAAGGGTTAACTTTTTCTAGTATTAAGTGTTTTCTCACCTCCAAAGAACAGAGGAAAACATTTGAGACAAAAGCACTGTTACTCTCTGCGCATACGGCTATTTCCAGTTTCAAAAGCAGTAAATCTCCCCACCAGGGCTATTGGGGCTCTTGAACTGATTTACTCCTGGGGCTGAGGGGTCTCTGGGGACGGCGAGGACCTTCTCCGTGCTGGCTGTGACTGCCAGTGCCGAAGGGGCGACTGCTGACCTGCTTATCTCGTAATTTATATCTACCTATGGCAAACACCTTAAAACTCAATAGTGAGGCAAATTATTTGTGGAGCTAAGGAAAAATTTGTGTTAGTTGTCTTCTTCAGTTACAGAGCAGCCCTGTTGGCCATAGGTGATATCAAGGAACTTGACGATCCTTGAAAGGACCATCACAGACCCTCCTGGGGCACTGCCTTCTCTGGGGGCTTTGCCAAGTACTCTCTTTTTTTTTCCTTCCTTTTTTTTTTCCCCTTCCTGTTTGTTTCTTCCCCACTCCCTAGGTTTCCACATTCTCATTTATACACAGTAAACCGTGTCCTTGATTTGATGCATGAATAATGTGCTTGATGGGATGGATGTGTGTACGTTCTCTTTCCTCAGAGGCTGCATCTTGCCCTGATTCGTGTCATCTCCTGGGAAAATATCTCAGTGTTATGGATTGCTTAGAAATTCACTGTTGAAGTTGCAAAATTATTGTAGCAAGTAAGTAAAATACAGCAAGAGAAAATGAGCATTTCTGTATGGGTTTCTCAATCACAGGAACACCATGGTTTTAGTGATGAAATACATGGCAAAAAGCAGAAAGTTCCAAGTGTAGTGCTAACAGAATTTTGAAAATAAAAAGAAATCCTCATAATGAACATACAGAATAAAACAATGACATCAGTTTGTGTAAGCACAATTGTCTTTTCAAATATAAATTTGGGAAGACTTTCACAGTTAAGTCTCATGTTTTGTAGATAAAGTCACTTGCACACATAAATACAGATCCGATCTTCAAAGAAAAAAATAATAACTATTGAATGTAGTCTGAAAATGTTCAATGAAAAAAATTTAAAAGTAAACACACATGAATGGTGCCAAATTGTTTCAATCCAATTCACTCTATTTTAAGATGCAACACTTTGTCTGTTGTTTTCATGTGTTTTTTTCTAATTTTATGACATATTGATTGCTGTCACACTAAACTAAAGCTGAATGAGAGCATGTGTATAAAAAGTTTTTTCTCTCTACACAGGCTGCAAAGTAAGTCACTTTTCTTTTTTTGGCTAATCAGATCCTTACTGCAGTGATAATTCAAAAATAGAGTCTTTTCATAGAAGCAAAGTATTGTATTGTATAGCACTGCCATAGTGTAATTTCACTTGTCTTTGGAGGACTTCCATATTCTGCTTTTCACTTTTTAAAGTACTTCAGTGCATGATGATATTTATATGAAAAAAATTAAGGCTTTAAATAACTAATTTTCATTCTTTAAATCATAAGAGCAATTTTTGTTATAATACAGATCATTAGAAAAGGCTAGCAATTAGGAATTTGCAACAAATCTAATCCATACTAATTGAGTGTGATTTAAGGAAGATAAGTCCTATTATTAGCATATTTAATAAAAAGAGCCTCTGGATTCTTCCTATGTATGACTATCAAATCTATTTGCACTTAAGATTATACTTTCAAGTCTAATACATGTTTCAAAGGAGCTTGTATTTACTGATCTCCACAGTAAGCTGCACTCAGGTTTAAGTTTAACTTGTATGATGCATTTTAAAGCAAGAAGGTGACAAGAATCTTACTTACATCAAACTTAGACTGAGTGCTTCTAAATTAGAGAAACCCCCTAAATTATTGGCAATAGCAAGTGTCAGGCTCTTGCCCTCTTACCCCCCTCCAAACTGAGGTGCGAGAGGTTGATTTCAGCATGTGATAGGAATGCATCTGGGAAAACTAATTCCAAAATCCTATGAAACTTGATGTGCGTTTTTGACACCTACTCGTTCAAGAGCAAGAACTCCTAATATCAAATTAGGGCAGTAAATCAAGGGATTTTGTCATGGTTTCTTGTCATGCTGATTCTCTAAATAGGAACACCCTGCTGCATGGTCCAGAAAAAATGCTTTTTAAAAAACTCTTCTTTCTTGTAACTGTTCATCACTAACCAGCTGTGATTGTGTGTGGCTACCTCTATGACTTATCTTATATTACGCTGCATTACTCAGAGAAGATTTTAATATCTGAGAAGATGAATTTGATTAAACTTGTGTATTCTAAAATACTATGAAACAAAAAACACTGTAAGAAGAGCAGTAACAGTTAAAAAGGAAAAAATGGAACTAAATATGCTATTCTTCCCTTCAAAATCTTTTTTTTTTCCTCTTTTCACTCATCTCTTTAAGATATATTCAAATGTAATTTCAATTAAAGCAGCTTCTGTGGTGCACTACTTTACGTTAACTAATAAAGAGTAAATTTCAGCAGATAATGTACTTTTGAAATTTTATCTCTTTATCAGTGCTGTAGTTTAGCAGATAAATTGGCATTCTAATTAGACAATTTTCAGAGCATTTGGTTTCTAAAATATCTGCATTCTAAAACACTTAAATAACATATTTAATTTCTAACAATAAAAAGAATCTCATATATTAATTTATTGTGAGAGGGAAGCAATAGTACAGGCACAGTTTCAGCCCTAAAGATTTTTACAGCTATATTTTCCATTGGGCTTTAGTTCTCAAACAAGGTACAAAAAGTGTCTATTTTGTCTCTCAGTCTTCACTCTGAATTTAATATTCATTCTTATTGACTCAAATTCTTCAAAGTCTGTAAGAAGCTAATTCTTTGTTGTAAATTTTAACATGGGTGAACTTAATTTTTCAGGGTACAAAGGAGCTTATGGTAAGTAGTTGTGAAGTTAAATAGAAAACCCAGGGAGCAATACTTATGAAGAAATGTGGCCAAATGCATTTAAAATGCAGAATATTTAGGACATTGTTAACAAGTAAATCCTTTTCTATTCTCTGTTTAGCTATAGCAGCTGGTGATTTTTCAGTTTACAGGTACAGTATCAGTAGCATAGCGTTTATTTTGTGACAAAGGAATATAAGTTGCCTTGGAGATTTTTAATTAACTCTTCTCCTGTAGCTCTGCCTGCTTATCATTTCAGTAGTTATTTAAGCTTCACATCAGATTTTGGATATTGTTCTCCAGAAATGTCTTCTTAATCTCCCCAAATTAGCATTTCAGCAAAAACAATGTTTCCATAATGCACCATTCATTCCACTTTTTTTAAAGGTACAGTTTGTATTTACAAACGTTAATTCAGCCTTGAAAAGCAGAGGAATCCTAAAGAGGGGAACTTGTATGAACCCTGCAACTAAACTAAATGAATATTCTTATTCTGAACAAGAGATGTCATGTTGATTACTTTCCTACCTTTAATCAGACTAAGATACTTCTCAATGACTTTTTATGATTTGTTCTTGTCAATAAATTAAGGTGATTAGAGAATTTTTTTGAGGAATTTAGATTACTCAGTCTCGTGTACTTAATGCAGTGTTATTAATTTAGCAAATAAATTTACCTTGTAGAATCTACTTAATTGTCATTTTGGAATGGCTATTTTTCTCAACCAAGTAAGTAAATATATATATATTATATATAAATTAAAAAATAAAAGAGAATAAAGCTGGAAGAGTTAGGAAGGGCTGCTTAAGACAGTCGCATCCCCAGATGTCAGAAAAATTTTCCCTATACTGTTCTTTTTAAAAGTATGAAATTTACTATCATCAGACCTGTTAATGTCATTCAACTAGCAGCCAGGTTCTAGGGGTGTTTTGTTCTTTTTTCTAGATGAATTATAAATGTCATAACTGCTTCCAAGAATACAGAATCGGAAGCCTTTTCTACCCTGAAAATGGAGGGATGAGTTTAAGCAAATATGATTTACAGATACAGGGTTAATGCCATAAGCTAGAGGGAGCTCCGCCACAACGAAATACAAAGGTTCAGCTTCATTTATCAATGTGCTTCCTTGGCTTTGTCTGCTCCTGAACATAAAAGACCCAGTTTTATTGCAGATATTATCTACACCATTCTGTGATATGGATGTTATTGTTTAAACTGTTGCTGAGACATAAAACAGCTGAAACCCTCTACCACCACCATATTTATGCCAAACCTTTTGATAAATACACAGTTCTTTTTCTTCACCGTCGCTGTCTTTGTCTTCATCTTAATGCTCAGCCATCTTTAATGAAAACGCATCCCTTATAAACCCGGAGCACAGACAGGCTGCGGGAGCTGATCTCGTACCATAATTGTGCAAGGCAATGTCCATCAGTTGTGCGAGAATTCTGGGCAAGCCCCGAGCTCTGCGCCTGCAGATATCTTCCCGTTCCAATTATCCCATGGTGCTCTTTCTGAAGTAATTCACACCACAAATTCACCTACCGACAACCTGTTTTATTCCACAGCTAGGCTTAAAGAGTGATCGGCAAAGAGAGGTTGGAATGATCCGTTGTTGAAGGAAGCCTGGCTGTTGTTACTGGAACATTAATAATCTGTTTGCTTCTACTGAGCATCTTGGAGACGAAGCAATCCATTAATAGTCCCAATAATTCTATAGTAAGCTTGTTACCCATTGTGTAGTATTGGCTAAATGACAGAATTTCCCTACTATTATTATTAGACACAATTTCAGTATAAGGATGATTTTTAGTTTATTTGCATCCCCGCCTCACCTTTGTGCACTGACATTTCCTGGCCTACATTTGAGGTCCTTCTTTCTTACCTCCTGGTCCTTCATCTAAGCAGATGGTATTGCTCTAGTCATAGAGATAATAAGACAGTACCTAATATCTTCTCATTGATTTTTGTTAATGAAATACCACTTCACAGAGAAAGCAACAGCTGAAACCATCAAGGCTGGGTTGTGGCTGTGTGAACAAACTTTACTTTTGTCTATGTTGGGTGTGTAATTCATGGTGAATCATTTATTAAACGAATTTGGCCTCTTTCCTGTTTGTGGAATACCCACAAGCAAATTGTGACCTTATTCCATTTTTTAGAAACCATGTTATTGTTTTCTACTGTGGATTTTAAAAACTTTCCAATGTAATTGACCAACTCTCTTCTTCTCCATCAGCACAATGAAATGCATTGGTTAGTCACAGTGTTCTCCTCTCAGGAAATAGGCATAAGCTCTCCAAACAACATTGCTGCAAATGTTCTCCCACTATAAATTTAAATCTGAGGTTCCAAAGATGCTGCAAAGAATACTCCAATGTTTGCTGTGTATCAACATTCCTGAGGATAAAACCGAGCAGCCTTAAACTCATTTGTGTGAAATGGCCAGAATAAGGCTTCGAACCAGGTCTGGCGTCGGTCACCTGAAAGGGCCAGCTGAGCCTGTGAGACATGTTCTGGGTGATGTTGTTGCAGCAGAGAAAACTCTCCCCTGCAGTGCTGTCAGAGCATTCTGAGCTCGGTTCAGACTCTGCTGTCACTCTCAGTTATACTTTGGTGCTACAATGATTAGAAATTAGATCAGACTTTGATGCCAAGGGACAAGCAGACAAAAGGCTAAACCAGCTTCTGTAGCCTCAGTAGATAAGGAGAGCTTGGACTGCCCTTTCCTGGTCTCTTCCTCTACCCACCAGCTCAAGGGAAAGAAGTGACCCATAGTCTGGCATTTCTCAACCTGGGCACCCCTTGCAAGCCCCAGCCTTTTACGTCACAGGTACCAAGGACCTTGCAAGGCATCTCAAGGTGATGCTCCAGCCTGGGACAGTGACTGCTCAGCTAAAGAGTGAGATCTTTGGGGCCACTAAGGAGCTTTTGATAACCCCTTACTCGGGTGAAGCTCAGAAGCTTTCTTGATCAGAGTTCAAGCCAATGAAAAAACATTAAATACCTGCTTAATGTGCTATGCATTAGGATGAGGTGAAAAGAACATAATGCTCATGGCTTTGGTCCCTGAATTGTTTGGTGATCCTGAGTATAATTACCAGGCAGAACATGCAGTTCTTCTGGATTTATATTGCATTCACCATCCAATTGCAAAGTAGATGCGGTGCAAAACGGGCCCTTATAATAGAATGAAACCCTGTGAAGCCTTGTCCAGTTCAAACAACTAGAAAAAAAGAGCAGTTCTCTTATCCTTTGGTAAAAAGGAATAAAAACTCTGATGTGTTTCCATCTGGGAGCAGTACTGCTTCCTTCTACCTGTCTGTAGCAGGGAAGGTGTAGAGCCTTTGTTGTGGTACCGTTATCTCACAACAGCTCCTGTCCCAGGAAAGCAGAGAAACATCCACATGAGGTTGATGTTGCACCAGAGACATGGAACGCTCCCTGTCTGTGTAACTCGGCGCAGCTCTGCTCGGGTTTGGGTTTTCACCGCTGACATTTCACCTGGGTAAGAACTGGTGCATCCCAAGCACATGAAAACTTTGCTACTCACTGGGCAAGTGAAAATTAGCATCTTCCCAATCATCAGCTGTTCTGGCGAGACGGAGGCACTTCTACAGGGAAGATCAGCTCTTGCCGACCCTACTCATTAACGGCTCCGAGGGGGAGTCTTGGCTCAGTCACGGCAGAGGGTCGGGGTCTCGGAGCACGCTCTGCTCCTGCACGGACCCTCCGGCTGCTCAGCGTCCTGCGCCTCATCCTGCTGGAGGGTGATGAAAGTTTTGGCAGTGAGGTTCGCAGTTGCAGGACCAGCCTTCACAGCCGCCTGCCTACAGGTCAGATCTTCACCGTGCGGGGGTTAATGCAAAGACTATTATCTGCTTCAGTGGGCTCCAGAGCAGGCCCTGCCTGAGTGGCAGATCCTTCTCAATAAGTATGCAAGAAATGTTTATCCTTCTGAGAACTCTGACTACAGAACTGGCGTTAATTTGCAGGTCAGGACATTAGTTTCCAGCAAAATGCCTGAACTTGTTTCTTTAAGGGTTTTAATTTCTGTAACACAAAAGCAAAATACTTAATTTGTAAATATCCTCAAAGATCACACAAGCAAAAGGACTTGTTTTGAAAGTATTTTCCCTTTCCCCCTCTCAACTGGAAATAAACTTTCCAATGTAGATGTTTTAAGAAAAATATTTTTTGGTCAGAAGTGCCAAAACAGAACTGTTGCTTTCCCAACAAGTCGGGGCAGTTTACACAAATGCTTATCAACATCCATCTCGAGCCTATGCAATCGTTCTCCTGTATTTCCTTAAAAATATAATAGAAAGGCAGAATGTGATTTCTCAGTTCTGTGCCTCTGATAATCTCTAAGGCCTTTTATCTGGGAAATCCTCTCTTGAAAATGTTTTTTTGCTTTATTTGCTATTATATTAAATATTTCAATATAAAGAAGTTCTTACTGGTTTTGCGAACGAGGAGGCAAGAAGCGATTCCTGGAACCGGTTATCAGAGCGGGGCACCAGCCCCGTCCGGCTGCTGCAGCGTCGGGGCTGGGGGAAGCCACGCAGCACAAAGGGCGGTCTGAAAGGTAATTTTAGAGTTAGCTGTTTGACAATCTTCAGTTTGTTTTCTGGGTTTGCTGAAAAGTCCCGCTCAACACCTTTGTGAACCGCCTTAAAACAATAAAAGCAGCTTTTAAACAGTGTTTGTTTCTTTGGCATATATGATACTGCCTTTGCCTTCTGATACAACCACTTGGGATGCAGCCTCATAATGCAGGTTTCCTGTCACACTGGCACCTAGCAGGTTGCCATAGTGACAGACACAAGAAACATTACTTCAGAAATGTTGCTTTATTACAGTTAAAGTGCATTTTGAAAAAGGATCAAATTTCAAGTTACTCTCTGTGTTTTATATAGGAATAAGCAGAATTATTGGCTTCTACTAATAAGCATTAGTTCGAACCTGTCCCTCCCCCAGCGCACGCTCCAGAGTTCGTTGCAATGTCCTGGATGTGCTTCCCACTGCTTTTAGGAAAACCGGCCCAAAAGCCATCCCCCCTCTCGGTACATGCACAAACACCCTTTGCTGCTTTGCCACATTCAAAACAGCCCGAGAAGTGGAGAAGTGCTCAGTCACTGCTGCCTTTGACGTGCCGTATCTTTTATTTATAAAGAACATCTTTCTTCAGACTCCATCGATTTTGTTCATATTAATGTAGAAGATGCACAGAGTGGGACACCTGGGGAGATTTCTGAAGTATTCCCGTCTATGTTATATTCCAACAAATTAATCAAATAACAAGCGTTCTGCCCGGCCGGTGCCGAGCCATCCCTCACATCTGGGATGGGCTTCCCCACGCCAGCACCGAGCCCATGGAGATTCAAGCTGAAAATCTCATCATTCATCGTCTCCTGTGGCGCGGGCTCCATGGCACAGCTGGGGCAGCCTGGGGCTACCAGCACCCCCCCTCTCCCCTGATTAAACCTATGCCCACCGTTTTGCCTAATCAATAAGATTAAAGGGTGTGCTGTGGAGGGGGAGGAGCCGGGGCACAGCTTAGAAACAGGTGAATTGAGGGTTTGCGGGAGGAATGTGCAGCCCCTGAGAGCCCTGCGGCCAACGGGGCTGGTGGCCAGGCACAGGGGCTCCTCCCGGCACAGCCAGCACCTGGACAGGGCTATTTGCCACTGGGAAAAGCGCTCTCAGGCCTGAAGTATTCAATTTTAGATATTTGGAAGCGTACACGAGCGGTGATGTGCAGTAACATCCATGCAGGACCCGGCTCTGCCCCCCCGCCCGAGGAGCCCTCACAGCAGCTGGAGCTTTTGTGTGTGCAGAGAAACATTAAATCTGCACTTTCCTCAAAGTTATACCTTTCCATTCCCTGTTTAACATCACTTTGCTGTACACAAGTGGTAAGCAGTTAAACCAGTTTGGAAGTACAATTCATACCCCATGACTGTGCATTTAAAACCTGGTCTGAACCAACCACAAAAAAAGTGCCCATTTTAAGACCATGGCTGATAGCTGTCCTACCCAGAAGTTCCTTTATAGGAGAGCAGCTGGCAATTATCAATACCATTGTGATTAGTTGATTGACTTCCTAACATTAGGGGAACACAGGACAGAAAGATCCTGCTGCTCTTTGCAACGGAGCTTGGATCTATGACAGATTTTACAGCCTCTTCTTCAACATCCTTTGCTTTTTCTTTCTGTAACGCGTAGACAGAAATTATTTATTTCGTAGTGGATAGCTGTGAAGGCTAAAGGCAGTATTGAAATCCTATGCTCTTGTGCATCATTTAAGCTAATATGTTATACTAACAGTATAGTTACAAAGCAAAATGCTGGTTTCAGGCCCATCCAGCACGCTCCTTCCAGAATGTACCGTCCAAGTCAGATTCCTTCACAGAGAATGGCCTCACTGTTCCAACAGCCCCTTCCCTCCTGGCTGCTGTGACCCCTTGTTCCCTGGGCTGGGAGCTCTAATGAGTTACTCTGAGATTCCCCCAGTGCACCCCATGCCGTGAATGTTAATGGTCTTCCTATTAGGGAGATTAGACTTCTTATTTTACTTCTTGTTCATTCCTTGTCTTTCTACTTAAGCAGACATGACTCTATTTTCATTTATTTAATACAGATCTTCAATTACCAAGAAAAGCAACAAGCACTGGCATCAGATGAATTCTTGTCTTGCATAATTTTGTTTTCCTGTCCAATGGGTAGCAACTGGGCAAAGAGGTAGATTAATGTGTAATGCTCCAGGTGTGTTGTGACACTGGAGAAGAGTAAAAATAGTTATCATGGGGAAAACATTCTTTTTTTTCCTGTCTGGAAAAGATTGAACCTCTCTTCTACTGAAACTTTAAAAATAAGAGTAAAAATAAGACCAGAAACCTGGAATGGGGAACTGAAGACCACAGCTCCAGGTGGGCACAGGCAAAGTGGTGATTGTGGGAAGTGTCTGCAGCTGTGATTGTAGGAGACCATCGGTGGTTCCTCTAAAGGGCGGGGCACGATTTGAACCATTTGGTGAATGAGGGGGATGTGGAGCCAAAAGGTAGAACTTGCTGCAGCTTTTAACAAAGCCTGTGGAAGAAAACCTGTACCAGAAGGAGTTCCAGCATCAGCTTGCCATGAAGAGCAAAGGACCTGGTGTCAGGAGAGGTAAGGCTGGCTGAGGATCTAGCACCAGAGCTTGAGTTGAACTGTGCTGTGGCTTTTCTCAGGTGTGGGAAATGGGCTGAAAGGAAGCAAAATGTGACAGACTTTGTGTCTGACGGTATTCTGTATACCCTCATGCAAACATTGTCTTTTCTTTCCTTACATCCCTGCATGAAACCACACACTTGTGGTTTGCTTTGTAATTAGTTTTGGTGCTGAGAGAAGACAAGAGAACTTCTTGTTAGATGGATTAAAGGGATCTGTGCTCTACACCATTTGAGTGACAAGAGCCATGTCAGAGCAGAGGCTGCCAAGAGTGACAGCGCACCCGGAGCCAGACGAGCGATCGTGCTTTGAGTGGCGAGGGGCAGGCACAAACTAGCCCCGTCAAAGAGCAGCCACAGGTGACTGGGTCAAAACAGCTGGGGCTGAGCCGACAGAAGTCAGTCCTGAAAGCAAACAGCATGATTCCTCCTTGGCTTGGTTGAGGCTCTCCTGCTGAGACTTGTATCTTCCTACCAGGAGAATCAGAGAAGGCTTTCAGGTCTAACAGGGGAGGAGGTTGGCACCAGCTTTGAACAAGTATTTCCTAGGTTGCAGCCACCAGTTTGGAACAGTGTTCATGTGTGATGTGCAGAAATAGTAATTCTTGTAGAGTAGAAGAGGTTGGAAAGTAAAATATGATGAGGAAAACAGAGCTGCTTTTTCCTGTGGCATAGTGTCAATGTATCTGAAATCCAGCCTTCAGGTCCATCGACATCTGAAGCCAGAGCAAAAGACAGAGGAAGGAATCAGAGATTCCTTTCAGTTTTCATTTCCCAAGAGTTCTGCCAACAACAAACGTCAGTACAGCCGACAGCACGGGAGCGCTGCAGGGAGGGTAGGGTGACTGTCCACAGGGCTGGGGCCCAGTGATGGTCCACCTGGACTTCTTAATCCTGCTTATTGCATTAAGACTGTTATTCAAAATACTTGGTTCCTAGCTTCCCAGGCTCTAGCAGCATGCCACCAGTGTCACAATTATTCAAGATCCATATCCTTCAAGTGCTCAGAAGTCAGCTGGTGAGGAATGAACGGTCCAGATTTGGTTTCATAGAACTAATTCCTTGCTGGAAATAAATCTCCTCTCCCATGGAACCTTAGTTCTGAAACCTGCAAACAAATCAGATCTGCCTTTTCTGTCTGTAACTTATATAAACATATATACAGCTTAATGCAAATTTTAATAAGCATGAAAATCGGTGCCCTGATATTATATGACAAAGAAGAGCCCATGAAACAATGGGGTTTATTTAACAGCTTCATTCCAAAGGACTGGAAAAGGGAGAGCGAGTTCTGGCCCAGCCGGGGCTGGTGTGGGCACGAAGTGCTTCCCCATCACCTTGGGAAGTACCAAAGCAGCACCTTCCCCGGGGCTGGAGGAGCATCCCCAGCTCTCCCCAGGCACACGTGGAGCTGCTGGCACAGGCTCCTGTGTCTGACATGTGTCTGTGGCTATAAAAGCCTGGGCAGAGCTCAGGCTGCAGATGTGCTGCGACTGCACGGACCATGTGGATGAGCATCATCGCATCTCTCCCTTATGTTCCGCAGATCTTTGTGATCTTTACCTGTTGTGAATCATCTTGTGCCTCAACTGTCAGCTCTTCAGGGTAGATAATAATGATGGCAACATCAGTAAAGCTGCAGTTTAGATGGATTCACGTGGGGCTGAAAGACGTGTGCCAAAGCAGCGGTGAAACTGTTGTGAAATGTATAAGGAGTAATAGGGCAAGAAGGGCAAAGAAAGCATTTAAATGCCCTAAAGAAGAACAAACAGCTGTGTAATACTGATGCAGGAGATGAGGAAATAAATCATTTGGTGATGATCAGCAAAATAATGCATGAAAATAACCAGCAGGGTGACCACAAAACCAGACATGTGCAGAGGGTGAGGCTCAGCATAGCAGCATCACAGCCGTTTGATCAATAGTAAGAGTGTTGAAGCTGAGAATTGCATGCAAAGCTGTCAGGGCACATATAAGCCATAAAATCTACAGATCTACAGTCTCTGGTTACAAAGTGACAATTGTCTTTTTTTTTTTTTTTTTTTTTGCACCTTACTCTATGACTCTGAAATGTGGACAAGTTTGTACAAGAACATCAGAGGAACTAGAAAACATTAATCAACAACACCTCCAAGCTATTATGCTTATAAGTGTCAAGACAAAATCATGAGTAATGATTTTCTCCAATACATTTTCACAAACTATTTCCAAAAAAATACTTAGAAAAATATCAGCTTTTCTGGACTGCACTTTTTCCTACTGAAAGAAACAAATATATTAAACCACAGCGATATTTTAATGGACATATATAAAATGCAAAAAAGGGGCAGAAGATCTAGGAAGATCTTGTCTACAGTGACTCAGAGCTCAACAGAAGTCCATATGACACACCGAGAATGACTTTTTCATGTTAGTTACAAGCCAGAGAAGAAGTTGTAAAGTAGCCTAAAAATCAGGAATCAGACTTTGTACCTGTCTTGCAACTCGCAGAAGCCTTTGGAAAACTGAAATTCATGATGGACAAGTGCCACTAGAACTTCTTCAGTTTCATGAATTCTTAGTGCATTGGGTTGTCTCTGATTTAAGAACATCTTTCAGCTTTTCTGGCCAGGAACTCTAACTGAAAGCACACAGGCATCTGATATTTTCCTGTCGCCCAGGGTATTTGCAATATGATGGATGAACATTCAGTGCTTTGCATACATCCTGCTTCTGTTCCCTCCTTTTTATCATCTGAAAATAGACCTTCTTATTAAACTTTCCTAGACCGGGAATTTCTTCATTGCATTTGAGATGAGCAAACACCTCAGGAGAAATAGTATCATCATGAAAGGTCAGACTGGTTCTCTGTAAAACAGCTTAAGAAAAATATTGGGATAGGTCAGACAAACTTCTCAAAACTCAAATAACTGGGAAATTGTCAGCCCACTTCAATTAAACAATATTACATTTACATTAACACCTGAAATAACAGTTATTTCTGTGAATTTTGAAGCATTGTATACTCTTATACCATGGTGCTAAGAAGCAGAAGGGACAGCTACAAGCTGTGCCGAGGCCGTCTCTCGTGATGGTCTCGCCACATGGGTTTGGGGTCCGGGCTGCGGCTGGTCCCCTCCCTGAGGATGCTGCTGCAGGACCGGCCCCGTCCCTGGCCTAGGGCCCGGCTGGTGGCCATGGGTCCCGGCGTGCCCAGGGCAGCCGTCGTGGCGTTGTTGGGCACCAAGGGTGTGCTCAGCCAGTGCCCCACGGGAGAGCCCTTCGCCAGCCGGGGACCATAATGGCTCCTTCCCCCATCCCTCTCCGTAAAATGTCACTTCTTCATGCCACACCGCAGCCAAGGATCCCACATCCTTATCTTGACATTAAAGAAATAGATTTAATTGTCAGTCCTCTTAAACAAGCGTTTAATTCCATTCTGTGGGGACTAAAGACGCTCTTAAATAATTGAGCGGCCAAGAGATTGGTTATTTCTGTTTTCATTGCCCATATTGATTTAAGTGTAGTTAATCCTTTCAAATACCCATGTCACACAGGGCCTGATGGCTCTCTTCAGGGCAATATTGTTCCTCTGGCTAGATTATTTGACATCAAGCATTGTAATGTCACAATAAATCCTTCATGTGTGCTGTTCTTTTCAAAGAGAAGTAGCAGATGGGGATTTTGCCTCTTACATTAAACTCTTGGTTTTACTAGTCAGAAGTTGGGCTTGTGAATAATTTTCATTAAATTTTCTTTTGTGCCTCATAAAAGCTACCTCTGCAGCAGTGACATTAAATAATCAGAAGCCCAATTAAACAGGCATGCGGACATAAAACAAACCAAGGTGTTCCCCTCACTGCAAATTAAATATAGTTGTGTGTAAAATAATCTCATTTGGGATATAACCCAATACAGAGGTTGTGGAATGGATTTTACAGACAGAAGTGGGGATGGCTGAAGCCAAGAACCAACAGACATGTTTTACAAGTTATTGGGACTTTTCTTAATTTAAGTCCTAGATCTGTCTGTCTACCTTGAGCTCCATCCAATTAGTTGAGTGATACTCCACTTGTTAGTTACAAATAGATCCAAATGGACCCAATGAATATCTGTTCTCCGAAACTTCCCTTGGTTGATGAGATTGCCTTTGTTTCTTCCTTTGCTGTACTTTTCATCACCTCAGAGCTTCTTTGTTTAACCCGCATACTAACGTACCTCACCGGCTCCCGCAGGAGTGTCCAGGGCCAGGCTGTGCCAGCCCCCTCAACGCTGCCACCGCTCCCTCTCCCCCCACATCATGGACACAACTTCGTGCTGCTCCCGAAAGGGTTGGTGTCCCAGGGGGTGCATCAAGAAGTGCGGCACCAGAGTGTCTTGGTGACACCACTGCAGCTGTGGGGGACAGGGCCAACAGCGGGACTAACCAGGCAATGGTTCTCATCCCACTAACGAGGTGCTGCTGGCCTTTTCCTCTGGATTGATTTTATCAAAATATAAGATAGGGTTTCTATTGGCATTCGTGACAATCAGCAGAGACCTCTGAAGTCCTGGTTGGCTCAGCTGACATGGCTCTCCCCTCTGCTGATTCAAGTTTTACCATGGTATTTCTTTGGCACTAGCAATAGCAGGACCAGGGCTCATGGATTTCAGTCTGTTCTGTGGGGAGTGGGTCACTCCAATGTCATAGAGTCACAAAATGGTTTGGGTTGGAAGAGACCTAAAGATCATCGAGGCTCTTGATGCTACCTGTACCAGCAACCTTCATATTAACCAAGGAAAAATGATCCTTTATTAATAAGAAATTCTGCTTTTATTACTGTCTTTTTAGTAACCAGATGTGTATTTGAATTTCCTGAATTTTATGCATCATCTGGATGAAGCGTCTGGATCCACCTCATTGTGTAGCCTTTACTGGCAGCTAAAAGGAAATAGGGAATCAGCTGGTGGTGCTCAGTGAGCTCCAGAGTCTGCTGGACCATCCTCAATGATGGCAGGGAGCTGATCCAAAGCAGAGGGGAGCCCACAGCCCTGCAAGGTACTGGGGTTCCTTTCTGGCCCCAAGCAGCCAGATGCTGATTTTCTACATCTCTGAGCAGCGCACTCTTCCTTGGACTCACACAGGAGGCAGAAATTTTCTGTCTGTAGCACTGGAAGCCACTGGTAAAACCTGCAGGAGCAATGAGCTCACATTTCTGCCGACACATACCAAACCAAAACCTGTATTTCGAGCTGCAGATGGACGTTCCTTTCCCTTATCCTCACAGCAGTGAGTATTGAGCAGTAGGAAAACTCTTGCAATGAGTTTTTGATCATTTTGATGTATCTGAGCCTGTCATTGGTGCACAACCTCCATGGAAGAGGTCCCCTCCCTTTTCTGCCATTTGAACGATGTTTCCCTTCGGGGTATTCTCTGAAAAGTGGAATGATGTGTTCTGGGTGGTGCAGTGTGCGATAAATGCCATGAGCTCCTCCCCTCGAGCAAACAGAGCAATCTCCGCAGACCTGTGCAGGCATCACAGACCCATTCTTAATGAATAATGACTTCTTAAAGTCCAGGAGTGACTTTTACAGTGGCCTGATTACATGGCACGTTGTGTCATCATGTTCCCCACTGGGCGAAGAACGTGCTGCCCCAGGGTCAGATGGTGCCAGCACAGAAAAGGCCACCATCAGTGGCAGAGCACCGCATCCTCATCGATGGCCCGGAATGCCCGAACGCCGGAATTTGCAGAGGAGAGCTGCCGGGTTTGCTCAGTCTCCTGCGTTAACATGCTGAGCTGGACAGTGAGCAGAGACATACCTCGAAGGTGATGGACAGTTTTTGGCCAAGATGGACAAGCAGGAGCGCCACCTTGTCTGGAAACCTCCTCAGCACTGATAAAGTTTCCTCAGGCCCATCACTCTGGGTTCCTGCTTTTCTTCCACAGCGTGACTAATGCACTGCCAACAGTCAGAATGAAAACATCATCTCCTTCAGCAGGAGCAGCTAGCTTCCTTGTGTCAAATGAAGTTAAAATCTCTTCCCTCTCGATTGCCACCTGTGTGCCACAGCTGTCCATTCCGAGTAGAAAGATGATGTCCAAGAGCAAAAATGTGTTAGAAAACCAGGCAGACAAGGATGCTCTGCAAACTCAAAGAAGTATGTGATTTAGGCTTTGGTTTTGTGTGCAAGGGCACAGACGCTGTGGGTTCTGCCAAATCAGTTTCATGTTTGTTCACTGAGTAGTGAATTGATGTCCCTTACCTGCACAGCAGTAAGCACAACAAGTTTTTTAACCTATTGATTGCCATTCTTGCATTGTCTTGCCACAGAGCTGCCCTCAGCTCTTTCTGGGTGGTCAGATCTAGGACCTGCAGCAAGGCACAGATGAACGTGCAGGTCAGTTCCGTCTTTCTGACACACATTCGATCACTTTTTTTCACAGTTAATTTTAAGAAATACATATTACTGTCAAATCCTGTCCTTATTAAGTAAGAGTTTACATATTTGATGCATTTTTAAATGACATTTTAAAGAAGTTTTCTTAAGATTATAATGGAGACAGTCTGTCAAGAATGCAGCGAGCAGCAGCGAAGGGGAGCATTCCAAGGGCATTACCGAGGCCTCTGCAGCCGCACACCCAGCACGCAGGCTTTGCTTCGTTATGCCTAGAGGTGTAAGAATAGCTGTGAACAGCTAATAAGAATCAATGCTATTGGAGACATCTGTTTCAGTTTTCATTTTTCAGTGTTATTAGTGCTTATTGGTACAAGGCTCAGGAATGCAGCCAATCCCTTTGAAGTGAAGTGTATTGTAAGGCTAGAGGCGTTGTGAGCCTTGTTGATGACCCTGTGTGTAACCTTTCAATTAAACATCCGTAATGCACGGAATGAGAAAAGACCTCCTTAAAAGAGAAGACTGGAATACTGAAGATCACGTCGCTGGCATTTTGGTATTCATTTTGGATTTTAGAAAGTAATCTCCAAACAAATAACAGGTTCTTTAATTTTTCAAGATCCTTTAGTTTTAAAAAAAATTCTGTGACTCTGGACATGTGAATATGCCACTGTTCTTTCAGTTATTAATATATAATAAAAACCCTTAACCTGTGCACAGTACAAGTCACCAGAGAAGAGATGGCTGTTTTCCTTAAACCTGGGAAGTCGGACAGAGACCAGGCGGGGCTGAAGTCAGCAAAGTCCTGTTTCCCTCAAAAAATCAGTCTTCGTCACATCCACTTACAACAAAAGCTGGGATCAGGAGGACAATCTGACTTGTCAATAAATTGATCTGCATCAACTCCACAGATGAGAGTGAGGTTTTCAGAGAGGCATTTTGCTGATCAGGGGCAGGTCGGTGCAGCCTTGGGAGACAGGTCAGGCTGGGACTGGTGGCCCAGGATGGGCGGGTGGCCCTGCGTGCACCAAGCTCTCTGTGGCCACCTCCGAGCAGAGACTGGGTTGGTCAAAGACACAGTCCCAAGCACACGCAGGTAATGCACTCTGGAGAAAGCTGACAGAGATGAGCTGTGTGGGAACAACCACTATTTCGAAGTCAGTGCATGCTTTAAATCCACACATGGGAAAAATTTCCAAGTCCCTCTGACCTGACAAAGTAGTTCTAAACACCAGGCAGCAACACCCGTGAAAGGTACTTTTGCCAAGACAAGCAAAAAGAAGTTTATCCATCTGTCCAGTGTCTGTGATGGGGGATGGCTGGTTGCTGCTCACTCATGGAAGACAACACCAAGTTTTGTTACTCCTGTGCTCAGATCTAGGAAGTCTATTTTGGCATTTATCTTACCGTTAAATGATGTGAGTCCTCCCCCCAGCTGCCTTGAGAGAAAACAAGTGATGGCATCTGCCCACCTTTCCCAAGTGGACAATCTGGCCCATGGAGGAGGTTGACATTCAAGTGGCATGATACAGCTCCGATACCCAGCACACTGGTTAAAGAGACCCAGCACTGGCTGAACACAATATCGACATGTAAATGTAGATGAACAGAAGTGGAAACAGCCTTATGGCACGGGAAAAACTGCTGCAGTAGGTGACCAGTGGCAGTGGAGCCTTCACCACAGTTCTCTGCTCCTCATTAGCAGTGGGGAGGATCAGCTCAGGTTTTTTAACAATTGGTGTGAAGTTTGAACTGATTAACTTGATTTTTTTTCATAGAGTGATTAATACGATTATTTAATTGTACTTAAATGGAAGGCGTTACAAATATTAGCAAGAATCAAAACATAATAAAAGTGGGCCAGGAGGGAGATGAGAAAAGTGGCAGAGTTAGTTGGACTCAGAGATGAGATGTTACAGCCTACAAGTAAGTGGGAGAGGAATTACTTAGGATCGTAAAAGCAGGAATGATGGAAGGAATGAATAATGGCAAACCTTGGGCTGGCAGCGAACTCTGCTGGGCTGTGAGAAAGTCTCATAAGCAAAGGGTGGAGTACATCACTCAGGACATTAAAATCAACTAGAATGAGGTAGAACAAGCAGAAAACATTTTCTAAAAAAATACCTATCTTAGTGCTTTGGGATGAGACACAAGATGTTACAGAGCCAACAAATTCAATCTGTGTCTTAGAAGAGGTCACCAACTTTGCTGTTCAGATGTAGCTTGGCATCAGCTTGGCTTTGGGGCTGCCAGACATACGCAGGCAAGGTACAGCAAAGCCTGCTCTGGAGACCTCCTGTGAGACTGTGAAGGTCTCCTGAGGTGAAGCAGCACATTTATGTGTGCAGAGAGGAATCACCAGGGTGTAAATTTTTTTTGGCTTTTAGGGTCTTCAGGGAGAAATTTCCAGGAGACAGTATATGATCTGAGTGGAGGGTAAGGGACTGCCTCGGGTGCCTGGACGGCTACGTCCTCAGGTCTTGGGTGTTGTAGGTCATTTTAGATTTTTGCAATGTTTACCTGCTGTGAGAGCATGCCAGCAGTGCCAGATCTGTTCTCCACCCTCAACTTTATCCAAGAAACATGTCTTTTCTGATGCCTAAAGTTAGCTTGGGACATGATACAATGCAGCAGCATCTGTGGATCTCTAGTTAATAATTAGTCACACCTGCATTATGTTGTACTCACGCTGCTCAAGAGGGACATGGGCACTTCCATTGTGTTAAATGCCATTTTCTGTCACCATTATGTGCGCAGCCTCCTCCTGAGGCCAGTCTCTTAGTCCCAGTCCATAAAGCCTTCTGGCAGATGACTGCACGATGCTATACAGGGACAGCTTTGGAGAGCATCAGTAGTGCAGGCTTAAATTCACCCTGTGGCTTCTGTCAGAAAAGTGACATACTCTATGCGAAACCAAGACACGTTTAAGAGCCCTGTTCTCACAAGAGGATTAATTCACTGAATAAAATCATATATATACACAATCTTGTCTGACCTCCCTCCCACCCTTGTTTAAAACAATAGGATAAAAATGAATTCCTACATAAATCCATTAACTGAATAAAATGCATGAAAATGGAGAAATGAAAATAATAAAAAAATTACTTTAAGTAACTCCTTTTGGGTTTTAGATAGCAAGACTTTCAGCACCATTTAAGGCTGTGCTTGCAAAATTCAGATGTGTTTGCTCACCTGTATGTATGCATGCATTACACAAAATTGTAGCAGATACAGGGAAAAAGTAACCGAACTGTGTGTAGGTGGGGAGCCTTTGATATTGAAATCAAGTTTGATGTGAAAAATCTTTAACAAAACTGGGTTTTTTAAATGGTTGTTGGCTGGGGGGGGGGGTTATTCACAGAAAATGTATTGGGAGAGCAAATGAGAACTGCAGAGTGCTTAAGGTGCCTTCTAGCATAGTTCATTGACAAGAAAAACAGTGTATTTTTTATCATTTGCACATATCACCACTGAGGGGAAAAAATTAAACTGAAACCACAATAACAACAGCAGGTTTTTTTAAGAAACAAACCGTCCTGATTATTTTTTTTAAATTTTGATACGGAGGAACATATCCCATATTATAACATGGTGGCACCAGGATTGGAAGCATTTCTTGTTCTAATAGCAATAACGGATGTTGCTGAAAACAAAATTTTGCTCAAAGTCTCCATCAACAACATTTTGTTGTGATCAAATGGAAATATACAGTAGGAGTTGTAAACATTGCTTAATGGCTCATCACTTTCAGATTTCTTAAGAGATGTAGACATGATGAGAAACTAATTGGAAATCTGTGACCTTCATTGTCTTACCAGAATGACCAATCAGACCAGGAAAATGTTGTTCTAACGGGAAGAACTGGTGCCAAGTGGAGCATGATTTGTAGAAACACAGGGAATGTTTTCACCCAACTTCTGAAAGATGTTTAGAAGCCCCTAACCCTTTATCTTGTTGGAGATACCCTCTCTGTGGCTTTTTGACAGAAAGTTACTCATTGGAAGATACTTCTTCAATTTTTTCATCAGCTGTGGCTCAAATTTTTACATTCTATACCTGTGTTTGCTGAGATGGGAATGAGGTGAGTACCTGTGATTACTCTGCACTGGAGGAACAAAAGAGCGTGAAAATTTAGTTAGAGCTACACAGCAGCACAGAAAGCATGTCTGTCGTGCTGCAGCAATACTGACTTGTTTAAAAGTTGCCCTGTTCAATGCATGCTTGCATGAACCCTTGAGTAGAAACAACAGCAACAAATCAAGTAAAGCTACTGAGGGAATTTTTCTTCATATGGATAGAGTCATCTATGAATTCTTTTTAATCTTCTAGTCACTGCTGAATTGCTCTTTCCCGGTACAGACAGCAAGGATATGTTTTAAGCCAGGAACATTTTTTCTCTGATAATCTACATAAGAATGCACTTACATTTTCTTCAACGATGACTTGTTATGAAGAAACAAGGTGGCACATTGGGACAGTGGATAAAAATGTGGAACAAAGAAAACTAGCCCACCATGGAAGTGGAAATAAGAAAACTGCACATTCCTATGCCTGGGGCTTCTTTGCACCTCAGTATCCTTAATTATGTTCCAGGGTATTTTGGCGTTCCTTCTATTTGCATTTAGATCTTTCATCAGGAAGTTAATGTTCTCAGAGCAAGTAAGATCTCAAACCCCATAAATCCTAATGTTTAATACGTTAACGATATAGAGATAAGTATTTAATTTTACTTTATGCATGACAGAGAAGCCAATGACAAATAGCACTGAGTAATATTTATGAGTTCCACGCCTGGAGGAATAATAAGCACCTTAAATTATTGTAAATTCTGACAAGGCACATACATTGAAGACTTTATAAAACTTTATACTTTATGCATGTAACTACAACACTGCTCTTTTCCCTGCCACAGTTCAGCTCCAGACACTTCCAGCAGGATCTTCCCAGGCTGAAACAATCTGTGGGGCTCCACCTGTCCTGCTTCGTGTTGCCCTGGTCTGCAGATTCCAGCTACACTCGGACACAGGCAAATCAGAGTGCTATGGAAATAGCATCAGGTTATTATATGTCCATCGTGGCTAGAAACATAATAGGGTTCTTTTTTCTTTCTTTTCTTTCATTATTTGTGTATTAATGTTACATGTTCTGCATCTGCTTCTCTGGAATAGTTTGCAAACCCTCCCCACCTGCAACACCCCAACAGGTTTCTCTACCCATGAACTGGGCACGTCTTCTAGGAGTGTCCAGGAAGCATCAAGCACCGAGGTTTAGGAAACTCCAAATTCCTATACATTTCTTATAAAGATAATCAAACAAAGACCTGGTAGAGAATTTGCATGCATTGCTAACTATTCAACTTCACAAGTTTCTCAAGGTTTTGCTGCAGTCAGCAGTGGTGCTTGAAATGGGACAACTGTGCAGGTGAACATCATAGAGTCATAGAATCATTTGAGTTGGAAAGGACCTTAAAGATCATCGAGTTCCAACCCCGCTGCCATGGGGGGGGTAGGCATCCCATAACATCTCATAGGCATAATGTTTGCTGGCTGAATGACATCTGGAGGAGCAAACCTCACATGTCCAAGAGCACAGCAGGAATTTCTGTGTCTGAAAACAGTTCAGCAATGAAGAATGAAGAGTTATAGGAACAGAAGATGGACTATAGCAAGGAAATCCATAGGAAGCCACTTAATTTCTTGGATTTTCAAGTGCAATCTTAAAACTGGATTCAAAAGAACAGTCACAAATGTACAGGAAGGTATCGATTCCTCTGGCTGTATTCAGCTCTGATAGTGATGGCAAATTGAAGCTGCCTTGGTAAGCAAGGAAATATTTACAGATACTGTTGAGAGAGCATGACAAGGCATGAGCCTTGTTCAAAATGACACATTTGGCAATTCCTATCATTAACACCAGTTATATACTGTAAGATTTAAAAGATGTTTTCCATTGTATACTATTTTAAGAGCACTGTAGTAAGGAGCAGCTACCAGAACAAATGGAAAGTAACCTGCTGCATGAATAAAAATGTTTTTTTCCTCTGCTCTAAAAAAAAAAAAAAAGAGAACAACAGAAAATTGCTCTAATAAAAAAAAAGAGGACAACAGACAATTGGCTACTTTAACTCAAATAGTTTTTCTTTGAAACACGTGTGGAGCAGAGGCAGTGGCTGGCACATAAATGGGCGCAGTTTTGTGACTGTGTTTCATGACATCATTTAACCAAGCATGATGAAACAAAAGGGGTGGGAGGTGGGAATTTTCCTGTCTGGAGTCATGTTTAGGCTGGCAAAGAGGTGGTTCCCCCATCTCTAAACACCTTGTCTCACCACCCACCCTTGTGCCACCACGGCACGTCGAGCCCCGCGCAGCCCGACCGCTCCGCTCGGAGGATGCTCGGGAGTCGGGGGCTCCCGCCTGCTGCGCCGGCAGGAAACGGAGCAGCAGAACCCGTGTCCCAGTCCTGCCTGGCCAGACTCCCTCCTCTCCTCCCTCCAACTGTTTGGTAAAAAATAATAACAAAACAAACCTTAAAAAAAAGCCCACAACAGTTCCCCAAAGCAAGCGTCCTTTTTCCTCTTTTCCTTAAGGGCAATTTACACAACCTATACCTTGGATGGGACCTCTTCCAACAGAAGCTGAGTTTTGTTTTTACTCCGTTAATCAGGCGTGGCAGGAAACTGTTACCAGTTGTGCACAATGCATCTAGTTTCTTCCCTTCTCTGTTCCAAATGTGCTTGGATTTATTAAGGTACTGAAGACTTTGAGAAATGTGATGTTGTGGGCTTGCCAAAATAAACCACAAGCGATGATGAAGCAATAATGTATTTAACAAAGTGTCATGGAAAAGACAAGCTGCAAAATCTATTTGCTGGGCTGCTATCTACACTTTACTGTCTGCAGCTGCATAAAACAGAATCCTGTGTATTAACTGAGTATTCCACACACAGAACTGCCACATGAATTAACTCAAGTTCATGTGCTTCGCCCAGATCCTGATCTTGGTTACAGTTCTTTAAATTCTGATACCAATAAAAACATGTTGGGTACAGAAACCTTTGGTCATGTCCATCCTTTGATAACAGGAACAAATTATTCTTGACAATACCTTTAGAAGAGACCTTGTGAGTAAAACATGGCCACAGAAGGAAGAAAACCCCTTAAATTCCTCAAACGCCAGTTCAGGCACGGGGATGTGACTGGACTCTCAGAAGCAGCACATCCAGGAGATGCCTTCTCTAACAGTTATGTTCACTTACTGCGAGGGTAACATCCAGGCCTGCCACAGTGATGGATGCTCACATTTAAATGCTCCTCCCATCGTGTTACAGGTGTCTGAGTGTGTTGGTTTGCCTCTTCCTTGCTCCAGAGAAAATGCATAAAACATCTACGATTCCTGGTTAAAAATGTCATTTCATTTATGCCAGGGCTCAGGGCTGTCACCTGCACTTGTGATACAATCCTAGGTTTTGTCTTTAATTCTCCTTTTGATTTCCTAGATGATTGTTTTGGCTATCAGTTCCAAAGGAAGATACTGAACTTCCCCGAGGGGTGACCTCATGGCTCTGCCCCTTCCTGAGGAGGCACCTGGAGCAGGAGACACTGAGCTCTTCTCCTGGGATCCAGGGATGGTGCAGGTGGGAATGGTTCACCCTGTGTCAGGGGAGGCTTACACTGGGCATTCGGAAGTGTTTCCTTGCTGAGGGGGTGCACAGGGATGCGAGGGCTGGGCTGAGGAACGTGTAACGGAGGCGTTTTTGGGGCAGAATGTTCAAGGCGGCAGCGAGCACCGGCTGCTCCTCCCTGCTTGGTGGCCTGCTTCCCGCTGCCCATCCTCCCTTTCAAGACTGGTTTTCTAAAAAGCAGATATAGATATTCTATTAATGCATTGTTAATTCTATTTTTTAGTTGAGCAGTAGAGACTGGCTGTCTCTTGCCAGCTCTTGCTGTGTTTTGCATTTTGGGTGAAAGACGTCTATATAGAGGGTCTTGAACAAATAGTAGCATTCTGTTGCGCTCAGCGCCCATCTGTAACTCATTTTCAGCTCATTCTAAGGCTTGAACTAATGAGTGTGCTGAGGACACTCAGAGCAAGAATAAAACAAAATTCAGAAAGTTGGTGAAATGCTGTTTTTCTTGGCAACGGGAAGGAGCATGGGCTGCCACGGGGAGGTGCCTGGCGAGCAAGGGAACCATCCTCCCGTGGCCGGCGGATGGGCATCAGTGGGCAAGCACCTGGAAAAGAGAGACCTGCTGGTGGGAGTGGGACCTGCTGGTGGGAGTGGGACCCGTCGGTGGGCAAATTCCCCCTCAGTTGGTGCCGGTGGCTGCGTGTTGCCTGTTGTGTGGGGACGTGCTGTCCCTGGGCTCTGCTTCCCACTCGCTTCAGCCCATAACCGAAATGTTTTCTAATGTTTTCCAATTTCAATTAATGTATAACTAATACAGACAGTAACACCGATTTCTTAAATTTAGTAATGCTTCCAGGTGAACAAGTCTTAATGGAGATGGGAACCAGTACTGCAGAAACAATGGCAAATACGGAATGTAATAATCCAATTAACACTAACTCTTGTGTGACAATAGTGACTACAATGGGTCTATGAGGTGAAGAAGAGGTAAATACATTAACAAAAGTCACAGCACATCAGGAGCCCTGAACGTGAGTTACTAGTCACTCAGACACCTCTTTCAAAGCCCATTTCAAATTCTTCTCTTTTGCTGTCACCGTTAAAAAGTGTCTTGCTGAAATCAGGGGCTTTCCAGGGTGTGCAGGTGTTGAAAGGAGGTCTGGCTGATTTGAGCCAGAATAGAGACTGCAATCTAAAAACAAACTTTGTTCCTTGCTTCCTGCCCTCTGATTCCCTGTCCCCTGCTGGCTGGAGCAGCCCTGGTGGAAGCTGCTGGGCTAGTCGAGGTCAAGCACCTCAGAAATTGCCAACTCCTGTGCTGCCATCAGAGGCTGTGCACGGGGACTCACTGGTGTGTGGTGGTACCCAAGGGGTTGGTATCAGGGCAATAAACCCACATTTTGGGCTGCTGTCTCTGCTATGAGAGGTCAGGTCCAGGCCATGGGTCAGGCAGTTTTTACCAGCCTCCACTTAATTTATGAAAAAATTAATAAAAAATATAAGACTTTTTTTGTTGAAAGTGTTGCAAAAAGATTTATAAAAGCACATTTCAAAGCTTTGCTTAATATGGATGCATGGCACCTGTGCTTTTCCTCTCTGGTGTCACAGGATGAAGTGAGGATGCTCTCCCTCTCCAGCCTGGTAGAGTGACCGAGTTACCTCGATGTGGAGGAGGGTTTTTAAGCATTTGGGGTAGGGGCAGGCCAGGAACCAAGTTTTAAATCTGACAAGGCTGTATTTCTCTGCTCTCCAAACTAATGAAAGTACTTCTTTGGGAGGAGAATTCTCCTGCACTCCTAAACAAGTGTTGCAAGAGAACATTTAAAACATTGCTGTCGGTGCCTTCTAGCACTAAACCTAATTAAGTTTCTTTCATGTCTTGGAGGACTGCACACGCTTGCTTTCAGGAGGATGGCAAAGCTCCGGCACTGCCAGGAGATGTGTGTCAATGTGTGAGGTACCTCTGCAGTTAAAAGTAAATGACAGTCAGAAATTGGTAGCTGGTGCCTATAACATAGACCCAAGAAGCTAAGATTGACATTTGCTGGCAGCAGGTTTGTTGTGGTTAAATATCTTTTTTCTTTAGCCAAGGAAAAATACTCACACAAAAAATTACTTGATCCGCAGCAGAAGAATAGGATTAGCATCAGGAAGGGGTGTCTGGTGGCAGTCTCCACGGAACGAGCCTCCCTCCCTGAATGGGATTCATTCTTCCCCAGCTGGGCCAGTGGGAAGTTCTTGCTCTTACAGGAAAGTGCACAGACCGCTGCCGTGGTGTTGTTTTTGCTCTCATGTTATGCCCTTTTGCAGGGGTCAAGAGTTCTTCCATAAAACTCAGTCCAGGCTGTAGGTCCTAGCATAAGTAGCCTACGTTGCCTGTCCTCCCAGAAGGGGTTTATAGATGGGGTGCTGGAGCCCTTGTGAAATGCTTGTCAGCCCAGCACTGTTTGCTTATTCCAGGTTCACTGGAAGGAGACCTCACTTCACTCCTCAGCCTGTCGTGGCAATTTTTTTCACACATTTTCTCTATCTTTTTTCCATAGCCATCTCTCAGTGAGATCTCCCCACCACTGCCAACCAGCTCTTCCAGGCTGCACAGTTTGGCGCAGAAGGAGACAAAGCCAGACTGAGTCATTTACAAAAACAAGGCGCCGCCCATTATTTTAGCAGGCTGGAGTGGACTACTGCTGGGAGATCTCGAGTGCCAAACAATAAACGAATCCTCTCCGGTTAATCGTCACCCCTGCCAATGAGATGGAGGTTGGTTGCTCTTGCAATAAAGGACAAAAGTCTTTTCTTCTGCCCTTTGTTGCCTGTAACAAAGCTGGTTGGATGCAGCTGGGATCAGGCCCACAGCTGATCCTCCTCTCCCCCGCCCCTGGGCCATTCCTTTGGGCTCAGCTGGGGTCGCCGGGACAATGGGGATGCTGTCGGCTGCAGCTCAGGATGCTCCCTCTATGGTTTGGGCAGCCCGAGAATATGTGTGTATTCTCCCCATTGATCTTCAGGGGCTTGATACCTCTTTGTTTGGTTTGTCTTATTGAAAGGTAAAATGGAAGAAGGGATAATGCCCCTGCTTAGAAATATAGATGCACGGTGACATAAAAGGGACAGGAAAGGAACGTTTCAGCCATGAAAGCCGAATCTACGCTCTTTACAGGGGCGGGACGGGAGGAGCTGCTGTACCAGCTGTGCTTCCCCACTGCAAGGTTTCCTCAGGCTGGATCCTTTCCTCCCAGCAGAGCCCTGGTCCCTGTCCCGATGACAGGCTGCCCGGGTGTGAGGTGTCCAGACAGTCGCTCCAGCAGGTCCCTCTCCGAGCAGGTGGGTCTGATGCAGCTGCAAACAGGTAAGCCATCAGAAAACCATGATCAGAAATAGTGCTCCCTGTTTTCCGGTGTTGGGTCTTCGCTTCCCCAAGGTGTTTGATGTAGGCGCATTAGAAGTACAGGATAATTTTTTCCAGCCCCTGTTTCTGTACTTTTGTGGTTACCTTCCTCCCAGCTCGGGAGCCAGCAGGCAGATCCTGGCACGTCCCTTTCTCGTGCCTCAGCAAGAGGCAGAGCTCCCAGAGCCAGCAGCACAGGCTGTGCCCCTCTCATTAGCACCTCACCTCGTTACCTGCTGCCCCACGGTTCGACCTGCTGGGCCTTATAGGAAACCACCACACGGTATTCTCATTTCCACAATACAAACTGCTACCAAGAGCACCCCAGCGTCTCGCTGCCGTTCCCACAGTCTATCATAGGTGGTGGCTAAATTTCATTTTTTCTGCATATCAGTCTGAGAAGGGGTCTGTGTTCACGTCTGCACTGGACACCTAAGGGACAATGCCCCGTGCTGCACATTAAATAAAAATATGTCCTTTTCCAGATCATACCCAAGGAGCTAGAGAACAGTCAATACTGCAGTGTTCTCCTTCCACTTTTCCTGCTGCTGAATAACTGTTTTTGTGCCTTCTGTGCAAAGAGCAGCAGAGGCTGATAAGCATCTTTAAAGAGATCACTTAAATTGTATTTACTTATGCACACAAATAAAGCTCGAGACAACACAGGCAACATCACCTTCTCTGGCGCCTAATGTTAAAGATATGAATGGCCCTTAGTCCATTTACTATTCTGGAATAATGTATTTCCTGATTTTTGAGGTGTCATTGGATTATTGATAGTGGTGTTCTATCTGCATATCAATGCTTGTACTCCCTCTGCGAACGAAGCTCACCTAGAAGCCTGTGGAAATCGAATACATATTCAGGATTCAAAACAATTCTTGCCTGATGTATTCAAACAGCAGCAGAATTTCATCACCTACCTCACCACCAAATTCTTTTCAGATCTTATCTTTTCCAGTCATAAGCTAAAAAAGATGCATGATACAATATCCTACCAGTGCTGCAGGGGATGTGACTCCATAGGTAATTTGAGAGATAGATGTTGGGAGTGTCCCTCACTAAAATTGTTTGAGGATAAAATTACCGAGTGCAGTGCTGAAATGGTGGATCACCCACTGGCCTGGCCTAGGATTTCCAGAGGGCTCCTAGGGTCTAGGTGCCAAAATTCTACTGAATATCAATTAAAATTGTGTTTCTAATTCAATTTGATGAAACTCAACTAATCCTTCCCGAAACATTTCTTTCTGCTTTTGGATGGTGATTACATTAAAAATCCTATAGACCTCAATCGTAACAGACAACATTGTTATAGCAACCGAAGTATGAAACGCTAATAACTGGGCTGACCGGCCGGACTGAACAATTCGGTGGCATCATGATGTGCGGGGGGTAACGAGACCCAGAGTCCGGTGCCTCTGTGCCCCACCAGCTCACGCAGCAGCGATGCCTGGGTCGGGAGCAGAAAAGGGCCACAGGCAGGTTTTTCCTGTAGGGGGTTTTATTTTATAGTTCTGCTCTGAGGAGCCTGAGAGTGGCAAGCGAGGAGAAGGGGCAGGAGATGGGTTTGCGGTATAATCTCAGTTTTCTCTGAAGCACTGAACATGCAATTATTTTAAGAACCAACCTCTTTTTAATCATGGTCTCTCATTGTCTGATTAATTTGAGTTCTCCCCTAGCCTTGCACTGAGTTCACAGATAACTAGTACTGAAAACTGACTGAAAACCAGTCCAGTTTCACTGGAATCCATGGAAGAAAGAGTCAGTCCATGGAAGTGTTAGAAAAAGGGAAAATTGTGTTGGGTTTCACGGTGAGCTCTATGGAGTACTACATTGAAAAGGTTAATTTTTTCAGGTGGGATGGAAGATTTATTTTTTTTTCCAGATCCAAGGTGTTCCTGTGGCTCAGCTCCTTACCTGTGTGTTGTCCCCTGTTTGTTTGCCAGCCACACAGCAAGTGGTTTTTGAGCTCTTTATCCTGTTGATGTTCCAGGTGAGATCACTCACAACAGCGGGATGTAATTAATACAATGGTAGCATTCTTTATTAGAATTCCTCACATGCATAAAAAAAATCACTGCAATTGATTATAACATAGTGCTTTGTAGTTTTTTATTGCAACTTAAAACTTTATTCAAAGACACTTTTGGAAGGGAGAAAGATTACAACTGTGGTCTCTGGCATCAGCTGGTAACACTTTATTACCAGTGGATTATACACAATTCTTCGTAGAAAGATATTAAAGAATAAATTGCTCTTTAATAGGAAGTTATTAAACCACCCAAAATAGAATCTTAATGAGAGAATTTTGCAAATTAATATTTCAAATAAATATTTCTACTATACACGTGCTACTGCACCTTTTTACTTTGGAGTCAACATTTTTGAAGTTTAGACTCTATTGAACCTTGAATTGCTTGTTTACTGTCTGGGTGCCATGTGAAAAAGGGCAATAATACATCAGCAGTGATCAAAGCCCACGTGCTGATACTATCTCAGCGTCAATTTTTGTGTCCATGCTGAAATAGCAGGAGAAATCTTAATGCTGCTTTACCAGCTCATTTGTCTTACACAAAATTTCACTCCTGAGTAGAAGCTGTTCATGGGGTTGGCGCTGTTGAGCTTTGGCCTCAGCTGCATCATATTTTAATGATCCAAAGTTTGAAAGAAACAGAAAATAACCTCCTTTGATAGTAGAGAGAGTTGTTTTCTTAGCACTCATGAAGAAGATGGGCAGGTAGTGTGTCTCTACACCAGTCTAGATTGAATAAATCTGAAAATTCTAGACTTGATTACACCAAAAAATAGACTACAAACACTGCAGCACAGCAGAAAATACAAATATTTAGGTAAGAACTTTGTGTAAAGAGTTTGGATACTTAGGAATGGACTTTTTTTTCTTATCAGTTTTACTCATGCAAACATGGAAATGTTATTCATGACTCTGAGTGATACAAGATGTTCGAAGAAGTGACCATGATATGGTTGAACAACAACTTTTATGATCACAACTGCCTTTCTAGAGACATCACAGGCAACAGCTTCTAAGGCAAGATGCATATGGACTGATGAGTGAATAAAGCGGATCCTGGAACAGCAACAATCAACCATCTGACATGGAATATGCAGTTTCATTTCTAACCTGAGATCAAAAGCTAATGCAGTAGTGGATGAGTTGTGTGAAGAACACCATTCAGATATGGTCTGATCAGGTTGGGACTTTGGAGGCCACCCTTTGTCAGAGGTACTCCTTCCAGCATGGCAGAGAAGCCCAAGGCTGCTTTTTTACCAACAACATTGCAATACTAACGCAAGCAGCCTCATCAGATGTTGCTAAGTATGTTGAGAACTTATGGCCAGAGCGTACAGCAAGTCAGAACATCCATTGTAAAGCACGAGTCTGATGCCCCCAAGATGAGTTATCCTGGAGACATGCTGTTTTCTGGTGTTTGAACAAGAGCCAGACTTACCTGTATTTGCTTTGATGTGTTAGAGCTTTGATACCCATATCAACATGAAATCAAATCACAAGAAAAATTTAGAGATTTGTATCAGCTTATTAGGGCAGCTACTCATAAAAATCTCTGATAGAAAGGAGTACATAACTGATGTTTGCATACATTCTTAGAAGCACAAGCCACGGGACAAAGGTCTGATGCAAAATTGAAGTGTTAATGACAAAAAAACAAGCACTACCATACTTGGAAGTAGGAGTGATAGAAATTATGAGACTTGTGAAAACCTGTTCCAAACCAGACTGCTGGTCTGGGAGTTGCCATTGTCTCCTTTACTTGCCACCACAGACAATAACATGAGTCTTTTTAACAAAGAGGCAAGAAACATCAGTTGGTTTCCTGACAGAGCATCACCAACACGGACTGTGAGCTTGGGACCTGTTCAGTTATGGCTGCTGGTTCCTTAGAGGAGGACAAGATCTCTGGTACAGATTTACTTCCCAAGTGCAGGTGTGTGGAGGGAGCACCCAAGTCCAAACCCTTTGGTTTCTTTGTGACACTGAGAAGAGGCAAGAGTCTGAAATTATCTGCAAAAAACATTTGCCTGAATTTGAGTTTTCCAGCTTCAGTAATAATGATAGAGCTGTTAGGCCAAGAACTGATGAACTGCAGGCTGTGAGTGAGCAGAAGAGCAGGTCAGTAATTTCCCCTTTTCCCAGGAGATACGTGAAAGGAAAGCTAAAGACCGGTGTAAGAAGGAGGGGGAAAGAGCCCTTGAAGAAAAGCAATAGATGTTTGCAGGCTGAAAAGAGTGATACCAGAAGTTACCATATGAAGGTGGACTTGTTCAATCCAGCATCATCATCTCTAGTACCAGCTTAGCGCTCAAAATTTTGTTTTCCATGTTGAACAAAACCTTCCCTGAGAATTCACCCATTGCTGCTCCTCCTGCGGTTCTTCAGTAAGTAAGTCTTGACTGGAGGGGCCATGCTCACTAGGGATAGAGCCTGCTTGCTGCCATGTTCTTCCTTATTCCTGCATCAGAAACTGCCCTGAATTCTTCCAAACTAATTATCATCTGGAGAATGAACTCACACAAAAGCCAAGCTGTGCAGGAACAGGAATGTGCCAATGATTTTTACTTTGCAGGATCAAAGTGCTGGAGAGAAGGCTGCCCTGTGGAATGGAGTCCTGCCCCCCACCAGCATCCTTAGAATCCACCACAGGGTCATGGAAGGCATTTTGTGTAACTGGGGGACAAGATTTCCCTTTTGCTGGCCACAGTGTTTGTACAAGACCTGCATGTCTGATTGGGAAGAAAAGAATATTTGTACCTCATGTATTGGAGAAATTTTTCGTGAACAGTTAATCCTTGTGAAAATCTTGCTGTGAAATGCTGCCAAGAGTGGCGGCTGTGTTGTTACCTGCCACCTCAATGCCAGTCTGTGGGCAGCAGCTTCTTGCCATGCAGCATGTGGCTTGGACATCTGACAAAAAGAGAAGGAAGTTTTCCTTCCAGAGGGATGCAGTGGATTCCATTGTCAATGCTGCCCATTCCCTGGGTGCTCCAGCCTTTCCTCCACTGCAGGCATGTTCTGTATCTGCTGCACAACAGTGGAAATGCTGGGTTTGTGATGTCCTACAGGTGGAGCACATGGGGCACTGTGTTTTAAGTCTGCCTTACCTGGATCACCCTCTCACACTGTATGAACATACGTGTACACTGCACCTCTGTTTTATCCCACTCATCATTTTGTTGATCACGGTGTGTATCATAGTTTCGTACTCAACTGTGTTCTGCACCTTTCAAAGCCAGGTTCTTCTCAGGCTGCTGCTGTGGGACGGGATGTTCTGGTCAACTCTGCTCACCACAGTGCCCATGCTCCTCACTTAACATCTCCCTGTGCTTTCCTTCATGGTTCATTTGTCCCGCTCTTAGCAGCCACAACAACTCTGAAAAGTAAATGATGGTAAGTACAGAGGGGAAGATGATTGATTTTCCTGCAAAATTGGAAAAGAAATGCCACAAACACCTTTTGATTTTTGCACATATAAGAAAGTCATGGTTCATGTCACAGCCATGCCAGGCTCAGAAAGATAAAACACGCTGCTTTCTTTTTAAACTGGTGCTTCCATTTTTCCCTCTAGCCACCCATACAGTCCTTACATATAAACTTATTTTCAACAAAAGAATATTTTTAATTCATTAATCATTTCCCTGCCCTTTCTATCTGATTGGAATAACCACCTATGCTCTTTGGCAGCCTTTCTGAAAATAAATGCTGTTCCCTGAATCGCAGTGCCTGTAAATGCCTCCTTAGACAGGAGCCCATGACTGCTCTGGAAGTTGCTGCAGGACTTGACTTAACTCCTTGCAGAGTCTTAAGGAGAATGTACTAAACATATTTCTCTCTAATTCTTGCTATACCTAATATATAAGGGCACTCTGAATGCTTGCATGCTACTCTTAGATTCTTGTGCAGTGTATTAGATGGCTTATTCATATTCGTATTTTCCAGGATCATTTTAGGATGCTTTCCTGTTCACCTGGGGCTCTGTGACTCCACTCTGCCCCTCTCCTGGTCCTGAGCTGGCTTCAGCTCCGAGCAGCAGGAGCCCCGGCAGGGCATGGGAATGCCCATCGCCCGTTGGGCGTCACAGTCTGAACACCCAGTCCCGCACGCTGGATGCCAAGGGAGAGCCCAGGTACAAAGGCATTGGGGCATGGCGTCAGAGACCGTCACTGCAGCACCACTGCTGGAGACCATCACTGCTGTACAAGCACCAGAGACCATCACTGTGGTACCAGCGTCAGGGACTGTCACTCGGTATCCCGTGTCGGCAGCGGGGCCCGAATGGCCAAACGGGTAAGGAAAAGCGCTGGCACTGATTCCTGGGAAGCTGTGAGCTGGCTCCAGCCTCCATCCTGCCCTGGATAAGGATCTAGGTCAGACTCTGATTTGGCAAAATTAGAGATGGGTATCTTTTCTTTTGGAGGAAATAAAGTGTAAGAAATCCTCAGGTTGCTAGAGTGAAGCAAGGAGACCACTTTTTATATGGCTGCGAGGCAGAAAAGAGACAGGAAAATCAGGACGGGTATCTGGAATATACTGTAGTTTTGCAAGAGCAGGTTTGGGGGAAAATTGGTCTCATTCAGATCTTAATTTTATTTCAGAAATAATGATTACATGAAATGTCATGTTGGGTAAACTTTTTCTTTAATTTTCAATCATATTAAAATATTCATGTTACCATTGCGTTTTCATTAGTAAAAGTTTTAATCACTTGTATATGCATTTGGTTTAAAACTAACCATCTAAGATTTTTTTCCCAACCTTCAGAAAGTTAGCTTTTCATTCCAGTCTGTCAGATTTTTCACTAGAATAAAAAATCCATTTTCCTCCAGTGTTATAAGGTAAAGTCTGGCAAAGCAAAATAATGATGATTGATAAAATATTATTCCATTGCTTTGATTAAACCTGTTCATTTTTATCTACTTAGTCTGTGGAGGGTTTTTTTTCTTCTTCCTGTGGTGTAATTGTTGCTTTTGGTACAGAAACGCAAATATTCCAGACTTGCAGATACCAGCTCTAGCTTTCACAAACTCCCATCTGGCAGCTAATTGAGGCATTGCTTCATTAGTAGCACGAGCAGGAACCGCAGAATTGTCCTTAGCCCTGTGGAGTGGTTCCTTCTGGAGCAGGTCAGCAGAATAACGTAGGGAAAAGCGGTATATGGTAGAATTAAGGACTGGTGAATCTGGAGGGGTTTGTCATAGGGTGTGACGGTTCTGGACTGAGTCCCGGCCGTCTGGAGGTGGGCTTGATGTCCTGCTCTTCACTGTGCTCCTTCAAACCTCTGAATGCCACTTCACGTTGTGAGCAGATCAGAAAAGAAGGCGGCACAGCATTCTTTACTGGAAGCTGCACGTTGCTGAAAGCAGTTGTGGGTTTGGTGTGCAAGTCTGAATAATGGTTTGAACATGTGAATTAAAGTCCAGAAATTTAGTGCAATGCCCGCAGGGGCAAGTCTTTGCAGTAGCTCTATGCAGAGATAAGGAAGAAACCATGAGAATGAATTCGTGCTTTTTGTAGGTACAGTAATTTGGGCTAATTAGGGCAGGCTCAGCACCACCCTGGTGCAGAAGAGAAAGCTGTATAGACATTCAAAGGAACTAAGCTGTCAGCTTCAGTGAGTTCCTCATCCAAAAGACCTCACTCGCAATCACCCATGGAAAAAAGCTACTTGCACAGGCAGGCCATCCTGAAAGCATCCAGATCCACAAAAAAAATAATTCAGTTCTGAAGAAGGTGAGATGTTTAGAGCCTCCTGCCAAGACTCCCTGGTGATGCATGCAGTGTACGCAGGCTGCTGACAAGCCCGGGACGGGCTGCCCAGTGGACAACCCAGCACCTGGGGACCCCTAGGATGGGTGCCTTGCCTCGATGGAGGCAGAGAGAACCTGACTTGACTTCACTTCTCATCCGCTCTGACCAGCCCCCAAGCCCAGCAGTGCTTGCCCACGCTTCCAGCAGTACCTGCAAGATGAAAGGCCAAGATCTGCCCTTGGTTATGACACTTCCCTCCACCCCAGCCCAGCAGAGGCATCGGTAACGCCCCTGGGGCTGCCTGAATCATCGCTGCAGCACCCATACCTGACACTTTGCTTTGCAAAGCATTTGCCGCTTAATGCCTGTCTCTGCTGCAGTTCCCACTTTGTTGGAATGACGAAACCCTGCGCAGCATCAGCCTGAAATGGCTCCTTTCTGCTGGCGAGGACTCTGCTGTATTGACAAAGTTGCCAGGTATGTGGAAGGGGAAGGGCTAGGGCTGTGCTCACATGCTCCGAAAGCAGTTGAGAAACCTGAAAACACAGCACAATCTGATGTAAACAAACAAGTTCTGCATATTCTCCTTTCCCAAATATTCAGAAGTCTTAAAAGAATTGGGCGTGTAATTGAAAGTAGCCAAAGGCAGCTTTATCCTGTGCTACCAGCACTTAACGCAGCCGATCACCCAAAGTTTCACTTGGCAGGTTGACAGGGTTATGCATTTTCACATGGGTGAACAGCTCTCTAACAAAGCATTGCAGCCTGAACACCACCAAAAACATGTTGTCTCATTCCACTGATTCTTATTTCAGCAGTCTGGAAGAGAAATCGTCACTCTTTCCTCATCCCGATCTTGCCGTCGAGCCCCTTTTCTGACACAACAGCTTTCCAGCACCAGAAGCTTATTTTCTGTTACATCTTGAATCTCGCTTATGTTTCCATTGAGTGCCAATTGGAATGATCGTTCCTGTGCAAAGTCCGTGTTCTTGGTAAGCTCTTTTGAAGACATCGTTCCTGTTGTCACAAGACCCAACTGTCAGGAAAGGATCCTGAAACCACAGCATTTTGGAGTTTTGAAGGTGCTTTATCAGAAAATCTGGCACTTAAAGGGGATGCAATGGTTCCGAGAAACCAGGAGCATTTCCCTGTAAACCAAAGCGCTCTGAGAGCTACCGCTGCAGGCACCGCGCCGGTGCCAGGACGCCAGGTTGGCTTCCCGGCGTGCTGGGACCTGCACTTCTTTCTCTATGGGCCAGAGAATAAAATGGAAGGAGAACTCAGTAGGCAACACGCTACTGAACAAACCCAGGAAGAAGGGGGTTAGATGAGTCTTTTAGAGTTCTGCATTTGAGGGAACAAAGAAGGTTGTGCATTCTACCATGGAAATTTAATAGTTCTCTTAAAAAATGGTGTATTTCCAGTCTTTTGAAAAAAATTCTCACTTCTGATGACTTTGTTCCAGGCTAAAAATAATATGATTTTTACTGAAATATGACAAGATAAACAGAAAACCCCATAATTGGGGCAGAAACTACACGATACTAAAATCTGATTGTACTTTTTTTCCACCAGGATAACTATTTTAATTCATGTATGTGCTCTTTCCTGTCTACTCTGTATAACTTAGAAATACATAGAAGTAGGAGAGTGTGTGAATGTCCTGAGAGCTCCACCCTAGAGAAACTGTGTGAGGTACTGAGCTCAGACAGAAAGAGTAATTCTCCTGATTAAAGTCATAATGAGCAACCATTTTAAAGAAAAGGGGAAAAAAAAAGAGGAAAAAAAGAAAACAGTCTCTTCACACAGTTGATTTCTGTTATTTAGGAAAAAAAAGAGGTGCTTTTTCTTAATCGTTGTTCTTGTGAGAGGCAGAAAAGTCCACCTACAATACAAATCATATCGTTTACCAAAATCACAAATGAGTGTATTTCTGGTTCCTTCTGCAGCAAGCTTTGACGTCGAGTGGCATTCCCAGCATGGAGACAAATTTATTTATTCATTAATTTAATATATTCAATAAACCAACCAGCACACAGACTTATTCTTTACAAGTAATTAGAATGTATTACAAGCATACAAATGTGCCTAAGATTGAGAACTTGGGCTATAATCTAATGAAAATATTGTCGCTGAATTAATTTCCTATGTGGTGCCAGAGCCATGGAATAAAATGTATATTGAAAGTCTTCAGAGACCTACTGTCAACAGCCTAGCACTACCTCTATTTTAAGCTGGAGAAGATTAGATTTCAAAAGCCTGTTCTTTTTCATGCATGTTCTAGTTGTCTTACAGGAATCTTCCATGCTTGAAAGGAGTCACAAAACTTTCAACGATTAAGAAAGTGAAGAAATGGGTAATTTCTGCTACAAATGTAATTGAAATGCATTAGTCTCATAGAAATGCAGCTCACATGCAGTTTTACCAGGCACTCGGGGCAGTTGCTCCTCTCTGTGCCAAGTTGCAACCCCATGAGCTGCAGTTGCATCATTGCAGCAAGTGAAAACTTCACCGTCATGGGCTGTTGTTGGCGGCAGCCGCAGCTCCGTCTGTCAGAGCTGCAGCAGCAGCGGGTGCCGGCAGCAAACAGCTTCAGTCCTCCTAAAAATGAGCAGATTTCATACCAGCCTAGCATTTTCATTTTCTAAGCATTTTGCAAACTAATTATATCAGTGAGAAAATGAATATTTTTAAGAATGGGACCTGTAATTGCAGCAGATCAACACATACACAGGCGTTTGGAGCGAAGCGGGACGTGGACACGGGCTGTGCTTGCAGCTGTGCTCAGGAGAAGAGTTGCGAACTGCAGGAAGAAGCTGTTGGGACTCATCCTGTGGGTCGCTGTTGGAAGTCAGATGGGTGGATCAACTACCACTGCGATAATGGTTCCATCTTTCTGTTCCAGCCAGGGGATGCAGAGGGTCAAGAGAAGGCAGCAGAACCAGCCCTGTCTAGGCACAGGGTCTGGGGTACGGGGTCTGCGGTGCGGGGTCTGGGGTTCGGGGTCTGGGGTACAGGATGCGTTGCAGCCTTGCTGCATCCCTGGAGCTGCAGTCTATTAGCAGTCGGCCCTCAGACGCACTTTTGTTTCTTTCTACCCAGTGTAGAGATCTCAGGGCTCCTTTTATAGTAATGAAACAGAGATTAGGTCACCCAGGTCTCCGTGATTCTTTTTGGTTTTGTTTTTTTCAGTCACATGTATTTTGCCTGCCTCAATAAGCAGCAAGTTTTCATTGCTGTGTCCTGCCTGAAGGACTATTGCCATCGGGAGTGTAATTACCTGGTTCCTTCTCTCAGTCCTAAAGCAAAAGGTTTTCGCATAGCGCTAAGGTGTAAGGAAAGATCAAGGGAATGCACGGGGTTCCCTGGGAGCACTTCTGTGCAAGGCTTATCAGCAGCTCCTTATCGTCACTGATCTGACAACACAGGTGTGAGGGAATGTCCCAGCTGGGGCCCATCTCCGGGGATCTGATCAGGAGGAACCCATTGTGTTCCACTGGACACCAGTTTACTTGTTACCAGTCTAACAAAGGAACAAATTAAGCAAGGCTGATTAAGCAGTGTTGGTAACAAGGGAGGAGTGGTGGCGAGCGCTGTGTGTCTCGCTGTCTGTGGGTGTGCAGGTAATAACCATTAGACAACACCCACAGACACGCTCCCTCGGGGAGAGGGCAGGGTAATTATAGAATGGGTGTTTAGAGGGAAAAGGCATTTCATATCCTATGTTCCTCATTTTAATAATACAGACTGCTGTGTTGCGAAACACCTTCCTCAGAAAAGCATTAAGTGCTGTGACCCGTGCCCCCACAGAGCCAGCCTGCACGCTCGCACTGTGCCTGGGGAAAGGTCCTCTCCCGCCTGGTGGCTTGTCCCAGCGCCAGGTGAGGGACAGTCGTGGCTAAAAGGGCCAGCATCTGACCGGAGCCAGGGCAACAGAGCAGAGCAGGGGGGGGGGTCTTCCCAATACAGTCCCTGAAATACCCTGTACAGAGGCAGACAGCAGTGTGGCAGAGTCATCTCCGCTGCAGACTCTGGCTCCATCACCCCCCTCCTCTCGTCCCAGCTCCCGGGGGGGGGGGTGTGTGTCCCTCAGGTGCCCCTGCCCCCCCACCCGAGGGTGGGAGGCTGCACACAGTGGCTGAAAGAGCTGTAAGATTCATCCCAGCCCAGGCTCTTCCCCAGCCCATGCCCTGTCCCGGGCAGCCACTGCCGAGGTCTGAAGGAATGGAGGCTGCCACCTCACCAAGACCTCGCTGGTGGAGAAGGGGCCAAACGGCTCCATTCAGGCATTCAGGGTCTGGTCAGCAAGGGCACAAAGCTGATGTGAGGGGTTTAAGCACTGGGGCCAGGCTTCTGGGTTCTGCTCACAGCTCCAGCTTGTCACCCTCCGTGTCAGCTGTTAAACGCTTGTCATAAAAGGATTGCTTTTATCTGCCTCTCTTCCAAACTCCTTTTTCCTTTGGACATCATCTAACTATACTAGGGTCTAATCAAGCCCTCATTACCTGCAGCTGTGAGGCATGGACCTGGTGCTCACCACCAGTCAGGGGTGATGAGCTGGCACAAGTGCCAAACAGGAGATTTCTGAGCCAGCAGATGTGGTATTAGTCTCCTGCTTAGTTCCTTGTGGACACACCATCACAAAGGCATACAAAAATACAACTCTATTTCCTCTTTTTGGCTAAAGAAGAGGGACTGTGATGCCCTCTTATTAACTAAAGGTCAAAAGATTATCAGTTAATGTAAATCCACAGAGTAGAGGAGAGCAAAAGGGTAAATCCAGAGGGTAGAGAAGAGCAAATACTCCATCAAGAGTCCATAAAATGCGCTTTCCTCTAATTATTCTGTATTTTATATAATTCTCGGCTCAGTGTCGTTTTCTTTCCTCTGCAGTTTGTGGTGCAGCTCTGGCCATGTCTGATGAGATGGTGCGATGCTCGGAGCCCATGGTCTCTGGAGCCCAGGGGCTCGGTGGACTGTGATGCTCAGAGCCCGTGTTTTGTGGAGTTCGGGGGCTTGGGGCAGTGCTGACTGCATCCGACTCCCAGCACCCTCAGTGGGAACTGCCGTACCCGTTGAGGAGCTGTGGCAGAGGAGATGGTATTTGCACATCATTTCTGAATTTATGGTCTTCCACAGGTACAACCAACACTGTGCTTTCACTTCATCCAAGTATTTCATATTCAGTTCTCAAAGTATGAGAAAAAAAACAGTTTGGGAATGCTAATGGTGGATGTTGCTGTGATAGATACTACAAGCCACATTCATTAGTGAGCTTTCAAAGATAATTTTTTTTTTTGTTTTCCCATTATAAGTAAGCAAAGAAATAGCATTCTCTGTCATCTCTCTCATTTCAGAATGTACCTGCTGGTTCTAGTTCTAATTACCATGGTCTTTCTGTGATGGAAAATAGCCCCACAGCATCTTAACTGCAAAATTTGGTTTTCAGGAGAGAACAGTTTTCTGAGACTGAGTAAAAACGTGCTTTATTCTTACTGAGTAATCGGTTTATATTTGAATATAAATAAATGAGAAACAAGTATGCTATTTATTTAATAGCATTTAATGTATAATCATTTTATACAGTGGGGCCGTACTCATAATATTTCTTCTATGTTACTGAATATATCGATAAAACACTAGATATTCATTAGTTATACCATTTCCAAGTGCATAGGAGGATGAACAAATGTGTTTTCATTATAAGAGGTAATAATAATTAAGAGTGACAGCGCCTTATCCTCAGGATCTGCCTCCCAGCAGCAGTTTGGCTGATAAAAAAACAGAAGTTAAGATAAGGCAGCAATTATTAAGACAAATCTTTTGAAGGGCTGTTTGAACTCCTGTGTCCAGCAGATAATCTGATTTTACAAGGTGCTCCAAGGGGGGGTAGGCTGCATGGGAAGCAGTACCCAGGTGCAGGCCTTTAGCCCTTTGCACCGGCATTTTTACCTCTAGCCATTTCCCTGGTCGCTTCTTCTTTTGTTTGCTACAGCTGTGGCATATAAATCAGTCTTCATTCTGTCTCACTGACACCAAAGAGAAACACACCACAAACAATGCAGAATGCCAAGCCCCAAATGTATTAATCATCTTTTTTTTTTTTCTTCTTTTTTCTCTGGTCCCTTTCACCTATCTTTTTTGGGAGATTCAGAAATGACTATGGGCAACTCAGTAATTCTTCCTTCATAAATATTAGATGCATGCTGAGCATGAATATTTGAGTAGCTAACTCTGACTTAGGTGAAACCAATTGCTAATGGCAATTCATTTTTCCTTAGTGACATTCCACCAATAACAAGCATGAGGGGGACAGGATGATGCAATTTGGAGCTGGACAGCAAAAGGGAAAGAAGGTACCGGCTAGGAACAAAGATGATATATTGATCAGGCCTTCAGGTCGAGCTCAGGGCTGTGTGTGCTCTGTTACTTTGCAGGGAGTTTTAGCAGAGACACTCATGCTCAGCAGGTGTGTGTGTATCCTTAGGAAGTAATTACTGAAAAAAGTTTTAAATGCTTCTGACCAATTTTTATTATGTCATTGAGCTGCTGCCTCTTGATGTACTGTGCCCTGTGTGATGTTCTGTGACTGATCCCGCTACCCTGGGAATGAGGAGGGAGTTCTCTGACATCCTGCACCTGGGGTGCACCACATCCCCACTGGCCAAACTGGGACTTCCCTGGAAAAGGGCAGTTTGGTTTCTCTCAACCCAGCCCCAGGTCCCCAGCACATTCCCTTTCTCTCACTGACTCTCACAGCCCTGTGCTTACAGCGCAAGTCAGACTAAGCAGATGTTCCAGGGGAAAACACTATCATTTTTGTCCTTAACGGGCTGTTTCTCAAGCCAGATGAACTCACCCCGCTGCAAAAGACGTGCTGAAACAGTGATTGGCAGTGGCGGGTGGAAACAGGGCTGCCCCTTTTGGTGATACTGGGTTAGTTGTAAAACTGTATCTTTTGATTTTTAATAAAAAATAGAAATTGTGACTTTATGCCTGAGACATAGAAAAGAAATTATGTGTGTCTGGACCTGGGGAATGGCAATGAGTAATCAGATGTGACCAGATCAAACCTCAGCTGAAGTTCATGTTTGTGTTTACATGGCCCAAGAGACATGAGCATGTATCTATCATTTTATATTGGTCTCAAATTTGCCATTACTGGATGAATACTTTATAATCCATTGGTAATACTTGCACACATTGGTCTGTTTTAGCACATGGCTCCCCTTGCATGCATTTTGCCCCAGGAAAAAGATGCTGTTAGATGTCTCTGAGATCACCATGGCCACCACACGCCATTTTGCCAGGGCTTCTGCCCAGTCAGCCTGTGCCGGGGTGGTGCTGGTGGCAGTTCGGGCAGGGGAGGCACTCTGGGCTCGCACCAGGGCCTGGCCACCAGCCGCGCCAGTCTGTGCCCTGTAGAGGGTGCCTGGGGAGGGCCCGGGCTGGCTGGCCGGTGGGCAGTGGCCTTAGCCACCCCAAGCCGAGCCGCCATCGCAGTGCAGGCAAAGGGCCTCCGCTCCCTCAGATAGCCCCGCCACAGCTCAGGTGCTAGAAACACCCAGCGGGGCCTGCATGGCACTCGCCAGGGAAGGGTGGTTTTTGAGGCAGCGGAGCGGCCATTCTGGGGCCAAACAGCGAGTGCTGTGTTTGCGGTGAAGCTGTTTGCTGCAATGAACAGACATTTCCCTGCTTTTCAGTACAGCTGTGCCTGTGACAGTGGCAGAGGAGTGGTGCAGCCAGGCTTATCATGGTCCCACTGTGCATGCCCAAAATGGGCATATCTATGTGCTTCAGAATAAGCCCTCCTGGCCCTGCCAGGAACAAGAAATGCTGGCCCCACACACATCTTGGTCCTGTCAGAACTCTGTCTGGTCTGTTCGCACCATCTTTCTTTAATTCCTACAGATTTCCCCTGTCCTAAACTAGTCCATGCAGAAATGGTTGAGGGCTGTGACGATGTGTTCCTTACAGAGGAGCTCCCACCTGCAGGGGCCAAAGAACAAGGTGAGAGGAGACTGCCCTTTCCTTTGCCGTGTCTCCCCCTGGATGGAAGGGCCCCCCCGAGCAGCCTGGGCCAATGTCCCCCACACTGAACCCCCCGATGCAGCGCTCAGTCCCCTGCTCCCCTGCCCGAGAGAGCAGCGGTGCCATGCCCGGTACAGAGAACGCCCCTTCAGTCTGCGAAAGCAAAGAAAGAACGGCACACTGAAAGAAAATCCCGCTTTGTTTACAAGTTGCTTTTATTTACAAATATACTGAAGTGTAATCTCTCTCTTTTTTTTTTTTTTTTTTTTTCCTTTTCTGTGTTTGTTTAGTGTAAGTGTGTGTGCACACATGTGCATGTGGGAAGGAGCATAATGTATGAGAAACTCATGTATCTTAGCTGCCAGGCAATGGTGGCAGGAAAAAAAATGCAGTGAAATGAAATTTAAAAACACTAATAAATAATTTAACAATGACAAGTAATTAAATTAAAAAAAAAATCGGATCTACATACATTATGGTGGCTTGTTACCAACACGGGGGGAAAGGAGCAGAGAATCTACGGTGGGAGGCAGCTGGTTAAGTATGAGAGAGCATAGTCATATTTTTTACAAGTTAAACAAATTGCAACAGACAGCTACAAAATACTACATTTCGATAACATAAATACAGAATATATAAATATACAAGTAATACAGCCATACATAGCTAAAAAATAAGGTGTTCACTTAAAAACAGAGTTCCCAATGCAAAGTATCTGGCAGTCCCTCCACAGTCTCTGCTGAGCAGAAACGGGGTGTGCAGCACCAAGGAGACCTGGCTGCGTCCTTCAGGAGGGCAAATATCGTCAGTGTACTCAGAGAGGCCCCAAATGAGCAAGACCGTGCTTAAATCTCACCAGAGCCAAAAGACTTCAAGTACCTGCCAAGAGGCAAGCACACACCCCCCCCAAGAATCTCCCGACCAGGGCAAATGGGTGGCTGGAGCCCTGGCTGGGCTGCTGCGGGCATGGTGGTCACTGGCCCGTGCCAGTGGGGTGAGAAGGGCAGCTGGAGATGGACCCCCACACAGGGAGCACTGTTGCTCAAGAACACCATGGTCTGGGCGTGGGGCTGTGCAAAGCTCTACCTGGACCATTTGGGACTTTGGGTACCATGGCTCCAGCTCCCACGGCTTTGATGTGTTCCAGTCGCCTCTCTGACCAAGCGCCTGGCTTGAAAGAACCTTTCCCTTCCTCCTGGATTCTGCTGTTAATTTCTAGTGACTTTTAGGGACAACCAGAATTATTATGACACAGTTCAGAGAGGGGCCCTCGCAAACCCCAGCTTGCAGGATCCCTAGCAGCATCATGGAGCCAGGTTCCCCAGGGCACCTGTGGTGGTGGCTTGGGACATACTTCTGATCCTTAAGGAAAGGGAGGGAAGTCCTGAGCACAGTAGGAAGAGGTAAGTGGGTTCACATCATCCCTGGAAGGTTACTCAGCATGAAGGATCTCCCCAAGCAATGACAGCACAGCGAGGTGGCTGAGTTGCTGCTGACAGAGCAGGCACAACCCTTCAAAGGACTGAGGAATATTCACCCAACTTGTGTGGGGTCTGAAGAATCCCCCCATCAGCCGTGGTGAGACCCACTGAGTCACATCTCAGGTTAGCAGCAACTGAGCCGGGTGATCTGGGTGATTTTGATGACAGAGTTTAAAGAAGAAAAGGAGATCAAGATGCCTGGGGTGGTGTTTCAATCTCAGTGACTGCAACCACCAGTTTACAGACAACAAAATAGTTGTCATCCCTGTTGTGACTGTGACACACATTCCCCACCAGCCCCAACTGGTTCTGATTCGGGGTTTACCCTACAGGGCTGTGGTAAACAGGAGGCTAGGATCAGCAGCGCGTGGCAGGAATCGTACCCGACAGCCAGCCCAGCCCAGCGCCCGGCAGCGGGACGAGGAACCACCCCTGAACCCAGGAAATCACCACAGGCCACCCTCACAGAGCAGGTGACTGCCGAGGAAAGACCTCTCTGAGGAAGCCGGTACCGAGCACATTCATCCTGATCTCACAGTCATCTTTTTTAAAGATTATTGAGCTAACACTGAAACCTAATCAATCATCTTTTGCTTAATTGCATCTTGTCACCACTTTAGCTTAACATGTATTCCTTGCTTAGCCAAAACAACATGATTGAAACACTGTGAAGAGCTCACTTGATGAATTTATATGAGAGGGGTTAATTTCCTAGGGAAAATGATCACTGTAAGGTGCATGTAATAAACTGCTGTCATGACCTCTAGCCTTCAAGCTCCCATATGTGCAATCATCGTTTGTGGTTTCCGTGGAAGTGCCAGACGCTAAGAATTTTTGGCAAGAGTTTATCAATTTGACTCAGTGTAAGATATTACTGTGATATGGCCCATTAAACATTTTACTTTCACCTGATCGGTGACATTTCCCTTGACAATAGAAGAGTAAAGCAGAAATCAAAAAGGTCAGAGGTTACTGTATAATCTTTTACTGCAGGTCCCAGGTTAAAACCACAATGATCACACTCCAGTAGGATAATTCATTCCACACAAAAAAGTGACATTTATTTTGCTTTAATGAACTTTGGCCTTTGCCAGATATCTCAGGTCCGCTGGAAATCATTGGCTATGCATTCCTTCCCTCCACCAGCAGCCGCCCACGGTGGCATGGGAGATGTTACGCATGCCAGGGGCCTGGCTGTGTCCTGTACATGGCACCAGAGATGGTAGAACATGGGGAACAAACAGCTAAGGCATCATCATACAACACACCGAGGGAAGAGGAGATGGTACGTACAAGCAATGAAAAGAAAGAGGGGAAAAAAATAAAAGGTGGCAGTCATAAAAAAAAATTTAAAAATCAGCAAAAGATTATGGTTACTTCAGCTGTAAAATGGGATAACTGATTCTCTCCTTGGAAATGGATTGTTTTTTCAACATCCAGCCCAGATGCAGAGGTAGAGTTGGGACAAGGCAGTTCTCCAAACTGTAGGTCACATTATAGTTCTCCTATAAGTCCCTGTAAACACTAAAAATGCCATTTTGATCCTGCCAGTAATGAGGGACGAAGCAAGGTTGTGCCTATGTGTAGTCTATAAACCTGGTGTGTTTGAGATGGTGAAGATGCTTTCCTATGACTCTAATGTAGCACAGCAGAAGGGTGGGGAGGAAAACTTGATGAATCTATTGAGATTGGAGGTGACAAATGTTTATAATGTGCCATATAAAATCTGCTTGCCTTCTGGCCTGCAAGCAGTGAGGATCACCTGAGTTCTTTATAGATGTTTGCTATCATGCCAAGAGAAAGGAAATTATTATCTATTTTGATACACAAGAAAAAGGAAAAATATTTGAGTGGGATGGGTAAGATAAGAAAATTCTTCCAATTTCAAAACATATCCAGGGGCTCACAACCCTCAATGGAAAATCCACATCCCTGTCAGACAGCGAGGGACCTGTCTCTGGCAAAAGCAGACAGGTGAGATGGACCCATCTCCCTAGGCAGGGTGACCCAGAGGTGAGGGAGGTGATGGGACCTGCAGAGAGGGCAGCATCACCCTGGATCCTGATGGAGACGCAGTCCCATGGTGGGTGCAGGATGATGCATGGGCAGAGAGGGTCTGCCACCACCCAGCAGCAGGGTTTGCCTTGGGCCCGCACTTTGCTCTCCTGCCCTGCACACACGGAGCCTTCTACCCATGCGCTTTCCTTGCCTCCACCAGGTGACAGTGCGTGCACTCATCTGGAGGGAAAACTCTGCTTTCTCAAGAAACCTCTAACACTCTCAGCCAGGGAAGAACATGATCTTACTTTTTCCCTTGGACCTATCATCTGATCCTTGCCATCCATGCATCTGGAACACACAGAGGACCTTTCTCCATCAGTGAAGGGGTGTGAGGCTGCCCATGGGGGTCCCCAGCAAGACCCCTCACTCCAGCGGTGGTGTCCCAGGTGCTGCAGGTTCCCACAACGGGCATCCCTGGAGCCCTCCAGGCATCTCCTGTAGACGGTGCTCAGGCCCGCGGGAGACGCTGCCGTACTGGCCTGGGACCAGTCCTCAGCCTGGAGGAGTCAGATTAACCAACGCTTTGGACTTGTTTTCAGCTATTATGGTCAATATATTAAAGGTATTTATTTAAGAAAGTGCCTATCCTGCCAATCTTTCCCCATGAGCTCTATTTTGAACACACCCTATAATTACTGATATTACCCTGGCAAATTTTCACCATGAAGTTTTCTCCACTAAGAGCCATGACCATACTTGTCTGCCTCCCCACATTATAATTATCACCAGGCAATATTTATAACTATACTATTATTATTTATGATATTTTATGCCCTACAAAAACCTATATGACATGCTCAAACTTCAGCATCTGAGACATTCAGACTTCAGCCAGGACATTCCCTTCAATTTGTGTCCTCGTTCTTACATCCACACTTATAGGTTAGTTGCAGCATTTATTTTAAATACAGGAGTCCTGTCAGCGTGAAACCTGCAGGACTGGGGTTAGACTCCAGCTCAACATATCTAAACCTGCCGCTGTGATCTCTTTCATACTTTTTTTCCTGTGTTGGTGCACATTTCAGGACTTCTGATGGTTCAGGCTAGAACTGTGTATCATAGATTCTTGCTGAGGCGAGATAATTAACTAAAGGAGTGCTTAATTATTCCAGATGGACAATGGAGCACAGCACATTTATGCCTCATGCAAAACATAAATAAACAGAACAGAATGAACAACACACATTTGCCAGTCGTGGTCTAGACTTGAAATTTGGCACTGCAATACTTGCAAACAAATGTAAAGGCTTTATTCTCACACTTTAAAAAAAAATTAAATAAAACTCTGTCTTGTAAGCACCTTTAGCTTTAATTATTTAAGATCAATACTAACCTAAATGCCTCTGCCCCTAACATGCATCTCGTCTCCAGGGTCATAGACCTTTCTTATCATGAAATCACTGGTTTTCTCCACAAATATTACTGTTAACCAGTTTCCTCAGTATCATATGCATAAGGGCTATAAACTAATGAGCAGATCTAGGTTATGTAGAAAAAGTGTAGAAAGGAAACAAATGTTGAACGTCACATTTACATTAACTTCTCACAGTTCAAATGGCAATTTATCCACAACATAGTATGAATCATGCAGTAAGAAAAGGGAGGAATCTCCAGTTTCTTTGATTTATTTGTCATATGGTCGACTGATGTCAGTATCAGTGGCTTTAAAAAAAAAAAAAGTTTAAACATTCAAAAGAAAGGAAGAGAGAAAGGAGGAAAAGGTCTAGCTTTCCGCAAAATCCATTTCCTTTACAACGATGAGCTCAAACCAAACCAAACCAAAGGCTGCTGACGAGCAGGGTCTTCTGTTCCTTCCATGCTGGTCTTGTGGTCTGGTGCAAGCTGGGAATCAAGGGTGGGGACTGGTGGATGCATTTTTTTAATATATATATATGTATGTATGCAGGTAGGTATTAATATATATATACATACATACACATATATGCACACAGATACAGTCTTCCTAAAAATGCTCTTTGCAGTCCAGAGGCAGCAGGAGTCACTGTGAAGAAAGAGCTGGGCAACATATGGCTGTAGAGTCTGCACTGGAAAAAGTCACTGGCTAAATACACGCCGGCTGTTTGTTTTCCTTTATTTTCATGAGGCGAAATAGGAGCTCTGCATAGAGTACAGCCTGTCAATGGGGTTTCCTACTCTAGCCTGCATGGAGTTAACTTCGGAAGAGGCAAGAAAACAGTCGCTCAAGCTAGTTAAAGAGGTATCACTGTCGATATCATGAAAAATGGAGTCGTTTCCTGCAAATGAAACGTATACATTAAGCTGGATTCTCTGCAGCCAGAGGAGGACACAGTACACACGGATGCTCATCAGTTGCACACTGCAGCAAACGGGAACGCTCCCAGTTTTGTTTTTACCTGTTAATGCAATTCCTCTCTAAGGGTCGGGCCTACAGCGCTGACCTGCAGAGCTGGGCTGGCAGCGGTGCCCCGACCCACCAGCACTTCACTTCTGCTTCCGTCAGCAGCACAAAGAGCCTCGGCTGAGGAGCGCAGCAAAGGGGGCTGAGGAGGAAAGGGTCCCCGGCATCGGCAGGGACACTGGGGCCACTGGGGGAGGTGGGAACAGACACCCAGTGCCTGCGACAGGGAAAAGCCATAACCAGTGACAGTCTTCATTTACAACAAGGTAGCAGATAGTTCTACGAATGCAACGGGACCCAGGAGGAGACCCCATTTCCCTGACCTCAAGTGAGCTACAGTTGTAAACGTGCTTTCATTTCAGAAAATTCCACTCTTTTGGGGCTGGTTTGGAGCAGCTCCTTTGGAGCAGCTTAGATTTCAGCTTACTGCAACTCTTAAGGTACCAGAAAGAGCTCCAGCTCAAGTCCTGTGAGCACTAAAATGTGTTAGTCGGGCTCTTTTTCCTCACGCACTCATTGGAAGCGGCTTTGTGCTGTCCCTGGGGCGCACGACCTGCCTCCCAAGAGCTGTGCTCAGAAAGTCAAGCACACCATTCGCAACAAAATCACCAGCCACCTCCCGCTCATTTGTGCTTCAGATGTCCTCGGCTCCTTACAGGATTTTCCAAGTTGCCCAGTGTGCACCCTGGACTCGTCTCAGTAGGAAAGCGATCAGCCAGAGGCCGGGCAGGGCCCTGCTGGCCCGAGCAGCCGCGCTCCATGGCCACGGGCTCCCGGGCCTCGGCAGCGCAGCGCTCCCGCTCGGCAGGAGCCAACCCAGCCCAACGGGCCCTCCTGGGCTGCGGCACGGCCAGCAACCGCAGCCTGAGAAATCCTCTGAAACTTTATTTAAATGCCACACTGCAACTGTCCGGAACCAATTATTAGGCATTTAACGCTCGTGATGCGTTTGGTGTACCTATCTGCTTGATGGTGCCTGGTCAGGAAATCGTGAAAGCAAACCATAAAAACTACACAGGAGAAATGTCCGGTGGAGACACATCTCTTAGTAGCTCAAGAGCTGTTCTTTAACAAACTCAAGCATGCAATCTGAGGGATCTTAGGGGGGTGCTTATTCATTTTGGAATGAATAGACTAATTCTCTTTATTAGACCACTTTTCAAGGCACTTTTTCCCCAAAGCTTCTAAGAAAAAGGAAAAACTTGTGAGGGAGCTAGAATTTGGTAATGTTTATTTTTCAATGTCTTGGATAGTGGTTTAAAAAAGTGGAGCTGGAGAGGTGATGTTGCTTGGTTTATAATTTATCAGAATTATACTGTGAAATAGTTCTGAAGGGCATCCAGAGCCTGGGAAGAGCTCTCTTCTACCCCCTTATGTGTACATGAAAATATACACACAAAACTGACTAGTACAAATTCCCTGGTGCAAATCCCAGAAAAAAAGTATTATAAAAGCAAGTATCTCTGCTGAACCCGTGGTGTGCGCACCAGCACAGGAACCCTGCTATTGCTGGTGCGGCAGAATGACGCGTGCCTTACCATAAGGGTTCATGTGGTCGCCTGGCATTTGTGGCGGGGTAAGACCCTGCTGAAATGGGTCTGTGCCATAACTGCTTTGATCCATTGCTACAATCTGCTGCTGTGGTGGTGCAAGTGGTGTGTAAGACGTCATCATCCCTTCCATGCGGTTGGACATCACTTCTGCAAAGCAAACAGGAGGGCACAGTCACGGTGTGGGCACAGGGCGGCCGCAGACGCCACCTCCCGTGGCAATACCCCACGTGGCTGGGTGTGCCCTGCCGGCCAGAGGAGCCTTCCAAATTTTGTCTGAGAGTACAGCCCTGAGCACTAAGTTGAAAGACTTGTAATTTCTGACTATATAATTTCTGGAGCTCCCGGGTGCTGGACTGTATCTTCCCAAAGTCTGTCCTGTGTGTGACACAGCCCTATTACTCTCTAACTTGTGTTGGTACCAGTTTTTCCAGTTCTGCATGAAGAGGAAGATTTGAGGGTGCAAGGCTTTGGGAGCTGGAGAACCTCAAGAACAGCAGCGCAAGCCCTGGTGCCTGTGTGCAGCCCCTGCCTGGGGTGCAGCCAGCCCTGGGGCACAGGGGGGCTCCCCATGAGGGTGGCAGCAACACTGATGCCCTTAGGGGCAGCTGAACATGGCCCTGCTTTCCTCAGGAGAAAACAAACTGGAGGATCTTCCTGGAGCGAGCCTCCTGGAGATTCCCTGTGGGGAAAGTGCCTCTGCAGGGCATATTTCTTCCACAAAAGAGGGAACAGCTTCCGTGTGAGCACCTCCTGGGCCTGGCCCATAGGAGAACGCCAGGCACTCTGTGTGTTTCCACTGATAATGGCACACATCACCCACAGACATGTGCATGCCCTTATGGCTCTACTTCAGACATCGTTTGGGAATGGCACTAACAGAAACCCTGAAGATTCTTTTCCCCTTATTTTGCCTTCATCACAAATCCCTACCTTGCCCTAGTCGCTGCGAGTTCTGCTGCTCTTGCTGCTGCTGATGCCTTCGTGCTAGTTTTTTCATCTGAATAAAAGAGGAAGAACAGAACAATCTCATAGTTCTGAATACAAGAATTTTGTTTCCTTACAAAACTCTCTGCAAACATCAAATCAATGAATACAGACCATTTACATCCATGCACGCACCACTGTGGGTTCAGTTTCATTTCTAAGCTTAAACATTTCAGTTTCCAGTTCACATTTGCATGCAAAATTTACTCCCAACTTCATGTTGCTTCAAGCACATGAACTTAAGTCTGTGTTTGAAAGCTGCCTTTCTGGTGTGGATGCAGACAGCAGTGCATGCAAAACCCATGCAGTTCAGCCCCTGGGATCTCTGGTACCCACTACATCTATAGAGTGCTGGAGGACAATTTGTGTTTTACTTTTGAGAACTTGACGAACAACCTACCTTTGCTCTTTGGTTCTGAAACCAGACCTGGACAACTCGCACGCTGAGTCCTGTTTCAGCTGCTAGTGTTTCTCTGACCTACAAGAGGAAGTGTATAAGGATGCAATTTTAAATATTTAAAAAAAAACCTAATCAGTTATGTTAGGAGGATTATGTCTGCACTTACAATAAAAACTGCATTTACAGAATTACTTTTAAAAATTTCCAGAAATAACATGGGGCTGACCCTAAGCTGCGATGGGTACTTGGGTGAGCATCATCACGTGCCCCCCCAGGTCCTGTGTTCACCCTGAGGCAGATGCTGCTGCCCTGGGAAGGGGTAGGGGGCTCTCAGAGCCCTGCCCTGGCACTGCCACCCCCACGGCCTGGTGTCTGAGCTGACTTCGGGTCACTGGTGAAGCACCTACCTTCCTACAGGGCTTGGAAGATACTTCAAAGGATGCTTTGAATGCTCGTCTCTGCTGTGTAGTAAGTATTGTCCTTGGTCGTTTAGGTCTTCTTGGGTCCTTCCCATCATCACTTCCTTTTCCTTGGGTTACTTGTCCTTTGGCGGGCTTTACATCTCCATCTTCATCATCACTTTTAACTGGTGAAAAATAAACAGCATACGAAATTGTACTTGTTCCACCAAGATAACAGGGTGTCTGAGAACTGCTCTCCAGCTGCCAAACTAGTCAATGGGTTCAACCAATATCCCATGTTTATTTGAATACCTAAAGCAACTCAGGGCAGGAAAAGACTGCCTTAGATTTGTGTGCACTGCCTAAATCAAATGCCACAAACGCATAAAAACATGTTGAATTTTTAATTGAGGGCATGGGACTGATCAGGGGATGGAAATTCAGAATTTGCTCCAGTAGTGCCCCCCCAGCATCGCCTGGTCCCTAGATGCTCACCTGCTCCCACCTCACCCTTCCCCCCGCAGCATCCTCTCCCGAAGCTCTGGGTGCAGGCAGGTACCACTGCCCGTCTGTTTAGCTAAATACAGTGTAGATTTCAGTTACTGTTCTGAATATTCTGAAGCTCAGAGATAATATTAATCTTTGCCATCTCACTTCTGCATCCCACAGAAAACGTGAGTATTCTTTCTCGGTGTATTTCATTTCAATGTGTCTATCTGTGCATGCACAAATTTCTCTTCCTTGGTAAATACATATAAATATATATGTGCTTGTATAGACCATATAGATTATCTGTATTTTCCATAGTTACATTTTAACTATTCATACAACCTGGTGACATTGCATGTCTTAGTATATTGTACTTGGAAATCCTAATTGCAGTGGCAAAGGTTGAAGACTAAATACTAATCCTGTTGTGAAAAACAACTTTTCAACTCAGCATATTTTATTTCAGCAGACTACTGATTTTTCTTCCAGAAAACATTAATACACTATTATAGGGATTTCAACATGAAGAAAACATACTGCAATTTCTATATACTCAAAGATTACGTTTGGGGAATTAACAAATTAGACTTTAATTCATTTTAGGGTCTGATTATTATGCACCTAGCAATCTAATCACCTTTTACTTTAATAAGCATCTTTTGCCTAATGATTAAAGAGAAATTCAGTCATTTTAATAACCGTGACATTATTAACTTTCCAGCATGCCATTTCTAAGGAAAGGTTTGTGAGGATTAATATTGCTCATTGGAGAGTTACTGTTGTGTCCAGTGGATAAAAATTTGATTGGGGAATGACACACTCAGCCCCTGTGAAACCATTTGCTCTCACACGGGCATCTGGGAGATCCGTGTTTCCAGTGTATCAGACAACGGGAGACAAAACATCCCATTTAATTTGTCAACTTGTTTTTCAGGTTTGGGTTTGGCTAACAGGGAATAATGAGGGGGGAAAAAGCATCTCCAGGAGTAAGAAACCACCCTGTGTGCCAAGGGGAAATGAAATGGAAACCCAGGTTGGTTTGTGCTGCTGCGGCAGTTGCTGCTGATCACAGACTACAAACCCTGGTCCCGAAGGAGAGCCCGCCATGCCCAGAGCAGATCCCAACGAGCCAGTGGGCAAACAGCAGCCGGCGGGGAGCAGGAAGGCGGGAGGAGGACGCCATGCCCACACAGCGGTGCAGGGACAGCCCCACACTCTCCACTTGCCAGAGGGGGTTTGTCTGGACATGGACAGATGGACAGATGGGAGGATGCTGGGGCTGGCAATGAGAATGACACGCTGCGGGGCAAGTGGGAAACTCACACGCTTCGGACAAACTCACATAGAGCCCAAACCCTGTGCCACGAGATTTACAGAGGGGCGCATTCGAGGTCCTGCACATACAGTAGAGCAATAAATAATGTGCTGCTCCGAGAAAGGCCCCAGTCCCGCACGTCCCGCTGAGTCAGCACTGACCTTTGTCTTGCAGCATTCCTGACGTGAAAATATAAATTTCAGCAATGTGGACAATATGGCTCTCAGATTATAGATTAAGGATAATTACTGCTCCTAGCTAAATTGGAATAATGCATTTTTCCATAAAGCAGAGGCAAACGTTCATGTCATTTGTAGGCTTAATGGAATGGTAATTGTTGATTTTCTTAGACATTTTCTTGGGAAACAAGTGCGCTATTATGGTGCTGGCAGAGCAGTCTGTGTACACTCCATCTCCAGCCTCGGGATCAGACAGGGCCCATTGGCAGCAGGAGGGTCCCATCCCCCAGAACAGCGCAGGAACCTGACAGCCACCCTTCACTGTGACCACTGCTGGTCCTGGGGTTCCAGACTGGAGACCCCAACCCCAGCGCGGGAACGATCTGTCCTGGACAGTCCCATCTCCCCAGCCCCAGACAGACAGACAGCGGATTTTGCTGACTCTCTTTTAAAACTTTCCCTAGGAAATGGGTTGAGGAAAAGGAGGGTCTGTCTCTCCATCACCGTGAAGAACTCAGGGAAGACACCCATCAGCTGCTATTGGCTGTGAGGGCTCCACTGGCCTCTGCAGAAGGCAAAAGCCTTTATAAACATAAAAATATGTGAAAATTAACATAAAAATAGGTTAATTGGGTGGGAGAATGCCTATGGAGACCAGGACACTGTGGATGAGGTCTCAGGTAACTGAAGGCACTCTGGTGCACACTTTGTGATCTTACAGAAAAATGACCTTGGTGAAAACAAAAAGTTTTTGTCCCTTAATAAGCAGCAAGTTAAGAGAGGGAGTCAAGCAAGGGAGAACAGACTGCAAGTAGGGATTATTTCAGCGATGGCTGCTGATTTGCATCGGTGGCATGTGCATACAGATGAAGTGGATGTGCACAAGGATATGGTTTTCTATAAGAAAGCTCTACAAACCCTTGTGGCTTTTCCAGTCGGAGCAGCTGTGGGAAAAGCTCACCTGAGTCTGAATCGTCTGGGCTGACCGAGCTCAGCAAGTCTTTCTCTTTTTCATAGTCACTTTTGCAGAGCAGTTGCCCTTCCTTCAGGACGAACTCATCGCCTTTCCTCAGCTGCCGCTCGCAGACGCAGCAGCAGAAGCAGCTCAGGTGGTAGACACACTCCAGGGCTCTCATGACGAACTCTGTCGGGGCGATCTTCTCCATGCAGCCGCTGCACTTGGCAGCAAACAGCCTGGGAGGGAGAGAGGCAGAGGGAGCGTCAGATCACACACTGCGGGAATTTAAATACAGCAAATTCTTTAATTTAACTTCAGATCAGCTCGGCTCACGCGTTTGCTCCCTGGGAGACTCGCACCCTTAGTCCTGGAAGCATCACAGGCAGGCAGTTTATTCAAATCGCAATCTCTTTGGTCTGGAGATTCCCAAATCACTTCTGCTGGATAAAAACTGCGCTAAGATTTGACCTTATCTCACCGTCTTGTTCCTCTTCAAAAAGAGAAACAAAAAAGGAGCTCTCAGAGTTTGGGTAACTTGCTCAAAACCAAAGTTATTTTAAAAAGTTAATTCATGCTTTGTTTCATACAGGCTCTCCGGTTTCAGTGCTTAAACCCTACTCTGAATAGATTCCACAAGTTTCCATTTTTGGTATTGTCTGTCTCCGAGGGGGCTGACAGACAGACACAGGAACAAGCAGGAAAACCAAGTGCTATTGCGGAGAATTTCACTGAATTTCACTGAATTTTTTTTTGGAGTTGGAAGGGACCATAGAGATCATCTAGTCCAACTCCCC
>JAOQGH010000007.1:5559525-5572020 GCA_025769975.1 Gallinago jamesoni | reverse complement strand
GCAGCGGGGTGGCAGTGGGGATGCAGGCAGCAGTGGGGATGCAGGCAGCAGTGGGACAGCAGTGTGGGATGAGGGTGGCAGTGGGGGATGTGGGTGGCAGCGGGGGATGCGGGCGGCGCTGTAGCTGCACGGTTATTCACAGGTGACCAGAAAAGCACTGCAGCAAACACCCGTTTGTCTGGCTTTGCAGCCACAGTGGGTCCTTTGTCGAGCCGACAGCACAGGAGCAGGCACAGGACAAGAGCTGAAGGCGGCCGGGCTGCGAGCGCTGCCTCCATGGGCTGCATCCACCCGGAGCTCATGGAAGCCCTTCCCCCTCCGCCTCCCCCCCTCTCTCTCCTCTGCACAAAGAGCGAGGTGGTTACAAAGCCCTGATCCCATACCCGACCGAGCTGCACCTTGAGAGGACCCACATCCGAGCTGTCGACAGCGCCATTTCCCCACCGGCTCATCCTCCCGCGGAGAGCGACCGGGGCCAACGTTTTTGGTGATTTATAAAGAAAACTGTTTTCACAGACAGAACATGAAAGACACAAGCTCTAGATTACCACTAAGATTAGCATGCAAAAATGTATTTGAATTTCTGATCAGCAGGAGGCTTCAAAGGGACCCAGTGCAGATTAGCAGGTGTTACGTGAAAAAGGAGAGAGAGCTTTTGTGCTACAAAGTTGCGCGAGCAAAACAAATATGTCTTTCACTTTGAAGAGCTGGGGAGGAATTTGTGGCCATTGCCATGGAAACTCAACAGGCCTTACGCTGTAAAGCCAGATTTTGGAGACAGAACTGCTGTTATGTCTGTATGCAGCTGAATACAACGTGTCTTTATCAGAAGGCTGGTGGGGAAAGTTAAATGACAATGTGACACCATCACGACACCTTTGTTTGTTTCAGCCGGATTTCCATTATCTGAAGAAGGAAGGAGCACACCAGGCACTTGCTTTCAGTAATGCCCCAGAAATTACAATAATTTGAAGAAAAATTTAAAGGTTCCAGAGGACCTTGATCATTATTAACATCCAGCTAAATTTTCTGGGCCAATATGGTCCCACCCAAAAATTGTGTAGGACTGGTCTTTGGCTTACATGGTTTTTAATTCTTTTCCTAGTTCTTTTTTCTCTCACGTGGGTGAGAAGGGCGCCCTGCGCGGGGCAGCCCCAGCCGGGGTCGGGCTGTGGGGCTCCCCCTGCCCTGTGTGTGTCTGCCTTTGGCCGCCCCGCACCCCCAACAATCAACCAGTTCCTCCACCGCTAACTCATCACCATCAGCACACTTAGCACACGCAATTAATTACTGATGCCAAGATATTATGCTTAATACACCTATTATGCTTAATTTACCTATCACTGCCCTTACGGGGGGTGAGGAGCGGGCACCCAGGGCACCTGGAGCACCTCGCACGGGGGGGGCAACACGCAGAGGAAACAAAAACTATGTAAGACTTGAAAAGGGAGGCTTCAGAACCCCCTCCATGGCCGGGGTCGGCAGGGGACCACAGCAGCGCTCTGCGTTTCCAGAGGCCGAGGATCTGGCCTCCAGGCACCTCTCTCAAATGTGTCCAGGGCTCTGTGCAGTCCCCCCAGGGGACAGAACAGGTTCCCCGGGGACTTCCAGGGTTTTGAGGCCTGAGGGCAATAATTATTAGTTTTGCTCCAGTTCCAACTGTCCTTCCTAGAAAACCCTGGACAGAGGGATCGAGGCACCATGTCAGAGGAGGCCAGTTCAGATCCCACTGGTAACGCTGGGGGAAGCGGGTTTCCTCCTTCTTGGTTGGAGTGTCAGAAGATAACTCTTAGAAACACTGGGGTTTGCTTAGTTTCTTCCTGTTGAAAATCTGAATTGTTATTTAAAAAATAAAAAAAAATCCACTGGTGCTTGAGTGAGAATGAGCCTTATCTGACACCTTAAAACACCCAACTGCATTAAATTAAGGGCACACTGTGTACGAAGGAGCAGCAGCAGCACTGTCCAGACATTAGATAACGACTGCGAAAGAAACGGGTGTAACAATAGTCACTGGGAGCGCGTGAAACCCAGCACACTTGCTAGAACATGTATTCCCTGCCTTAGATCTCATTTTTAACTTCCACAACCACTTGCATAAGAATACCAACTTCCTTCCCAGCTTGACTTACCTTAACCCACTTCATTCATATTTGCAAATATGCATTTTGCCCCCGAGAAATCTGGCAGAAAAAAAAAGTGCTGTCCTTCTCTACTTGTTGGCTACTTATGAAAAGACTTACAGTATTAAAAGCTAAAGAACTGGTTCCACAGAATTCCACAGAGATAAAGCATACAATTTGTTGCAGATACTGACTGAATTTCAGTATCATTTACATTCAGCTGGGGGGGAGCAAAGACTTTTGTTTTTAATCACTAACTAGTCACATGCCTGTATACACAAAGTAGAAGACAAATAACAGTTGCATGTGAAAAAAAGAAGCATGCTTTAAAACAGCAATCCTTGGAGCATATTTCATATGGGCCAAGCACTTTTAAAGTAATTAGTTACATCCAGATATTTTTGGAAAGCTAGGAAGGGAATATTTAGATATTTCTCCCTGCCATGGGTTTCTGAAAAACTACTCCTTCAAGTGTACATACAAGAAATATGCAAACACATCATTATCGAAGTGAAATAAAAAAATGCAGTCCTTATATTTTTAGCCTCTTTACATTTCTAGTAAAAAAAAATAAATAAATTCATATTTAATTCTAAGATACAATAAAGATAATAAATTCAAAACAAATGAATATAATTTCAAAGTATGGGCTGGAAATGCCCAAAGATTATTCTGAACAAATGAAGAAAGAAAGAAATTTCATTATACGCATCCAGAAGTTGAGGGAATAACTTACAGTCAAACGCCAAGGTTTCACACTGTCAGTTATGTAAAACAGCATAAGACAAGGCAGCTGAATTTGTAACTCACAAAACCCTGACAAGTGTGGTCAACCTCCCGAAAGCAATAATTTATTATCAGAAATGTCACGCCTACACAATAGCCTTATTGTTGATTCATTAGGTAATTTCCCTTGAAGACCAGCTGTTTCTAGTGTGGTAGGATGAATAATGAGGAAGATATTCAATGTTCAGGGTACAAATGACAGACATAAGGAGGTTCTAACACCACCAGCGTCCCACCGCCTACGGCACCAGCCCCGCGCTGGGGGTAAAGGTCCCGCGCCTCCCACTCGCACAGAAAACCTCCCAGGTGCCAGATTGGCTCAGGGGGCAGGTTGCTCTGCGCCACCTTCAATGGGATCAGGAGACCCTTGTGATGTGGCCAAGCGGGCCCTGGGCTCATTGTCACCTTCTATTTCCATTGACGTGCCCCCGGGGCGGATACTTTCTCCTCCCAGCAGACTCAATTTATTCCCAGGTGCTGGGGAAGGTCTCGCCACCAGTGCGGCCTGCGGAGCCCCCGCGGCTGTGCTCCGGGCAGGCTTTTATCCTGTTTTCCAGAAGTGCCTCTTTTTTAACCTTAAGCCAAGTGCTATCTAGATAATAATTATTAAACTATAATGTACTACAGCTAGTACTACTATCTGCCAGTTCTTGGTTGGTGCTTTTTTTTTAATTTTACACAAATACATTATTTGTCCCTCAAATGATCCCTCTGAGGGCTACATCTCCATCACGCAAGTAACACTGCAATTAAAGTGAGTTAAATTCACCAATAAGCAGACAAGCACCATGTGCTGTATGGTTGGTGTTCATTATGCTCAGTACATTAATGCTAACAGTTTGTCAAGTCTTTTCATGCTACAGCCACCCAAACTGCATTAGCCAGGAAAAAAAAAAAAAAAGGAAAACTTGTCCTAAGCCTGCCATTTGATCAGCCCTCTAAAGTGAGCCTGGAATGCAAAAATCAGGTGGAACCATTTTTTGCCTTTCAGAATGTGTCTATCTGGACACACAAGTGCCGAGCAGGGGGCGGCGCAGGGAGGGTCAGGTCGGAACCACCTCTCCTCTGTTGGGTCCCTCCGGCTGTGGGACAGAGTCCTGGGCACTGCCTGTCACCCCCACAGCACGTTGAACCCCCGTAATGTGTGGGCTGACACAAGGCATGAGATTTTCACTGAAATAAAAAAAAAAAAAAAAAAGGAAAAGAAACGCTCTCTACCTTGCTTGGTGATGGGTTAAGCTGTGAGATGATGGAAGAATAATTCAAGCTCTAAAGGCCCGTCATTTGCAAGCATCCTTATTCCTGCTACATTTTCCATTAAATTGCAATTACATTAACACCTTCAGTTAGACATGGCTTTATGAAAACCAAAAGGAACCCCAGACAGTAAATGTTCCTTAAGTATTTTTTTCTGTAATAAGATGCACCTACATGGGACTCTGCTAATGGTACACAAAACAAATAATTGTTTTCCAGTGAAAGCCTGTATAAGATAAATAATTTAGTAAATATCTTCAGCTGAAATCTGATTGTGTTGCAGCTGAGATCAAAACCAAGCTATTGTCCTCACCTGCCTGTGGGGGGAAGGACTGCAATAAGAACCTGGATTTAGAGTTAATCTGATCTGCTGGCTCTGACTTCCATGTGCATTTCAGCCCTGCACCAGAATCAGTGCTCTCCTCACCACAGCCACACTGCGGGGTTCTGTTGCTTTTAAAACCATGCTCTTTCACGCTTCAATTGAATATAAACCAGAACATTGTTATTCTCAGAAGAAAAGGTGTGTAAAGACTGTTTTCCCCCAGCAAAGGGGACACTAGTCCTGAGCGTGGGCTCCTCAGGAACGCGCTGCCAACGTCCGCCACTCTCTGAAGCCACTGCCACAAGAAAGTCTCCCTACAGTTAGGATCTGACCAGGACCTTCTCCCTGTCAGAGACAGCACGGCACTGACATCTGTGAGCACCAAAAATCCACCCTCAGAATCTGATGTCACTCCAGAGGAGCCTCCCACGGTGGGGGCACCTCTCCTGCCCCACCACAGGACTCCCCTCCGTGAATCCTGGAGTGTATCTCACTGAGATCCATCCACTGCAAGAACAAGCGAGAGCTGAAGAACCTCTCCCTGCTCTGCAGGCTCGGGGTCCCACTGGGACAGGAGCAGCACCACCGACTGCTGTGAGACCCCAGTGTTTCAGAAGGACGGGACCCCCTTTTCTATCTTTTGGCCCATTAGACCTCCAAGTTCACACCTGGAGATCTGCTCAGTACAATTTCTCCATGAGGAAATTCATAAACTGTTCCCCGTTACAGAGAGTCCTGTCTGCAGAAGTGGATTTGCAATTAACAAAATCTTGTCCATGGTTCAGTTTTAGAATCTGATTATTGTTCTGCATTTATCTTAAGCAAAGTGCCTGACAAATAACTGCAAAATAATGTGATAAAAACCATTTATAATGCCAGCTTATTCCAGGTCTTTCTCCCTAACTAGTTATGACAAGGTAATAATGCTGGTTATGCATTTGTCTGACTTTAAATTGGTTACTTATAGCCATGATGGATGAGGGGAAAGATCGCCTTATTCTGAAAAGCAGCTCTTGATTTCTGATCTCATTTTTGCAGGTAATGAATTATATCTAATTAGTAAGCTCCAAATCTAATCAAGAGGTTGAGATGTTGACCCAGAGACGGCAAAAGAGGGTGAGGAGGCCTCCTTTTATGTTTTTTGCTTATCTTAAATAAAGAATGCTCCATAAATGCAGTCTTCAGGAGAGCACTGACTACACTGGCTAAAGATGGAATCAATTTTAGAAGTCACTGTTTCACTTAATGGTTTAATGAAACTCATCTCCACAGATGTATTCTTTCCATTGGGAATGTAAACTCCTTATTCACCATTATGGTCTATTTATTTTGTTATTTAGGAAAAGTATAAGAAATTATTGTTGTTATTGTTGTAAGCCAATCAGGCTCGAGTGAAAGAAATTACTTTTGGTGAAATGAAAAAATTCTGTGAGTTAAGAAAAATTTCCTTAAGAATTCTCCAGAAATAAACAATTATTAAAAAAAATTCAAGGAGCTGGAGTGGAAAAAATAGCACAAGGGATGGATGGATAGATAGATAGATAAAAAGTGTTTTTCAGTTTTACATCATAGTAGCTGCAATACAAACAAAGCTACATTTCTAATCACATTTTTCTATGATAAGTGCAACTTTCCCCACCCGAGCCAACAAAGTAAAGTGAATACACGAGTACAAAATCTACACCAAAAGCCAGTCAATTAGCCGGTCACATTTGTTACTCTTTGGGTTTCACACTAGACCCAAACCCATTTTTTTCACAGCTAAAAAGATGGAAATGTATCTTTGTGATGTCAGTAGCCTGCCAAGGCTGATCATCACCCGAAACCAACGCACCCCGCGCCGCCTGGCCAGGAGACCGCGGGAGGTTTGGCCACCTCCGCAGCGAGCCCCCAGACGCCAGTGGAGCAGCACGTGGAGTGACCTTTCTTCTCTTTTACTTTTCCTTTATGATTATTTTTTAAATCTATGTTAAGATATTTTAAGGAATGTTAATTATTTTTTAAAAAATGGGAATTTAAAAGGCAAATATCTTCTGATTAAGTAATGAGGACCTATGCCACAGGGTTTATATTGATAAAAAAGATAATATTACACAAATTCTTGCGATGCTGTAGCTAAAGATAGTATAAATCCCTCTTTAACCAAAATCCAAAATAGACCTAAAATCTTCCTAAATATTACTAATATATTGATCCAGTCTGTGTACATGAAACTTACATAACCCTGAAGCTTAGCAAAATAGCGTAGTCTAAAAAGCACAAAATCCTAATCCTGCGGTTGAGCGGGTCCCTCGGGGGCTGCAGCCGGGGCCGAGGCCGGCGGTGACACGGGCAGAGCCGTGGGGAGAGCCTGGGCACCGCGGCACACGGGCACCTCCGGCACTGCCCGGCACGGGGGCACCGCGGGGGGAACTCGCGGATGGGTCCCTCTGCACAGAAGTTCTGGCCAAAGATGGTGACAACTCGCCCTCGCAGGCGGGGTCCTGCCCGGCCGCAGGGTCTGCAGGGGGACAGCGATGCAGCCAGGGCAGAAGGCAGTTTCCAGAAAGCAGATTTTTCGGGGCAGCAGCTGTGCACAAAGGGGCAGCTTTGGGAGCTCCTCTGGGACCCACCGCTTCTGCTGCGCACCCTGGGGAGGGCTGGCCTGGGCTCAGTGAAGGCCTTTTGGTGGGTGGATAAAAATTGTCCCCAGAGAAGGATTTTGAGTGCAAACCCCCCGCTTTCCCGGGTCTGAGCCAAGGCAGGAGAGGGAAAAGGGCTGAACAGGACCTGCAGCTCAAACAGGACGGGCTGCGAGCACTGCAGAGCCCTCAGCTTCCAAAGGCACAGGGTCGGAGGACGGGACACTGGGAAGCCGAGGAAACAGACTTCTGATTCATTACAGCAAAACAGAGATGTACTTGGAGGCCTCAAAGCATGCCGGGGTGATCCAAACTCCTGTTTTTGCGTGGTGACACCAGGTACAGAGAAGCTCAGAGGACAAAGTCCCTGTGACCCCGGCAGACGGCGTGCGCAGTCGGAGAACTGCTGACCCATGTTTGCTTTCCCAGGAGCAAGCAGAATTTTATGTGACCTATCAAAAGTGAAATAATCAGCAGTCTTCTGGTATTTTCACCTGCCAGAGTCACTACGTAACTCTTATTTCTTGTTTTGATCAGAATTTGGGAGGCCCTTCAGCGCTCGGCACACAGCGTTCACATCACCACCCTTCCCACGGACGTTCTGTCGAGCCACAAACCAGCTCCGTGTCAGACCCTGTGTCAACAAGACCCTTAAAGCCCATAATGACCACAGAGGGAGCGCGGGACCAAATAAACTGGAGCCATCCCGGGTCCTGCTCGTGCCTCGCACTGATAAGACAACGCTGCCTCTTAATTAGTACGCTACTGAAGGGAACGGTACTTTACTTTTTTATATTGGTGCATCCTGAAAACTCTTGGTACCTTATTTGTATTGCCAAGTGTACAACGAGAGAAGAACATCCTCTTTTAAAATATATTGGTAAGACATCTGGGTCAGGAGATCCCTGGGCCACATATTTACTGAAAGGAAGACATTATTCCATGCTGTACTCACTTCATTACACACCTGCCCTGCTCGTACCAATCCTGCTGTCAAGCATTTCGGGTCCTACAGCAGAAAATGTGATGAAGGAACACTGCTATAGTTTATAATAAGCACACGTTGTGCAGCAGTAGCCACTAAGGTGTTGTTTACTGCAATTCCTTAACTAAAGGAATGGCTTAACAGACCATTGCAGAGTTATGGACAAGCAACAGCAGCTCTCCTGTTAGGAACCCTAATTTCGTGTGATTTATAACTGGGCTGCAAAAACTATTATTGGCTTCAATCTGTCTATACAAAGTCTCAGCGTGGAAACCTCAAGCATCTAAGAAATACTGCAAGACAGCCATAACAAGCTCTGTTAGGTCAAACTGGACATTTAAAAAAAGACAAAAAGCTGCGTTGAGGTCTCTGGTAGATAATGATCACTTCAGTTCCATCATTTTGCAGTTGCTTTGACAATGATAAGATAATGGAAAGATAAAATTAATATTAAAAAAAATAAAAAGGATTCAGACATCCTTTCAGCGGCGTTTCTAACACTGAGTTTATTTTGTTTCTAAAGGAATTTTCTTTTTAGGCAAGACTACTTCCTCCTCCTGCCTTCGTGTGTGAAACCGTTGTGGTGGCCCCGTGCGAGAACAGCAGTCGGGTCTCAGAGCCTCGGAGGCAGATCCCAGCCCCGTGCTCCCGGCTGCCCCTGCGGGCTGGGAACTGCAGATTCTTCTGCCCGACAAAACCTTCCCCACATTTGACTCCTGGCACCCAGTGCTGAGGAGGGGCTGGCCCTGTGCCCCCCGAGCCGGGTCCCGGGAACGGGCACCGCAAAGCCACAGCCGCTGGGGAAGAGCCGCGCTGGTTCCCGGGCAGATTCACAGAACCACGTCTTTCATCTAACGAGGTCAAGTGACCGGTTCCAACTATGCCTGTTTCTCAGGCAATACCAGTTTTAAGAGCTCATTTTTAAAGCCAGACAACTCTATTTCGTGTATTTATCTATTTATTTATGCATTTCCAAAGATCACCACAATATTTACTCTGTTATTAAACTCCATGTGTCAGGCACTAATGGCCTGTAATTATCTTTGAAACTGGATTTGATGTTGCAAAGTTACAGAGTGTAGACAAGTGTCTTAATGATGAATGTCAGTGTCAGGGCTGCTGGTGGAGTTTCATCATGAGAAACACTGTTCTGCTTTTGCAATTTGCTTGGAAAACACACCTGCCATACAGAGCATAAGAAAACAGACCAGCAACGAGCCTTACTGAAAAACTGAACCAAACCAAACCCCAAATACCCCGAACCTATATGTCAATCAATTTCAAAATGCCCTAGAAAAATAGCACAGAGAAGAAAATCACATTTACCAATGCTCATATTCTGCAGCTTGTACTCAACTGCACAGGCCTATGTGAATGTATTACTATTTTTTCTTATTCAACAAAACAGTTCACAGCATAATTCCACAAAATTAGCATAAAACCAGATGTTTGTGAGTGGTATTTCCTTTGTTCCCCTCGAGTTTGGCCCAAGCAGCATGTTCTATGTCATTCTTTTTGTGAACAAATGGCTGAGAGCTATCGCTGCCAATTCCCCATTATGTCCCTTTGCCCTCACTCATTCTGTCTCCATCCCGAGCAGAACCCCCCCAGCAGCAGGAGCACACCGCCATTAATTCAGTTACCCAGGGAATTTCACACCTTCGCCAGGCCCTTTACGCTTCTCATTTCAGTGCAACCTAATCTCAGATGGATGCAGAAAGCTGTGAAGAAGGGCAGCTCAGGCTGAAGGCAGCAATTAAATGATAATTAGGGCTTTACTTCATCTTGTGATTGATAGAGGCTTACTGGGCCCAAACTGCATCTTGTCATCTACTAATAGGCCAGGCAAGATCCTCCACTCCAGTCTGAAGGATTTTGTCTTATCTCAAGAGAGATAATCTACTCAACAAGTAATCTCCTGCCTGGGGAAAAGTGCCACTATATATTTACCAGGCCAGTACTCTTCACGGTCCAGCCCCAGGACGCCCCCAGGACCCAGGGGCTTCTCTTTCCCATTTCCAGGCTTTCGGGTGTCTCTCCCAGCTCGGCGGCCGAAGGGGAAGCAGCTGCTTTGCCCCCCGCCAGGGCTCCCCCAGGCACAGACCCTCGCGAGAGCCACCACCTCGGAATCTCAGCAACAGAAAACTTTTGAACTGCTTTTAATCTTTGCCGTTCCTGGGAAAGTTAATGGCGTTACAGAGATGAGCCCTGGCCCCGAGCAAACACGGCCCGGGCAGGAGCTAAAGCACATCAACTGCAGCTCCTGAGCTCGTGTACTCATCTGTGTCATTTGGGCCTCTGTCGACCCAATTACTTATTATAAACAATTCAGTTTATCTTTATCAGAATCATTATCTAAATTGGCTACATGACACATACTGTTTTTCTAACTGCACTCCTGGGAAAATCTGCTATAAAGTCCGTGATTTTGTACTTTGTAATTATCCCTCTATGGGCTATAAAACATTACACTTGTGTTTAAAAGAGGTATAGCTAGCATTTTCCACTGCTCAAAATGGAACACGTATTCTATCTTGGAAAATAAAATGCAGCACAATGTTTGCTGCAATCAAGGCAGCATTCTCTCAGCAGCCATGTCGTGGCTTCCCATCCGACTCCAAGTGCAAAGGAGTTTCTCGTGATGGGCTCCATTTCCATTAGGGTTTCGATCTCTTGCTTGATGTTTCTTTTTCTCTGGCCAAGGCAAAGGTGACCCAAGTTAGTGTCAAGTGAAACATGGCCTTAGCTGGCATTTTAGTCTGGAAATGATGAGGTGTCAACAATAACAGCTAACAGGATCATACTCCCAGTGTCATTAATTTTCTCTTTTCAGTATCCTCCACATTTCCTGTTGTAAAAATGCTGGCCAATTCTTCCCTGTTGCTGACTTTTGTTTTCCTTACTGTTTTGAGAAATTCCTCCTTCCTCAGGATTTCTAAATCTATTTCACACAGTGCCAAGCCAGCAGCTCTCCCCATGATTAAAACAAAACACTTTAGTTCTAAAGAGCAAAGACCTAACCTCCCATCTCGCACAACATGAGGTGTCCCTGGCCTCCCTTTTTAGCCGATTCTGCTTGCTTGACGTACTTTCAGAAGTTCAGTAACGAGCAGCGGAGGGGTCATGTTTGCCCTCAAGTTGCTGCTTTTCATGCTTGACATGTTTTTCTACTGTCCGGTCCCTTAGCTGCAGCAGGGTCAGGAGGATGGAGAGGAGGGTGGGGGTTACAGAAAGGGTATTGTATTACACAAACCCCAAAAGGTTTCGGTTACAGAATGTATATTGTCCATGCCTATTGGGCTTGGGGAGAAGTATCAAGTTCACCACATTCTCATTTGGGGACTTTGATCCTTTCAGTTAAAAAGAAGCTGCTTAGAATTACTCCGCAGAGCAAAGAAATGAATCAGTTGTACTCACTCACCCAGCACTGAGGAATGCCAATATTTCTGTTAGCCAGCCCAATCCTAGGGAGATTTACCCAGCTGCAGAGAGGCTGGAAGGGGCTTAAGTCTATCAACACAACCACAGGCTCCCCCTCCTTCCCCAACGGCCCGAGCACCTTTTATGTTGCCTGACTTTCAATGATGTGGAGCCCCTTTACACTGCTCCAGAGACGTGTGTAATGTCATGCTGGGTTTGAGTATTTTTATACTCCTTTCAAACTTGAGTATTTTAATGCTCCTTCTGTAGCTAAAGCAGCTGCAGCCGTGCATCACATCTCCTCTCCCTCACTCCTGTTTCTCCAGGTTATCCTCAATCACTCTATTCCTGCTTAGGGAGTTCATCAGATAGATAAAAATATATATGGAATCACCAGAGCAGTTGTTTCTGCTGCTCTGACTTTCCTGTTCCCCTGAAAAAGGCCGACATTTCTCAATAAACTTTTATTTTCCCAAAAAGTATGAAACTCTGTAATTGTCTTTTCCTATAGGAGGCCCTGTATTTTTTGCCTGGAATATATTTATGCACGTACTGACTACATTTTTTTTTTAATTTATTTATGTATATAGTCCCTTTACTCAGTAATGTTTGTTAACCAACTTTTTATGGCATGATGACCTATGTGATGCACATACTGTCATATTATTTCTCATTGCTAAATCAGGGAGACCTTACTATGGGATTTCTGTCTGTATTGTACTAGAAGTAGAGAGACTCAGAGCCATGGGGTGTCACACGGTCCATCCCTAAGCTTTTATCATTGGGACAGCACCTACCCAGGATCTAGACAGGGACCTCAGAAACTGCCGTAACACAAATAACAGGAGGAGTGACAGGAACTGTCTTTCCTTTTGCCACGGAACATGTACCTCGCCATGTAGTGACGGGGAGCCTGGTCCCCGGGAGCACGACGGCAGCTCAGCCTCGGCCACGGGACGGTGCTTTTGCTGACCCAAC
>JAOQGH010000007.1:5547922-5559425 GCA_025769975.1 Gallinago jamesoni | reverse complement strand
GTGACGGGGAGCCTGGTCCCCGGGAGCACGACGGCAGCTCAGCCTCGGCCACGGGACGGTGCTTTTGCTGACCCAACATAGAAGGGCATCAGCCCACCCGAGACACAGCACGTTAGTGCTTCAGGCACGGACTCCCCCCTTCCCGCTGCAGCTCAGGGGACCCCACACGCAGCCCGGCCGGGGGGCACCGGGAGCTGCATCATCCAGGCAGTGCCTCCGAGCAGGGACCGTTCTGTGGGACGCGATGCTCCCGTGAGCGGGGTCAAAGGGACCCAGGAAGGCATAATGAAGCGTTAGCTGATTTTCCAAGGGGCTCTGTTTTGTTGTGTTAGCAATTTTCTACAGCATTAAGCAGTTTCATGGTACATTGTACTGTGTGTTGCCTGAAATGGCGCACAGACTATTTCCAGCCCAGAAAGCTGGAGGATTTGAGTCTTCAAACATGGTGCTGGGCAGAGACTAGTAACAGAACAGCAGCCCCCCCCCTCACAGATCACTTCCCGGGTCTGCAGCCCCATCAGGGGAGTCCTGCTGCAGCCTTCCCACGAGCGGCTGTGGCAGTGCCTGGGGATCTTTATCAATCACTCCCTACGCCTCTCAAACCTCCTCTAGCTCCTTGCTCCAACCCACAGCCCTTCCCTTCTTTCTTCTTTCCTTTCCTCTTTAAACAGTCTTCTTTCCTATTCTTTTTCACAGTGAAACTGTCCAGAGATGATGATGATGATAATAAACAGAACAGCTTAAACAACTACGGGGTCAAGAACTGTCTTTTTATATTACAAATACATTATATGTAATTTCATCTCTACTTGTCCCTTCAGTCACACAAGGAAAACAGCAAGGTATTGGCATGTCCACAGAGAGAGGGGCTCTACATTGAATGTCTTAGGATGGTCACACTAATTTTCAGAAAAAGGTTAGGACACGGGGAAAAATGTTACAAAAGGGCCAGGTGATACATCAGCTGTCCACCACACACAGCACTCTTGGCTTTCAAGAAACAAACTGGGCCACATCAATTGTGGCATTTTGAAAACACAACACTCAAGAGCAGCCAGTGAGACACCACCAAACACACAACACATCGGGACTCCAGTAAATGGTGCGTCACAAAGGGTCAGGTCCCCGCACGGGAGCTGCCCTGTGCCTGGCTGGGCATCTTCCTGCAGGACACGGAGGAGAACTTGGGAGCATCTGCATCTTGAAGGGACATGAGAAATACTGTGGGGCTACTGGGGTCTTTATCCTTTAAGATCTTGCTTTCCCATAACTTTTCTAATAGTAACAAGTCATTTTTTGTTTTATTTTTATTGCTGCTTGATTTCCAGTATTTGAATCAGGTTGGAATCAAGGTCTTTGGCAAGGAGGAATTCTGTAACGTGTTTTGCAATATCTCCTTTTTATTTACGACTATAATTCTAAAATCACAGCCAGTTCACACTGGGAGAGTAAAGGAGCAAAATGCTGTAAAGAGGGCTTGAAAAAAGGCGAGCTCTCATCTATTACAGGGAGTGCTGTCTCATTTAAAATTTCATGAATATTATTAGAAATTATGTTCATCTATTTGTCACTGGAATATTTCTCAACTATTATATTAAACTTCATAGATCAAACCACATGCAGTTTTTCAAAACAAATCCCCCAAATAGCCCCCAAGCAAGGTGCTCAGCACCCTCTGCAGATGCTGCCGGGGGATCTGCTCCATGGGCCTGTGCCTTGACTCTCTCCCAGCTGCTTTCTGGGATAACACCTGGAAATAAAGCATCCTCTGCACTGATCTCCTTTGGAAAGGAGCCCAGGGACAGAAGAGGAGACACAGCCTGGTTGCTCCAGCCCCAACCCCAGCCGTGCAGCGAGGGAGCAGCGTCTCTCTGACCCAGGGACATGCTGCCCCTCCGCAGCATCCCACAACCTCTGCGAGGGGGTAACTGGGGAGGGCAGGTGGCCTGGCACCACCAGGTCAGCAAGGGCTTGTTCTGCCCAGGACTGAGCTGCGTGAACATTTCTGCTTCAGAGTGTTTTCTGCCGAAGCTGAGCGAATCCTCTCGCCTCCCCTCCAGAGCCGTGGTGCCGGGGCGGCCCCGCTGCCCACACAGCTCATCGCCTTCCCACGGCGAACCCCACACCTTCAACTGCACCATCGCACATCCTCCACAACCAGAAAGGCTCAGATGTAACAGCACCAAGGCTTGATGTTGTTTCTGGCCTGTTCTAGATATTTACTCAATACTGTACAACACTTAACATTCATAATGCTGTTTTTAATCTCAGATTGTCCCTAGGAGGTAGAATTTTTCTGCACCCAAAGATAGCACATTCTCCATTTCTTGTCACATTTTTTCTAGAAAACAACTGGTCTAAATGGAATTAGCCAAAACCAAACTTCCATTGCAGAGAAGGACAAGGCTACCCTTTTTGCTAATCCGTGTCCATTCTTGCTGAAGGGACATTTTTAACACGCAGCCTACCCTTCTCAGTGAGATAAAGTCTGCATAAGGAAACGCATTAAAAGGAATATAAAAGTGCACATGTGAATGAAGAACTGTTCGCTGGAAACAGCCACAGATAAAAATCCCTGGAAATGTCATCATGCACTGTTTGTAGATACAGCTGTACCCCTATCTCTAAATTACAAATGATAATGAGGTGTAAAGATTTTATCAGATACCCAGCCTGCTTGAAAGGCCTTTGTGTGTTGGCTGGTGTAGTCTCATATTAGGTGGTAGGAATTTTGTTTTCTTTTCTAAGTGGAACATCAGATTACACAGGTCTTATTTCACTGCTGATTGCAGTCGTCCACTTAACATCTTGACAGATATTCAAGAATGGAGCAAGGCTGGTGGCGCTGCCGAGTGAGGTGCGCATTCATCCATCATCTGCTAACAGATCACTTGGAGGGCCAGCCCTTATGTCATTAGCCTGCCGCTCTCCACAACTTGGTGGCTTTTTTTTTTTCCTAATTCCTGCTAACTAGGTTTCTCAACAATTTTGTGACAGCCTGTTAGCTTTCGTTCCTACAAACAAAAACATCAACTGAAAACATCATAGGCCAGAGCTTGAATAATGCGATAGGGTTTTTGATGTATTTGCTGGAGACACCACAGCTGTGTGATGTTCTGGCCTATTTCCAGTGAGCAAGCCCCAGGTGGGACAGTGTCCTCAGCCATCCCCACACCCCGCCAGGGGCCTGTGGCTGCTCACGCCCGTGCTTTGGCTCGGCCAAAGGAGGAGATGCCCAAAGAATAACCACTGCCTGCAACCCAGCCCCATCCAATCCCCAACTGGTCTTCATGAAACACAGTTTTCCAGAAGGCTCTGGCATGGACTTCCCTGGCTTCAGATGGCCTCCAGACCACCTCTGCTGCTGGCACTGGCCAACCACATGCCCAACCTCACTGGGACCCCGCAGCGCTGCCCACCGGTACAGGAAAAAACAAGGACCCTAAGAAAGACTTTTGCCCCATGGATAGCAATGTGGCAGGTAACAGTTTCTCCTTTACATGATCACTGTTGCTTTTGCCATCTTATAGGTTCAGAGAAAAATCTTTTTCTTTTTTGAGGAAAATATTTGGGAGAAAGGATTGAGATGAGTTACAAACACAGTGTTTGTTGCTGTTGCCGGGTCCAGTGCAAGCCACAGGAGCATCCTCACCACTGTGAGTCTGTGGGTCAGTAGAAATCTCATCCAGAGGTCAAACTGGCCCACCAGTCCAACACCACTGCATAGACGTTTTGTGAAACACAAGGGTGATTGTTCTATATCCATTCATTAGTGCTTTTGGCACCTCGTTCAGCCTCCTTTATGACTTCTTATTTTTGTCGGCTTTTCTACTTTGTTAGATTAAAAGAGGAACTCTCTTGAACCTCTTTAATGTTCTTAAACTCATAAACCACAAAAGCATGTTCTATTTCTGGCAGCCTGTAAGATTTATTACACTGACTGGCCTTGTGTTCACACCTCTGTTGAAAGACAGAAACAAACTCTTCAGCATCTGAGAAGGAGAATCGTGGCTTGTCAACATGCCACCCGGATTGTCAACTGATCCCCCGGACACATGAGCAGAGTAAGGTTTCTCTCTTCCTCCGTTGTCTGTGGAGGAAGCAATGAATACAGAAACCTGAAGTTACCTGTACACATGAAATAGTTATCATCCTGCCTGCTTTCATGTAACACCCAGTGGAAAAAGGCATTTGCTTCTATTTGGGAAACAGTGAAATCATTAAAAGCCATGGATGAAACCTTATAAAATAGATTTGTGCTTCCTTGTCCCAGTGTACTTGGCATAACAAAGGGCATATACTTCTTAATGTAAATAGATCACACTTGCACAACACTATTCTAAATAAATCTGGGGCTAATGTAGTTTATGAGATACACTGAGGAGGTTAAATTGTTTCTGACTAGGTGGTTAATTAAAGGATTTATTTTGCAATTGCAGAGGACCCATAACTCATGAGTTACTGCACAATAAAAGTGTTGTAGATGTGTAAAATAACACCACGATTAACTTCCCCCAGCCACCCAGCCCCACGCGGTTCTCTGTGCCCCTTCTTTGTGCCAACAGCCCCAGTCCCAGAGTCAGGAACTTCTACCAAACCGTGGCTTGGGGTCAAGGCTTTTGTTGCTGTTGATTGTTTTGGGGTTGGTTTTGTTTTAGTGAAATAGATGCATCTGATGAAGTGGTTGGCTCAGGGCTTCTGCCAGCTACATCAGAGGAAACAATATATGGAGGATTAATTATCAAGTGAAAGTGGTCTGGAACAGAAGAGAGAAACAGCCCGATAAGACTTTTTAATAGATGGTTCTCATTCTGTTTCTTTCTCAAAAGACTCCTGAGGATCTTTGAGCGCTACAGTGAAGCCTCCATCAGAAGACATATTGCATTTGTATTTCGTTTGGCAAGGTCTAGCATTTGTTTTACCATTTCTTCCAAGTAATCTTAATGTTTAATGAAAAGTGACAAAGAGGAAGTGTGGAAAAAAAATAGAACATGGTTTTCCTTTTAGTTAAAACTCTGATTATTTTGGTCCATAATAAAAAATAATTATTTTCCTATATATTTAGCCCTCTAAAATCCATGCCATTCGGCTACCAGCATTAATGATGTTAGGGTGAATTATAAAAAGAAATCAAATTTTCCATAGCATTTGAACGCCATTAAAATGCCAAACAATAAACTACCAGACTGCAAATTAGATCAGTGGAAATATCAAACACATTGCGGTATAAAATCCATAATTGCATTTAGCGCTTTGGCTCCCAGGGGACAGGCTGCTAAAGATCATCACCGTGCCACATATGAGAAGCTATTGACAGAACGATAAAAATCGACAGGCTAACCAAATAAACACTGCAGGCTTCATTAAATATTCAGCAACTGAAATTTGACTATCATGCGCCTTTTTTCCCACTAGATGTGTCCTGCTGCAGTGCTCAGAATTTTTACTGTGACAGCAATATGGGATGCTGTGCCCCGCAGGCCTGGGCGCCGAGCGGCGGCAGGACACGGTCAGCACCGTCAGGTACCGGCACCATCAATAAACATGCTGCAGCCCAGACAGGGTTATTATTCTTCTGAATACATTATTAGCCTTGGCCCCAGGAATATCTGGCTCCAAAGGCTTTAATTAGAGGAAGTGTAATATCTACAAAAGTTTAACACTTCTCCTGTGAGGACACGGACATCTCGCCCCCAACAAGGCGCTCTGTGGAGGAGCTGAGCACTGGATTACCTCCTCTCCCCCTCCTCCTCCTGTGGTGGGGGATGTAGAGGCTGCGGGGTGCTGCAGTCCTGCGGGGGGAGAGGGTCGAGCTGTCCCAGGATGGCCAACACTCCAACGGGGGCATTGGGACCTGTGGAGCCTCAAACAGCTCCAACCCAGACCAGAGTGCCCTGGGCTCGAGGACGCTCGTCCCAGCCCTGGCCTGGGGGAGAGCAGTTGGATTTACGTAGCCCCAGCTTTTACACTCTGAAGGAACACAAAGGGAACGAGCGTCCCTGGCAGAAGACAGGATGGTGCTAATTTTCAATGTCATTAACCACTTATTCCTTGTTGCTCTCCTGATTACCTGCTGCCAGGAAGAGCACGTCTGTGGCTCTCGCAGCCATTCTTTCCGTTCATGGTGAGATAATTGGAGCTGCAGGAGAACCTGGCAGAGGGCACAGAGTCATGCCACATACTTGGGGAAGAAAGAAGAAATCTAAGGAAAGCCAGCATGTCCCAAGGAGTTCTGCAAGGAGAACACCCTCACTGCTCATGGACCTGCCCTGAAAGGGAGAGAGGTTGAGACTTGGGACAGGGACCGAGTACCAAACTGTTTAAAATATATAAAATATACTGGCATATTTCCTAAAATTACATTGAACATTTCAAATCCTGGAAGTGGTTCCAAATATCCTGTCAAGATCCATTTCTGCCTGCCTATAGTGGCACACTTACTGCTGCAACAGAAAAAAACAACCATGAAAAGGCTACGCGTTTCCTCTCTCTGTTCCTACAGGCCTTGAGTCTGAAATTAGAACAAATAAAATGTATAATGCATGCTCTGGAAGCACCCAATAGGGTTATAAGCAGCCATTCCCTCTTCATGGAGAAAAAGTTTATGTAAATGACTGATGACAGTGTTATTGTGTGAGGAATATCAATGGAGTAATTACAGTTACATAGCTTGCTGCTGCACTGCTGCTCTAAGCCTGTGTTAATTTTTCACACCACTCCCCTGGGAAAGATCGCAGTGTGCTCCTAAGAGCAGAGCTAATAATCGGAGCTCTGAGCCACTGCCGCTGAAACTAGCCCCAAGGTCTTTCTGAGCAGACTGCTAAACACTGACTGTCTCCCCAGAGAGAAGAGAACAGAGATAAAATGATTAAAAACTGCCAAATTGGACTGGCAATCACTTGGCTATACTGTCAGCCCAAGACAAGACAAATCTCAGTTATTTTTTCTTTTGTGAGCTGGAGAACTAGGATAGCACAAAGCAGGGTGGCTGCAAACAGAGCAGCGGGCTGCCCACGTCTCGGGGCTGCCCAAGGACTGTGTCAACATCTGCAGACACAAATGATGTGCCAGTGATTGTATTTAACACCAACACGAATCAAGAACCTGAGAAAACCAATTTCTATTTAGGCCTACTGGGACCCTTATTATTATGAGTCAATTCCACGTGTTTGATCCCAGGAATAATTTCAGGACCGAGCAGATCACAGACTCAATAACTACCTCTTACTCTATATGAGCAGGTCCCTGAGGTTAGATACTGCTGGTACTGTTTGCCCTAAAATTTTAGACAAATGACACACTCTGTTCAGTTCTGGCTAGTGGACAGCAGAGCAAGGATTAAGTGACAGAATGCATCTTAAACTTTGTCCAATAAATACACTTTTAAAAATCATCCAAGGTATCTCTGCCCTCAGCTGTGTGGACGCTGCCAGAGGATCCCAAGCTCCACCTGATGATCAGTAAGAACGAGGTACTGCTTCCAACTGCTTGGAAGAAATACTCCATATTGAGAGAAGAGTGTGCCACAAAGTGCCTACAGGCTAGAAAAACGACAGCCCAGAGCAAACCAGTGTGCAGTCCCACCACCAACCTCTGAAAAAGGTACATCAGCCTTTCCTGGGCAGGGGATGCAGGAGGAGAGGCTGAAATGGCTGCGGACAATCCCACCGGCCCAACGCATCGCTGGTCCACAGCTCCTGTGCTGTGTATTCTACTAACAGCTCCATCCCTGGGGAGCCACAGGCCTCTTCTACCATCCAGTCACAGTATTTTTAGCTCCAACTAATTGCATGAAATCATAAGTGCAGGTGTCTGTATTCATGTCATCACCCACCCAGTCCCTTTACTCGAGTCCAATTGTCAAGTGGCTCATGCAAAATAATGGGAAAAAGTTATCCCAGTCTGGACCTGGGCTCCCTGACTCCATCCTATCTGCGCACAGAGAGAGATGGCATAGGGGCTTCTCTCCCCCACCCCCTAAATTTCTCAAACATTTGTTCGTGATTAAAAATACTTTTAGCCCATTCCCTTTTGAAGCGAGAGGAAGAAATCTGGCAAGACTGAACACTGGCAGCTGGCTGGGATAAAGTTGGGCTACAGGAGGCAACTTGCTTTGATAAATATCCTCTGATGTTTCCAGTTTTCACCAAAACACCCATTGCCACTTCTACTCCCCAAATATCTCATTTACAGGACAGCCAGTGGAAGCCACTGCTGGAGTTTCACAGGGATTAAGATGATTTCTCAGCACAGGCTGCCTGGGACTGCTGTCTCTGCGGTACCGGAGCGGAGCGTCGCTCGGTCCCCTGCCAGCCCAGAGCCCTGAGGGACCAGGCAGAGCCACCTTCTGGTCCGAGCCAGAGGCGAGGGAGGGGAGATCGGGTCCTCCCGGTGCCAAGAGAGCTGCGTTCTGGAAATGGGACACTTGGGAACCTACACATGAAGGAGGGAGGGAAGCAAAGCAGCACCAACATGGATATTATTTTACTTTGTTTCCGTCTCAGAACAGTCCCATTTTAATGTTTTTGCTCTCACCCTGCATCACGAATGGGGGGGGTGGAAGGGGGTCTGTGACAAGCCAAGGGATTCTCAAGGGGAGGGTCTGCAGCAAGTCCTTCTCTCTTCACCCCGAGGGGGATGGGGAAAAATGGCCATGTGAGCCCGAGGGCTGTCCCACAGCGAGGGGCACACGGGGACACAGGGGTGAGGACAAGACCCCTCCCCACGGGACATCAGCGGGTGCTGCCCAACTGCAGGAAAGCTGTGTGCCAGGGCTGGGCTCTGGATTGCTGAGCTGCAAACACATCCGGGGCAGGGGCTACTGCAGTTACTTAGTAAGTTTTAATTTATTTCACTGATATCTCATTTTTAGCTGACTTTTTTTGATCTCAGTGCCCTGTCTGATGCAGCCTTCAGGTCTACTCTGGCCTGCTCCGGCGGTGTTGAAAATCACCATCCCTGCCTTCAAACCCTGTGGCTTTTGCTTTTCCTCAGGGTAAGACCCACAGAATCCTTTCCACCTATTCCGAAACTGATCTCATACGGAGAACCAGCAGAACCAGACACAGAGCTCTGCAAAGTCCCATTTACCTCCCAGTTATCTATCAGTTAAAGCTAATGTTTCCTGCCTGTAAAAGAAGCTGTTGGGTGAATCTTTAAAATAAATTTGGGAATGATACAGCCATACCACAACCCTTTTCCACTCAGCTATCCACTAGAATCTTAACTTTTGTACACAAAAACATACCTTTTTCACACAGTAAATATGCAGTCTATGTAAACACAAGACACACACCACACACTTAAAGAACACTATTATGAGCAGAGGGTCATATTGTAAACAGAAAAACAACTTTCTACTTCAGCTGCTACAGATCCAGATGCTTTCTCTGTTCTGCAACACTCCAGGCACATATGATTAAAAAGAACATACCAGGTATTACAACTATTAAACTGTTAGATACAATTTACAATGGCAATAACCCACTTGTCGTTGGTCTTTGCTAAAGTTAACCAGAAGTTTGTCAGATATTTAACAGCCTGTGGAGCAAACGGAGTTTGTGACTTGTTTCAGAGCAGTTTGGTTCAGGTATTTCTTACAATCCCTAGTTTCTGCTTTAACTGCATTGCTCAAGTAAAGAAAAATATGTGAGGCTAACTGGTAAGGGGATTCTTATTTTTGTTTCATTTACCTAAAGTGTTCCATTCATTTGTATTCTGAGAATCCCAGACTCTATTCCTGCTCTGTACTTGCAGGGTTCTGGGGATAGGACACCCCTGAGCATAGGCTGGCAAATGGCACCCAAGTGCCACCAGGACTCGGGACACAACAGCCCCCAAGCCCGAGGGGCAGAGGCTGCCCACACAGGTCCAGGCACTGGGGCACCCATGGCAGAGCTACCAGCCTGGCCCCTTTGGGCCACCCGGCCCCACACATGGACATGGCACAGCCTGGCCACATGTCCCACAATGCCAACAGGGCTGGGGAAGGTCAGCCTTGGTGGCCCTCCTGGGAGGGCTTTGAACATGTCCTAAGGGATCAGTCCAGAGGCAGAGGGACACCTGGCGGACTGTTCTCTGGAGCGAACCAGGAGAAGGCACCAGGCTGGCCTGTCCAACGCACCTCCCTGGCCCTCCAGCAGCACCGGAGATACAGCGCACCAGCTCTGGCATGGACTTGGGTTGGCAAGTGTGGTAGGACTGGCCAAAAGTCAGGAGGGGAATGAGCATCCGGCAGCTTCCTGGGTTTATGGGAAGTTCTATTAACTTTGGTAGAGACATATGAACCAGGAAAGCTGCTGGTGCTCATTCACTGAGAGTAACGAGGTTTGACAGATTTTTCTCGAGGATTACAGGATATAGGCTCCCCTACTCATCAGAAGCAAGATGTTGTCTGGGTGGATGTCTATCTTTCCCACAAGATTTAAACAATTTAAACATGTGAAAGCATGTACAAGTCACCATAAAGTTACTCTGTTCTTGGTGTCCCCAATGGGGCAAGGAATGCAAACGTGAAGCAGCCCAGCCTCAGAGTACCCGGTGAGATGCAGCGCTGAGAAGGATCAGCAAGAGCTGAAGAGGAGACAATGCCCGAATGAACATTTCCTCAGCACAAGTCTCTAAACTCAGCTTGTTGCCTGCCACCTCTGGTGACATTCACAGAACTTCTATGGATTTTTAGCTTAACAAGGGATCCCTGGGTTTAGCCATTCCAGCAGATGGTAAGACCAGTTTACAAAATGTCTTAACTTTCTAAATTTATTTCTGGAGCACTGATAATTTTGGGCCTGACACCACGTGCAAGTCTTGCCTGAGCAGGAGCCCTGCCTGGCATAATGGTTTCCTGCTGCGAGGGCACGCTGTCGGGATGAAGGCTCGCGGCCTGACACCGGGACGGGCCAGCGGCTGCTCCGTGCCACCAGCACAACCCTCCGGCCGCTCCCCACCAGCCAGCCTTCCCTGCCAGTACCACAAGCCTTGTCACACTATGAGCTGCCTTTTTTTTTTTTCCCCCTCTTTTGCTTCAGTTCTCAGGGGAATGAGCTGGGAGGTGCAGATTTTATTATGCTAATGAAATAAGAACACAACAGCCCCCTGAAGCATGCAAGCCAGAGTCTAGGGGCAGGGCGAAAAACTTCTCCCACAGGAAAAACAGATACAAGGCAGCTTTGAGAGTGGGCGTCTTCTACACTAACCACCGCATTGTCAGAAAACCACAGCTGTCCACCACATGAGCGAGCCCGGGGGGAGTCGGCCTGGGGCGCGCTGAAAGCACCGTGCCCGGGGGCTCCCTCCATCATGGGCACCTCCTGAGGCCTCTCCCTGCTCCCCCCATCATGGGGCAGCTCCTGGGGCTTCTCCCTGCTCCCCCCCATCATGGGGCAACTCCTGGGGCTTCTCCCTGCTCCTCCCCCATCATGGGGCAACTCCTGGGGCTTCTCCCTGCTCCCCCCCATCATGGGGCAGCTCCTGGGGCTTCTCCCTGCTCCCCCCCATCATGGGG
>JAOQGH010000007.1:5521013-5547822 GCA_025769975.1 Gallinago jamesoni | reverse complement strand
CTCCTGGGGCTTCTCCCTGCTCCCCCCCATCATGGGGCAGCTCCTGGGGCTTCTCCCTGCTCCCCCCCATCATGGGGCAGCTCCTGGGGCTTCTCCCTGCTCCCCCCCATCATGGGGCAGCTCCTGGGGCTTCTCCCTGCTCCCCCCCATCATGGGGGCACCTCCTGCAGCCTCTCCCTGCCCTGTGCTGCCCACCCCACAGACCAGCGCTCTTACTGGGCGCCAGTCTGTGCTGCAGCGAGCTCTCCTGTTTGTCTTCCCAAAGTTGAGGTGCCAAGGGGCCTCCCTGGCTGTTTCTAACATAGGACATTCTGCCCCTGTCTTCTTTTTGACTCTTCTATAGGCACCAGTAACGGGTGCGTCTCTTGCAATGCAGCACCCGCACCCCCCCGCAGGGCACATCCTCGGCTGGGGACCTGCACGGCTCCTGCTGGACGCCCGACCCTTGGGGTGCTGTGCACACCCCTCTCAGAGCCACTGTTTGCCCCGTCACGCTCCCACAGTACGTGCACACCAGCCCGGGTCTTCCAGGAGAAAAGACAACAACCAGGCCATTATTGAAATGAGTTTAGTAAACAATAATCATAGGAATAGTTAATAAGCACAGCCTTTCTGTGTTAAGTAGGAAATTAGATCCGCTGCCCCATTACTATTTTGAGTGAGAAAGCAATGATGCCTTTAATTATGCATAGTCTGCTTTATTTGAACTGTGTTGGCTGTTGTGAGGGAAATAATCAATGTAAACGCCTCCTGAGGTCGCTCCTGAGGCAGACGTGAAATGAACTAAGTGAGCAGAGCAGTGCGTATAATCATATCAAGCAAATCCCCAGGTACTAGCCTGAGAATCACACATACATATGATTTATACACTCTCAACAACTCAACACTGACACCCCGAGCCATTTTAACAGCAGAGCTTGCATATTGCTTTGAATTCTTATCTACACATGACAAGTCAAATTTTTGAGGCTGGAATTAATTCTGTGCAATTTAAAATGCATATAGCCTACACTGAATTCAGTGGAAATCCTGCTTCATTACAGATCATGGAACTCGGCTCCTTTTTAAAAACAGTTTGCATTCTAGGGTTTTTAAAGCAGAACTCCCCCCAGAATTTCTTCAGATTAAGATAGTCTTCAGCAGAAGTTCGACATGAAAAAAAGTTTAGCATCAAACCCTGCTTCAGTGAGAGATGCAATAATCAGTCCGGAAGTATTATCTTTTAATTTCTGTATTGCTAGAGTATTTATCCAATAACAAACTTTGATCTGAATTTGTTTACAAAGCTACCCAGCTTTTTTGTTATTTTTCAAGTCTTTGAGTTCAAGCAAATATTTCAAACACGAGTACCTATTTTTAGTGTGAATTGGCAGCACGTGTGTTTAAATCACGAAGGAGAGAATACACCACCAGGGTTGGATTCTTCCACCGATCATCCTCCAGTGACTGGGGCAGTGAGGCAGTGCTGCAGCTCACCTCGACACGCACGTTCTGCGGCTGCGGGGAGCCCTCATCTTCAAATAAAAAAAGGGATTGTGTTGTGATCCAAGGAATCCATTTGGCTGCTACAGCAGGAAAAACTGCAGAGTGCAAAACCCAGTCCTGGAATAAGCACTGAGGTTTTTTCCAGCTCTGCTGGGAAGGTGCTCGCTCTAGAATTCCTCAGACTGGGAGATGCCGGCAGCGGGAGGGGCCGCACCACCCCAGCCCACCCTCCGCGCTGGGTCTCAGCATGTCCCAGCACATCCCAGGGGGTCCCAGGGCATCCCAGGGGGTCCTGAGCCCTGGCCACGCTCCCTGCTCACACCGCCCCCGGCACAGCCTAGCCCCGCAGCAGCCATTCCGGCCGGGGGGAGCCAGTGATGGATCAGAGAAGGACAAATCCTGACTGATTTACATCCATGTGAACCTAATTGCTTCAGTTTGCACCCTGTAAATCATACCTGCCAGCAAAATAATCCTGCCACTCCCCTGCACGCAGCCCAAGTCTGTGATGGATTTGGAAACAAGACTCAGGTATCACAAGTCCCAGGTCAACACATCCATCATTTATTGGGGATGGCACAGGAGTCCTACACTAAACCATTTTTTTTTACAGCTGCTTGCTGCAAGAACTCTTCTCAGTTAACCCTGATGAGCTTCTTTTCTCCCAACCCATCTGCTGCAGCCCTGAAAACATGATGTTGCACCTGTGACATCACCTTCATCACCATGGAGACAGACCATCTCCATCTCCTCAGCTACAGAGGCCTCCTTGAAATGCAAATTCCCATAAAGCAGAGCCTACAGAGGATGCTGCTCTGCTCTGCACACACAGAGGTTGGACACGTCTGACCAGGAACAGAGACCGGGAACATGTCCCATGGACCTGGACATGTTCTCCTAAACAGAAAAAGGCTGTTTTAGGGAGAGCTGGGCTGGTCCAACCTGCTGCAGGAGGCCAGGCTGTGGCACACGGAGGTCTGTGCTGTATCACCGGTGAGGACCAGCTGCTCCCTGCACCCCACCCCTCTGGCGGGGGGACCTGGGGGTCGGCGATGCCCCAACAACCAGCAGGGGTGTGAGGCACAAAGGTTTCTGCCCTGTTCAATGTTTTCCTTCTGTGACAACGGCAGCCTCACGCACTTCACAGACTCTGCCAAACTCAAAAAGTTCATGTAATTTTTTCCCCCCAGAATAAAGTTTCTATGCTGCCCCACACAAGGCCTTCTGCTCCACAAAGCCCAGTGGAAAGGATTTTTTGCTCACAGCTGAACTACCATAGTGTTTGCTCAGCGCCGTTTTCTGACATCTCATCACTCCAGGCGAAGGATCCATATCGGTTATAAAGAAGTTCCTCAGTGCACGTTTGGATGTTTGTGTCTGAACATCTGCTCCCCACTCCAAACGCAACATTTCTGCAGGTCCTTCATCCATGTGTTAAAGGGAGTTTGATCTTTCACAGAGACATGCACTGGCGTGAACTTCACCCTAAGGAGTTAAATCAGCTTTTGCTATGGAAACTCTCATGATAAAAATAGATCCTCCTGCTCTAAAGGATTTGTACTGTGCATGATTTAAGGGGGCTTATTGAACTATCCTGTGCAGTTTGTTTTGTTGCACTGGAATCATATTTGTCAAAAATTTCTTTCTTTCAGCAAGATTCATTTGAGTAAGTTCTGCTGTACTTGCCATATCATGGGAAAATACTAGCATCTCTTTTTCAGATGGAAAAGACAAGCTTTTGCTTCTTAGCGTTTTGGCTAAAAATAAAACTTTTACAGAGTAAGAGCATATGGTGGTCTATAATTATTATACATAATCCTCCAACCTATCCCTAAGCATGTTATCATAAATCTTTAACTGCAAGTAAGTCTGAATAGAGGTATCCAGGATGGTGAAGAAATAGTATTTCATGTGATTTTAGACTTTTCAAGTCTACAAGCAAAATACATATCTCCAAAACATGCTAAAAAGTCCAGCAAGAAACCATGGCCTATTAGATGTGTTCTTTGCTGGATTTGACTGTTCAATGCTCTCAGAATTTAAATGCTGTAATGGTGATTCTAGAAAAATATGTTCAACCCTATGATTTCTGAGAGCTGGGTAGAACACAGGAGCTTGTTTTAAGATTATCTGAATGCAGAAATATTGTTCATTGATTTTAGTTTTACTTTTTTAAGAGGACTGTTAGTTAACCTGCATGCAGAGGCCCATCCCGTGGCCCCAGGCAGGGGCCAGCAGGGGCTGGAGGCAACGACCAGAGGAACCATCACCCCAGTGCCCGCCCTGGCGGCACGCAGGATACGATCCTCCTGAGTGAGAGAGACAGTATTTCTAATCCCAACTTCTCACTTTACCCCTGCGTAAGATGCACAATACGTGGAAGTATTTTCTCAACAGTTGATGAGCTGTGAGCTCCAGCGAGACGATGCATCTGGGCCCTGCAGCGCTTCGGCTCTGCCCGAGGAGCCCTAACAATGGGCTTTGTCAGTGCGCGCAACCACAAAACGTGGAGATGCTCCAGGAGCACTGAATAGGCTCCTATGCCACACACACAGCTGGAACAACCTGAAATTCCTGTCCCCTCTCTGGCAATAACACGGGCAGAAGCGAGCGAGGTTTCCAGAGCAGGGTAGGATCAGGAGACCCGTCTCCTCCACCTGTGGGTCAGCGCTGCCCGACTGCAGAGTGGGTCCCAAGGGCTTGCCCTGCCACAGAACTCAGGGGATCACACCACCGTACACACATGTGCACACAAACACATCTGCACACACTCACATTTTCCAGCCCCCTAAAGAAAATAAATTGCATGAACGTCATGCATATTTTAAGCTGATACCCTGGGGGATTTTCAGACCAAAAATGTCTTAACCAGAAAACTTTGTATTTTCCTTGCTCTCAAAAACTCAGAAGAATTCATATACAAACGATGACAAATACTTCATTCAAAGAGACAGTTACTCCCAGAGCAGAGGGAATAGGGCCAGCTCAAGTAGTTAGAATGGCTGCATGCAGCTAGCCCCTTTGCTTCGAGACCACAGGAATTGTTTATCACTGAGACTCTCCCAGGCTAATTGAAACCAGCCCTGACTTTTGAACCTGCCAGTACTAAAGAAACTTTAAGTGTTTTCTCCTACTGAGATTTGGCCTATGGGGACTGCTCATTGCTCACCCCTCCGTCATTTTCAGTTCATTTTATTTCCACCTTGAATGAATCCTTAGTCTAAAAGGTGCTTAAGCAATTCTCATTTATAGGACAACAAAATTTTGAGACTGTGTCGCATCCTCCTAAGGACACTGGTATTAAGTAAGTTTGAATCTGTACATTAAGAACCCCTATTATGAAGCAGTTTCAATAGGATCTTTGTGGTTTACGTTTTACAAATGTAACTTACTAACAGTGTGCAGCATGCTCTCACTTAGGAGAGCTCACAAGCTCTTGGAAACAGAAATTTGCACGGGGAATTGGAAAGAGTCCAGTCAACCTCAAGCTGGTTTAACATTTGCTAGAACTAACCTGAAAATCATCACTGTCTAAAGGCACCTTCCCAAGAGGCCTGTGGGCCTGCCCTACACACCAATGGGGAACTGGTTTTTTTGCAGTACATGTCTTTATTTGGATGCTGCACTATCAGGACACCAACGTATAATGCCTCCCTACAAAAAAAAACAGGTTGGAAAACATCACCAGCACAACGCTCTACTGCTAACACGCAACCCACAGCCTTATCACTGATGGAGAAACCGATACAGGTCACATCGCCAGGACCTGGCAGCCTGACATCCCCAGCTCCCTTCCAGCTCTCCTGATCCCCCCAGGACACCGCTCAGCGCATCACAGATTAAGTCAGGACAAGCAGGCAGGCAGCAGCACATTTATCTTCTCTGCAAACATCAGTTCCAAGAGAGATTCCACAGATAAGACAAGTTCATTCAAATTCATTCATCTGAGAATAGAAACCCGAGCCAAAACTAACATGCATTTTATGCTTATTTACAGACCACCAGAGACTAAAGGATTCACCAAGAAATTCACAGGTACCTTCTCTGCAGCGGTGGTGAAATGCCACAAGCTCCTTCTCCCGGGAGGCTTCTCTGCCCACCCGGTTCAGGGTCTCAGCTCCATGCAGGGCTCTTCTGCTCCTGCCCGCTCCCTCGGCCGTGCCATGGCACCCACCATCACCTGGGCAGGAGGAAGGAGGACACTCCACGCCTGTTGCTCTCTGGACCAACAATCCACCTCGTTATTACAGGAGTCAAACAAGCACTAGCCTGCAGGCCCTAAAAAATACTGCAACTTGATCACAAAAATAACTTCGCTGCACTCTTAGAGTTGAGGACATCCAGAGGCTCAGGGCACCCTGAGGAGCAGCCCTACTCTTGTGCCTGTAGCCCAGAGGGCAAGTCACCTTTTCAAACCTCTGGAGAGCTGAGCAGCATGTGAAGCTCGTAACGAGGAGCTATGGACCTCACCTGGGAGAAAACTAGCAGAGGCTCAGGAAAGAGGAATAAAATGGTTTAGATCTTTGCCTCCAGGTGATTCCAAGCTGCAGTGACCATACACTGCTGGGTCCGTTGCTTAAAGTCCCTGCAAACATCAGCTGATGTCTTGTATATGTGGTACATACAGCTATTTGTTGTCTCTGTATATGGAATACAATTGATGGCTTTAGAAAAAAAGAGGCCAGTTCAGTGAAGGCTTTGTGCATGTTGTGTCCTGAAGAACCCAGTGCTCAGGTGTCAGCAGCCAGGTCAGGTCATATGTGAATGAGATAGAGGTGATGTCAATGAACAAGAGAGAGGGAAGAAGAACTTTCTTAGTGAATCTATGTCATGATCTCCTAGAGAAAAAAAGGACCAACCCAACCTTCTTTTGCTTGTTACACACCTTTTCCCAACCTTGCCTCTTTTGAATGCATAGTCCGAGAACCTCATCAAAAGAGGACCCAGATGCAGCCATGCCTCTCCTTGTGGGAAGGACATGGGAGAGCAAACAGCATGTGACAGAGGTTAGTCACAGAGCTGACACAGCTCCACGGTGTTTCAGTCTGGAGACTCTAAATGCTGAGACATTTAACTAGGAAAATCAGGAGGGTGAGAGGACTCTGTGCCTCAGAGCTCCGTGTGCCCTGAGCCCCAGCCAGGCGAGCGGCGAGGGCTGGAGCGGGAGCTGGAGGGAGCAGGGTGTCCAGGGATGTAACGGGGCAACCAGCTGGACTCAGGGATGCCCAGGTCGGGCTGACCTGGTACACCTCCTGTGTCCACAGTCGGGTCCTGCTCCCTCAGACTCACGTTCGAACAGTGAGGCTGATGGCCGTTCCCTCGTCACCTCTCTCTCCTCACAGGCTGCCGGCAATGGTGGCGTGATCTGCAGGAGTAACAGCTTCCAGGAGCTCTGCAGGCCACAGTGCCAGCATCTTCCACACATGCCAATACTTTCAAATGGTGGGTACTCCCTCCTGACAGGATGCAGGAATGCTTGGGGGCTTTGGATTAGCTCCTGGAGCTGGAAGAGCCATGTCAGCACGGCACCGTGCCCAGGCTGAGAAAAGCGGGGGCGTAAGAGTCAAGTTCACCTGGAAGTGGGACAGGGGGTAAAACAGCTTGGGAAATGCTGACAGAGGCTGGTTGACACTCAACCTGTCCCGAGGAAGCCTCAGGAATGCTTCATGCTGAGTATCGCGCAGGGATCAGCCTGGCAGGCTCACACGTGCACACCGGTTGTTTCCCCTGGGACCGGAGCAGCATCCTCCCGTCACCCCCTGCCCGTGTCAATGCACGTGTGGATGCACGTGGCGTCACCCCCAGCCTGCAGGAGGCCCGACTGCCCGATCACCTCCTCACAGCCCCGCGTCCTGAGCCCTGACGAACGGAAGAGCTCCACACGTGCTGCGTCCTTTCCCCACTGTGGGCATCCCTGCCTGAGCACCCGAGTGTGTGCACACACCATCTCACAACGTACAGCCAATTCACGCTTCCTCTGCCAAGGGGAGGCTGCCAAGAGCTGACTGTTCCACCGCAGACCTGAAAACAGTGAAAATGGCCCGTTTTCGGTGCTCTCAGCTGGCACAGAGAGCTGAGATGCTCAGAATAAAACACAGAGCAGCTCTGCTGGTGGAGCGTGACAGTGTCCTGGCTGGTGCCGAGGCTGTACGGGACCATTGCTGCTCCCTTTGTGGGACACGCATTAACACACACATTATCCCACACCACCACAAAAAGTAATTAGGACTCAACTGCACGGTACTATGGAGATGCCTTCACCGGCAGGCTGCAAAAATGAGATTGTGGGTGGCATGTTCATGGGTTAAGGAAGAGGGAGATGTCAGTGCACCTCTCCCCTTCCCTTGAGGGGGTTCACACCTTCCACCACCCTGGAGAACACCCTCACCTTCAAGCCACAAGGTGTCTGGGGCAGGTCCCATCTCCACCCTCCTGTGGATCTGCTCCAGCGCACAAAGAAGGAGTCACTGGGGGAGCATCCAGGGGTGACAATCAGGGAGGGCAGTCGCCCAGCCAAGGGCATCGGTGCCAGTCCCCAGCCAGGGCTGCTGGCGAGAGGAGCGGGGTGCAGGAGGGGGAGAGGGAGAAACACCACCAGCCCTTCCTCGGGCAGTGCTTTGAGAGAAGGTGTTGGCTGTGAAACCCATCTTGCCGGGTGCAGTGTGCGCTCTGCACCCACCACCTGAGCCCGCAGGCGGGCGATGGCTGAGCGTGGATGCTGGGTGGGAGCCGTGGGAGAAGGCAGCAGCCCCAGCACAGTGCGACACGGGGAGCAGCGACGGGAGGCAGCCCCACACCTCGCACGCTGCGGAACACGCCATCTCCAGCAACCTGATTTACACCTGAACTGGGCCAAACTCCCCACCTCCATCAGTCTGGGCTGTAGCTGCCCTGCCAGCTCTCCCTCCTGAGCAGAGCCCGGACACCCATCCATGGCCCCGGCCTGCCCCAGGATCAGCCGTGCTCCGGGCATCCGCGGGAGAAGGGCCAGGGACCGTGCTCTGCCCCAGGGCTGGCAGTGCCACGCAGCTCGGTCACACCGCCCCGCGGTGCCACCACCATTGAGCCCCCCCTCCGACCCCCATCCTGTGCCACAGCAACAACATCACACCCAGGGGTGTAAGCTCAGTTCCTTTACATTATTTATATCAGCAAAAGACATACCCTGACTGTTGTCCACATGCACACTCTCCAGGAGGATGGGATGGAAAAAGGGATTTGAATCCAACCTTTAGAATAAGTATTTAAATGCTGAAATTGTACAGGCCAAAGTTTCTAAAGACCTGCTCCCCCACCCTGAAGCCCCCAAGGCACCAACCCCTGAGGCTGGGAGAGGTCGTGGGGGCACATCCCCCCGTGTGCCCCATCCCCTCCTGAGCACCCGTCAGCGCGGGCCCTGCGCCGACCTTCACCAGCACTCAGGCTTCCCAAGTCCTTCAAGTAAATCCCCTGCCTTCAACATGGAAACACAAAACCAGCTTCTATTCATTTAGAACAACCGCACACATTAATTATAGCTATTAAACCTACTCTGTATTTATACTTAATAACAGCATCTTTACTGGGAGCTTGAGAGTTCACACTCATCCGACAGCCCTTTTCTGGAAGGTCTGAGCTAGATAAAGTTGCATGAACTTCACACTGGCTTTGCCTTGCTCCAGTGAAAGTATTGTAGGTTTACACTGCTGTGAGACAAAAATTTGGCTGTAAAAATGTGAAATTATGAGTCTAACCTCTACAAAATCCCAGCATAACACAAACTGGATTCAAATACCAGGCACAAAATATTTTCTTTTAAAAATTCTTGTGTTTTTAAGCACGAATTCATTCCAGCCCATGTGACTCCAGCTGGCAGCCAGCTTAGCACTGCTCCCTACTGTCAGTACTAAAACAAACAGAAATTTACAGCCTTTCCTCCATTCAAAATTGTCACAGAGCAAATTACTAAAACCAAGCAGCATATCTGTTGATTACACCCTTTCTGCAGGTCAGAGGTTCTCCATTTATTCATAATGGGTAACAGAGTAAACACCACTCTTTGTAACATCTCTTCCTTATCAGAGTCACTCTGTATCTTTTTTGGCACATTTTCTGTATTCCAGCCCCAGCACTCACACTCTGTCACTACCCACCGTCAGTCGCAGCACGCCGCATCAAGGCATCACCTTGGGCAACTTCTGGTCCAACCACCTCGGCATTTCTAAATGCATGTTGGGAGATTAATTTTGAAGAATAAATAAGAGTTTATTAGTTTTGTTTTTCACAAACGTGTACACAAATGGCCAGGCCATTTCAGAAAGGATATTCAAAAGCATATTGAAAACAACAGCTTTAAATAAAAAGCCACGGGAAATGCTGCTCACCCTTCCCTGCTGACAAGACTCAGTGAGAGCTGCCCCAGTGTCCCTCGGGGAGGGAGCCGGGATAACGTCCCCTCTGGCCACTTGCTTTCTCCAGCTGCAAGTCTTTGACTTGTCTGGAAGAACAGAGACAGTGAGGAAAAAGAGAGAAAACTGCAGCACAGGTCATGCAGAGTGGCCAAAAGAAGTGTGCTCAGATCTGCCTGCCCAGCCTCAGCAGCACAGAAGATGCTCACAGACGCAGTGATTTCCCACTCCTTGGTACAGCAGCTGGTTAAACGTGGCATTGTCCTGTACCTACACAACTTCTGCGTATCAGCTAAAAGGAATGATTCACCCTTTAGGCAGGAAACGTAGGATCAGGATTTGGGGTTTTTTTCTTTCCTCCACACCACCACAATGAGGGGGTTTTAGCAGCATCCCAGCCCCCATCCCCTGACCGCTCACCTTGGCAGGAATGTGTTTAGCCAGAGCTGAAACACAAGCCAGCGCTGATCCGAGCCGTGACTGACCCCTACTTGATAGTCTCGGTTTTTATTCATGGGGTATTAGTTCATAAAAGATTCTGCAGATCCACCTAAAGCTCCTTCCTCTCTAAATTTCCTCATGATGCAATCCATTGAAGTTTCAGGATGGCCTTTATTGCAGCATATGCTGAGGCTTCAAATGTAAAGCAACATTCTGAAAAGGCAGCATCTGTCTCTGCAGGCAGGAAAACCCTTTTGTTACCATATTGAACTCTTACACATAGCAAGAGATGCAGTTCAAGCAGTAAACTCTTGATCTTCCCTCGAAAGTCTCTACTTTCACTTATCAGCCTGACATCTCACAGTGGGGCCACCTGCCCAGACCACGGGGCTGGCTCCAGGGCTCGCAGACTGGAACCAGACCTCGGAGGGAACTGGGGCGGACGGAGGTGGCCGGCTCCCTGGGACCCTCCAGCACAGTTCAAAGTGACATGTTTCAAACAGTCCTTCCCTCCGTACCCCATTGCCTTCAAAGCACAGCAGCTTTATAGCCTGGAGCATGTAAAGTCTTCATCCAGGGATGCTCGGCAGTTGCTCGTAGTGGAGGAAGGAGCGCGGCTTTGCAGAGGCTTCTGCGCTTCCAGGGTTTTTTCTAAAGCAGTTCAAAGCTGGTTCCCTTGCTCTAGTCCATTCTTCGACTCCTGCCACCCCATTTCTGCCAAATCCTCGCAGTTTTCTGTCAGAGCTCATGCACAGAGAATTTTAAGCAGAAATATAGTAGCCAAAAAAAGAACTTAAAAGCTCCCCAGCAATTCGGCTCCGAAGTTCAAGACAAAATTTCTCTGAAGTAGAAAATGAGTTAACACATAATTAGGGGTTTTCCCAAAGAGACGGAATAATTTATGGAAAGTTACTGACATGTTCCTGACATGTTTAGTCCAGTTATGCCTTTGTACAATATTAGGCTGTGACATCACAGCACTAAAAGACAATGTTTTCAAAAGAAAAATCAGTTATTGTGAAGCCAACAGAGAGAAGCTCCAGAAACTGCTAAACTTAGACCATTTTCCTAAATCACTATTTTATAAAAGGAAAAGGAAAACATTCCTGGCTGTGTGCAATGTGTGCTGAAGTCACAGGATCCCACTTGTAACAACTTTCCTTCCCCTTGTCACAGCTGAAATTAACTGCGCTCACAAGGAGGCAAATGAACAGAACCAGAGCGCTCTGCCCGAGTCCTTCAGCAATTTGTTACCAAAATTGTTCCCGGAGCAAAGACCTACTCACCGCCGGCCAAAAAGAGAGAGTCACTAAATCCGCATGGGCAAGTTTTCCATATGGATAAATGGATTAATGGAGAAGGTATTTTGCAGAGAGCTGCAGGAAAACAACTGTCCTTAAACAAAGAGAGGGTGCTCCTTTCTGTGTGAAGACACAGACACTGTTTATCTAATGGTTGGAAAGTTTACAAGAAAACAGCAAACTTCGTGCTGTGGTTGTTGAACTGAAGTAGTACTTTACTAGAACCAGGTTTTTTCGGTAATTTTGCGGTTGTAACAACTATTTTCTTTACATACTGCTATAGAAAAGGGACTCTTTAACTTAATTGAAGACACTATCAAGAGTAAATATACTGGGGCTTTTAATAAAAACAGTATGAGGAGAACATTCAAAGCTAAATAATCAGAAGCAATTTGTGTTCATGAGCAGAATGATGTGTCATTTTTTTCCCTTGCAACGCTCTGTACTGGATCAGTTTTGAGACTGTGGCAAACTTTAAACCTATCTTAAAATAATGAACAGCAGTGAGGGTTGAAGATAGTTTGAAAAATACGCTGGAAAGAGAAAACATATGCCACAGAGTGTGGTGCAAAAGTCATATTTCATGCATGACTTTAGAGAATGTTAATAAGGATTAGAACCATACTTCAGCAGAATAACAATCAGTCAAAGAAGTGTAATTAATTTTTCTTTAGATCTCTGTTAGACAAAAATACAGGAGAGATAGCATTGTTGCCTATAGATTTCACTCCAGCTAAGAAATATAGCCCTTAAATACATGCCGTAATTGTACACTATAACTGGAGTGTAGTACATGACTCATTTGCTTTATAGTTGTTGGGTTTATAATATTATGAATCCAAAAATATTTTAAACTTCAATTTTTTTGCTTTGGCCAATAAATATGATTAAGATAATACATCCAAAAACATGTGTAAGCTGTGTATGTGGGACATATGGAAAGCAGATGTGTTCTTAATTTACATATGACCTAAAAAAATCAGCTGATTACCAGAGATGGTACTCTGTGAAGCTGTGGTGGACTCAGAAGCATTGTTGCTAGCTCAGCACCATTTTAAAGCAGGCAGTTTGCTCCTCTTGTGTCTGAAACCCCATCTCAATGCTGCAGAAAGACGGAATCCCCGGAGCAGCAATCATTTGGCTTCGCACAGAACAGCCCAGAAATGGAAAACCAGGCTCATTTGTTTCTAAACACAATTGTTATTGAAAACTTTGCTTTAATATTTTAAGTGTATGTTCCAGCACACGCTTACAAAACTTCAGTTGTGCCTTTCATAACGCTCTTTCAACCATAATGATAATAAAGGCTGTGCTCAGTTTCCATTATAAGCCCAACCCTCAATGCCAAAATCAAAAGGGAAAGCTGTGTCCGTCTCACTGGTGAGAAACCAGCCCAAGGTGGGGGTCTCTTTTTAAAAAATCACAAAGTCACTTTATTCAAAATCACAACAGATCAGAGAAGCGGTTTCTTAATTATAACCTCTCGTGACAGAGGTTCTGTGGGGACCGTGTTCTGGTTTTCATTTTTTAGCTATAACCGATAAGAAACCAGTAACTTACCCTCAGATATAAAAGGCAATGTTAGCTCGGTGTACGAGGCTCGCCGGGCAGCACCTACAGCCAGGGAGGAGAGTCCCCGCGGCAGCACCCCAGCTCACAGCTGAGCTGCAAAGCAGGGCACCAGAAACAGGGGGTTCCTAGATCTTTTTTAAGCAAAACATTTTCTAGCCTTTTTCTGAGAAGAGGTGGTTCAAATCGCGGGGGGGGGGGGGCGTCAGAGGGACTCCAAAACGCAGGCTAATTGAACGCACCACTGGTAAATAGAGACACATTTTTTCAGGCAGGCATTTGTCACAGTTAGGAAATTCTCGCTCTCTGCCAGGCTCCAGTTTGGCAGCGTCCGTGGGCTCCACTCCAGCCCGGGTCCCCCTGGCAGAGGTGCCGGGATGCCAGCCCAACACCAGGGTGTTCCTGGTGCTCCGCGGTGAGGGGCTGGGCAGGACCAGGCGCTGGGGTCTGCGCTGGGGCAGCAGGAGGCAGCTCTGACCCCGCTGCAGCCCCTTCTGCACCCCCTGCAGCAGCACCCTCCGCCCAGACGGGTGCTGGGGAGGCCTTGCACAGTCTCTGCACTCCCCCGAGCCAACAGACTATATATATTTATATATATATTTAAAATCTGTCTTCTCTCTGCTCCCTGACATAATTTGGGATCTGCTGCTGCAGCAGTGGCTGCACCAGCCCCCTGCTCACCCTGCTGCGGCCCCAGTGCGGGACGGGGCGGCCCCCGTGCCCTCGGGGAGCATCCCCACGGTGAGATGCCACCGACGCTCCCAGTCACACTGGGGACATCCCAGTGGGGTGCGAAGAGCATGCTCGGCCCTTATCCGCCTGGGTGCCACTGGGAGGGTCTTTGGGCACCCTCCTGCAGTGCTTCCCCCCAGGGCTGAGGCTGTGGCCCCCTGGGGATGGGGACCAGGAGCATCCTCCAGCCCCACACGGCCCTGGGGCACCACAGCCTGGGCACAGAGAGGGTCTCCCTCCAGCAGAGACCCCAGCAGCACCCAAGCCCAGCAGGGCCGCTGTCTGCTGTCTGTCCTTTATTAAGCTCTAAAGCAGACACAGCTGGAGGTCTCTCCAACCCTCCCCAGAGCAGGGACACTGAGATCAAGGGGCAGAGACTGCTGTGACGGGTGGTCAGTGTCACAGGCTCTCGGCATTAGGATCCTGAACTACTTCTCCTCCTTCTCCCCTCTGCCAGTATTTTTCTTTCCTTGTCCCAGAATCTGTCCTCTTTCCAGGAAATCTGTTTATATCAGACAAGGCAATGGGACATGCAGTTATTGTTGGACTCTTGTCCAAAATCTACCGCTCCGCTGGCGCTGCTCCTCTGCAGACAGCCCCTCCACGGGCCACTGCCCAGCTGGCAGCTCCCACCGCCCAGCTGGAGCCCCTGCCACCGCCAACACACGGGGCACAGCTGGTAGCACAACCCACCGGGAGAAATTAAAATCCCACCCTACTTTTCAGAGCTACCTAACACGATAAGCACAGAGATTCTTCCATGATAAATGCTAAAAACTCAGCCCTGTGAGACACGGCATCACTACACCAAGGAAAAGAAAAGAAGGAACCCAGCCTGTGGGCTGTTGGGGATCTGAAACATCTGCATTGTCTTCCGTTGGTCATCAAGACCCACTGTCCCTCTGAACTCCAAATGTTTCCCTTCTCGGCTGCTCGATGCCTCCCCGGGTCACAGGCCCTTGCACACAAATCACCGCCGCCCGCGGAGGGGCCGGGAGAAAGGCAGGAGGCTCTGAAATTCAATCCCCAAAGGCCTTTCCTTTTTTTTTTTTTTTTGGTCCAAACAAAAGTTATTTTTCTTTCAATGAACACTCCTTAGCATCAAGTGCTGCCAACGCAGAAGGAGCACCCCGGACCCGCTGGGGGAGTTGTGCCCTGTTTGCTGCCCCTTACCTGGCACCGGGCAGGAGGTGTGGGGAGGAGCTGGGGGGCTGCGCGGGACCCCCAGGGCAGGCAGAGAGGGGAGGACTCTGCTGCCTGCGCAGGACACGGCGCTGTGCTGCCTACCTCCTGGAACAGCCGGGGGTTGTCACTGCCGGAGCCCGGCGCGGCTGGGGGGGCTGCCCCTGCACACCCACCCCAGGGAACACCCCCGGAGCTTCACCGCGTCCAACCCGGGAGATGAACGGGACCCCGGGCTGCTTTCTGAAGTCACCTTTTCTGACACACACAGCCTCGCGCCACATCACTCGGGTTTGCATGTCACATTTCCCATGTGCTGAAACACTCCTGTGGGAGCATTTTGGTGAGACTTTCTCTGAGGAGCCACGTGTTTTGAGGGACGTTTCCAGTTTTACTGAACCTTATCCCCACGCACAACCTGATGCCGCGCTCTGCCGCACTTCACCCAGCAGGTAACTGACCTTAAGAGCTTACAGACCTTTTACAGACCCCGTCCCCAGCCTCACCGACGAGGTGGGTATTTCAATCTGTCCCCGGCTCCTCGCGCTCGGTCCCGTCCTTGCAGCCAAGTGGATCCCTGATACCGGTTCCAGGGCTCGTGCAGAGCTGTGTGTTAAAGCAAACATCTCTGCTGAAGGAAAGCCACTACCTTCTACACTCCTTCCCTTGCTTTTTTCTCTTAAGTAAGGCCTTAAGTGCGCATGCTCCCTCTGCACTGTACCACGGCTGGTGCTCAAGGTGGTACCGGAGCCAGGCGGAGCAGCAGCGAAGGGCTCTGCAGGTCCCAGAGAGGGGAACCTTCCCGTCCCCACGCCTGGTCCAGCCCCGTCCTCGGGGCCATGGGAAGAAACGGTGCGTCCCAGGGACCAGCGCACCCGGGACAGGCCCTGGCCTGCAGGAACCCTGGGCAGCCGCTTCCCCAGGACTTTGATATCTGCTGGAGGAAAGTGCCACCAGAGACGCAAACGGCTCCCGCAGACGAGATGGGTGCGCAGTCTGGGGAGCACCAGGTCGCCAGGAGACTGGGCGGGGGGACGGGGAGGAGAAAGGGGAATTCCTGAAAGATAATTTCTTAAAACATTTAATTAGCACTGACTTTTAACATCTAAAATTACTTTTAAAATGTGCATAGAGATGAAAAATACAGAGGCGCTGGAGACGCCTTGCAGAACTGGGCCGGGTGAGCGGCGCTGACCGAACCAGCTCCTGGCACAGCAGCTGAAGGAAGTTTCATGCAGCATCTCCACTGTAGTGCCAGGCTGGATGAAAGGAAAAATATCTTAAAACTTTCCCATTCCCTTGCTTTTGATTACAGCTTGCAAAAAATACTTAACACAAGAAAAAAATAATTAGCCTTTTCCCCAGAATGCAGCATTCTTTTAAAATTTCCCAGACTTCTGTTTCAAAAATTACAGCAACCAGTATAAACTTCACAAATCCACCGAGGAGGCAGCTCTTCAAATACCTGTGGTTTCCCACATTTTCCAAGGAAAACAAAAAGATTTATAGTTTCTCATGTTAAATCTGAGAGGCTAAACTTTGAGAGACATACTTGCCCACCTGCTGTATATGTATTAGTTCTAGCTGAAGAGAAGTCAATAAAAATGGAGAAAGAAGAATTTGCAGAGCTGGTTAAAGTAATAAGATTTGTTTCAGAGCATCTGATCTTTAGACTAACAGACTTCCAAACAGTTGGACAAGTAAATAAAGCACCACGGGGGACCGCTAGTTGCAATAGGTTACCACAGGGATACACACAAAGGAATTCCTACAACTAAGAAAGGGCCGGGGCTATGAAACTTATAATACCAGCGATTGGGATGAATTGCTGACTTCTACGACACTCAGGAGTGAATTCTGTAGGTACCCACGCTCTGAAGAGGACATAAAACCCTGTCCTGAGCTTCGGGAAGTATCACACCCAGTAATAATTACCACTGAGCAACAAGGTGTTGATCCCATGCTCCTGAAAAGATAGGGCTTTTTACTTCCACTTACTCCTTTATCTGGATGGAAGGTTGGAAGAAGCTTAGTGCTGCGTTTCACTATGTGGTCTTACATATACAATGCAAGAGGAAGTATTTCCTTTAAATGCTTTACTTTCTTTAGAGAAATGAAAATCCAGACCAAAAAAAAAGTTATCCCGTGCAGCCTCCTGCCACCTCCCTGCGATTCTTCTGCACCGCAGAACCCCCCTGTCGGGAGCAGGGCAGCAGACAGCCTCAGGCAGGGCTGTGTGGGATGGGAGCGGAGACCCTCGGACCCCCGGCGGCCAGGCGTGGGGCTGGGGAAACAGAGCCGGCTCCGGCAGAGCCTCGCAGACAGCCAACAAAGCCCGGGATGTCCCGTGTCCATCCAGCGACGAGGGGGTGGAGGTGACACTGTTGTAAGGTGCCATCTGATCAGGACTTCTTTTCTGTGCTTGACATGAATAAGGGGATTAGGACGGCAAGTTTCCGTGAGCTCACTCTATCGGACAAAAGGCCCCGAGGTTTAGTGTCACACTGCCTGATAAAAGTACAGGAGGCTGTCAATCAAGGGCTCCTAGGTACTTGTGTCGGTGACATAATCTTATTAGAAGATAAACCAGTGAAATCCTTTTCATGATGAAAAGTTACATTTAATTGCTCCTTTGCTTTTCTTCTCTTTCTCTTGTTCATTTGTCCATTTAACTTTGTTAATGTTAGCTATTACAAGAATATAGCCGCACAAAGATGCAAGCCACCTACCCTACAGCCTCGCTCATAATAAGTGAACGGGTACGGATCCTGAGGGACGGCAGCGTCTGTGCAGAAGCAGCATCCGTTGAGATCTTTTAAACAGAAGGTCGAAAGAGTTACTGAATTAATTAGCGGGAGTGCTCATACACAGGGATAAAGTTAAATGTTATGTCAGTTGCTTTCATACCAAAGTAAGCTGACAAAAAGACTGAAAAATGGCAAAGCTCAGTCTCTGTGCAACAAACAAATATCCTCTTACAGGAGCAAATCCACACTAGCCTCAGTAATGGGGCTGTTTCAGCCAATTTCAGGTTGTTTCTTTTTGGTTTCACAACCAGGCGGCTGATGCCGAGGTGAGTCACGGCACCTCAGGACTGAACCAGGAGGAGCTTCTCCAGAGCCCGGGAGGTGAGTCGGGGGGCGCCAGCACCTGCACCCCCTGCCCTGCTGCAGCAAGGGCACGGCCGGGAGCGGGGCAGGGTGAGCTCTCGGTGCCCTGGGGGAAGGCACGGCACTCTCCTCTGGGGAGAGGGGAGACAGACAGGGTCCTCGGCCCCACGAGAAGACCCCGAGCCTTGGTGGTGCAGAGGAGGTGGCTCTGATGCCGCAGTCCCTTGACAGCCCTGGAGCTGGACATGGCGTGATGTCAGCACCCGCCCCGGCCACAGACAGGGCTCACGTCCTCATCCAGGGTCCCCCAACCTCTCCAGGACACCCCAGCCACCACTCTGTCCCAAAGGGGGCTGCTCGCTGTCACGTCAGCGGTGTTGGCCGTTGTCACTGCGCCGTGCACACGTCGGCACGTCACGGCCGGGGGGAGCAGCCACGCTGCCCACACCACTGCCCTCACTGCCGGCCCCCCGGCTCCCACCCTGCCGCCCCCCATCGCTCTGGCTGGAGCTGCCGGCAGCAGAGAGCAGGAAGGTTTAAAGCTCTTTTGCAAATATTTTCCGTTTGGGAAAGAGCTTGGACATGGTCTTGCTTTACCAGGAGTGATCCAACAAAGGCTAAATTGAAGGTCAAGAAGGTTATCAAATGGACACCCAGAGGAGGGGAGCCTTCCCCAGCAAAGAGAGCTGCTGCGGTTCCTGCGGCCCAGATCGACCCAGAAAACTGGGGAAGTAAATGAGCAGTCGAGTTACCCTCAGGCCCCCGGCTCCCACCTATAAACAGGTACTGAAGAGACCGAGTAAAATTAACCATCTTACTAATGTGCAGGATCTCAGCCCAAGCTGGAAGCTATGCTTCTCAAAATATCTATTTTTAAAGCATCATATGATCATCACAATTAATAAACTACAAACATATTCTCAGTAAACAACTAGTGCCACTTAGTGCCACGGAGTCCCACTAAAATAAGTCTTACACAAAGTACCCAAGTGCATATTATCCAAATAATTTAGCTCCACAAATGTGAAATGTTTAAAGAAAAAATGAATTCCATTCATTTTACACATACTGTTCCTTATTTCATCCAAGTGCCTGCCTGCCTGAGAACAAACTAGCACTTTAAGCTGAAATGCTTTGAGAAATTAAATGTGTAATTCTCTCCCATAACTCAGATGATGTTAAAGAAAATAAGTCTTTCAGAGTTCTTCAAGAAAACCACATTTTCATTTAAGGATTAACAAAAAAATTCTGACAAATGTCTTAATACTTTGCTTTTTTAGTAAAAGTACGCATGAAAAATCATGAGAGAAGGATGAGGGGGGCTGATGGCAGGACAAAAGCAGCTGAAATATGTGGTTTAACGTTGGTTAAATCAGTGGTAGCCGGTGATTTAGTGAAAAGACAATTGTTACGCTACCGGCCGCTGGTCACATGTCGCTGGATTCCACAAACGCTTTGCCAGAGGAAATCGAACTCCAGCTTTCGGGAAGGCAATTTCAAAACAGTGCAACATATTATAAATTAATTACCTGACTTACTATTTTCTCTCAAAACAACACTTTCTATATTATGCATATTTACAAAATCCTTTATTACATTTTCAAATATTTAATCACACATATTTCATACCTGCCAGTTCCGCGTGAGACTCCAGAGACTCCAATCACTAAATTGAGAAAGGCTGCCAAAAGCATCTGCAGGTTATTTGCTACGCGCCCAAACTTCTCCCAGGTTTTCCCCGAGAGGTGGCACCCTGGGCTCTGCCAGGCAGCCCCCCTGGTCACCGACACGGGCAGAGCCACAGGGCACGGGCTAATCAATAACCCCGGCTCCTCGGGTGCAGGTTTAAAAGCTCTCCAAGTGGCGATGAGGGAAGAACAATGGGGGAGCTAAGCGCAGAAATTTATTTTTACTGATCGAACTTAAGCAAATCCAAGAAACCATTAGGAAGTGCTGTCAACTAAAGCCTGAAATCTAAGAAAGTAGCCATTCAAAGCACAGTAGGCCCTTATAAACAGTTAATCCACGCAGCTGCAGTAGTTAAAGCAAACACACTACCCTTCACTGCGCCATCAATTACACCTTCCCAGAAAAAATTACACAAACTTTGCAGGATTTTTCAGAGAGAAGATGGATTCTTTTGGAGACTTGAGGTCAAGACTGGGCTGTTTAAAGTATATTATTAACAAATAAACATTTATTGCAAAAAAACCCTATAGGCCTTTGGGGAGGAAAATTGTGTTATTTTTGGCATCAAATGACACAAGCCATTTATGACATGAATGGCTATCACCAACAGACTGATGAAATGGCAAATGTCTCCCACTTAACTTCCCCTGGCTTCCTGAATAAACTTTTTCAAACACTTTTTTCCTTCTGAAATGGCAATAAACTCCATGTAATTTTGGTTTTCTCTCTGTTCTAGCTATTTCAAGATCCGTAGCTGGAAAGGGTTGAAGGTACTTCCAGATGGAAGCTGAAGACTCCCCAAAGACTGGTAAGGCGATGAAAATCACATTGTTAGGATCCGGGGCTATGCACTGCCCTTGTTTGTATGTGTTCTTGCTTGAGTGACAACTCGCAATTGGCTTTCAGATGGCTGGGTGAAAAAGCTGAGGTTTAATTGTGGCATCCAACAAATTGGATGTTATAGCTCTTGTCATTGAATGTATCCGCGGTGCACTCAGACAAACCCCTGCCAAAATATGAGCTGAATTTTTAAGTAAGAAAAAAAGCCACAAATGAAACAGGCTTCAATTATGCTAGACAACCAATATTCATAGGACTTGTATGAAATGAAGACTGCTTGCTTGCTTTGGGCCTGTTTTCCAACCTTTCTGTAAGACAGGGATCACCTCGGTGAGCTCTGATAGTGCCCAGTGCTCAGCCCCATTGCCCTGGGCCAGCCACAGGGCACGGTGGCTCGTGGGACCATGGACCACTCTGCTCTGGCCTCTACCAGCAGGGATGCTTTAGGCGGGTGGCGCGGGGAGCGGGAACTGCCGGAGTGACGGTGCTGCTTCCCAGAGTCCTGCCATCTCCTCCGCGGGGACCTGCACGGGGAGGATGCTGCACGGGGCAAGGCTGCTCTCCCTGTAATTGCCCTGGAATCTCTGGGGATTCTCCCACATAAAATTAATGCAGGCGCCATCAAGGCTAATTTATTCCACACCCACAAAACCATGCTGGGGAACTGGCCCGGGCATGGGTGCCGAGGCCGAGGCAGCCCGGCTCTAAGGACGGGGCTGGCAGGAGCCACACAGCCCCGGGACACCGCCGGCTCCCTCTGGCTCGGGACACCCACTCGGAGGTCCTGGGACCCCACAAAGGCCACGCATGACCCTGCAGCCCCCCACGGAACATGGTGGAAAGCTACCACTGAAACACCAACTCTGCCTCCCCGTGCCACAATCTCCCCAGCAGCTCCCCCAGCAGCAGTGGGGGGCAGTGCTGGCCGTGGGGACCCCAGCAGCAGTGGGGGGCAGGGCTGGCCGTGGGGACCCCAGCAGCAGTGGGGGGCAGGGCTGGCCATGGGGACCCCAGCAGCAGTGGGGGACAGGGCTGGCCGTGGGGACCCCAGCAGCAGTGGGGGGCAGCCCTGGCCGTGGGGACCCCAGCAGCAGTGGGGGGCAGGGCTGGCCATGGGGACCCCAGCAGCGGGGTGCCTGCTCCTGCAGCAAGCAGGTAGCCGTCGGCTGTAACGCTTCCTGCTCCCGTGGGCTGAATCACTTGTTTGCTGCAGCTCCAACCACCGAGCCTGGCAGGTTCAAACCAACAACACCCAGCAGAGATGGTATCGCTGCAACATTTCACATGCCATTTATTCCCTCAAATAATTTCACTCCATTTGTACCTTCGCAGCGTTCCACTTACAATAACCTGTTTTTCGTACTCCGAGTACTCCCACCGCTGGGTCCCGGTGGTAAAAAAGCGGAGCGTGGTTTTTCTCCCGAGGGCCAGGCGAGCCGAAGGCGGCCGAGCAGCGCCCGGAGCCGGGAGCAGCAGCAGCAGCCTCGGCCGAGCGCCCGCACCGCCGCCTGCTCGCAGCACGAGGGTGCACGGACAGCTTCTTCCAGCCTGGGAAAACCTCGGTAAACAAAGGAATGAAGTAAATCATTTCTCCTATGTGTGTGTAAATAAATAAAACTGAGAAAGTATCCAGATATGGCAAGGCTTCGGCACGCTTGGCTGACAAGAAAGGGAATCCCTAGAACAGCAGCTTGGCCCTGGGGCGAAGCGATGCCCAGAACACAGGAGCTCCTCCTCCCCAGACCTCAGGGAGGACCAGGCTGTGAAAATTGGACGGCAGAGGCTGTTGGTGCCACCTCCCCAGCATGGCAGCAAGGCCTCCCAGCAGCTCCCGGCACTGGGGGGGCAATGGCACCAGGGCCCACGCTTGTCCCTGTGCCCCTCTGACAGCAGGGCAAGCCAGAGCCTGGGGGCGCGGGGCAGGACCCCCACTACCGGGTGGCACCATGAGAGCCTCCAGAAGACACAGGCACCAGCGCAGAGCGACGGCAGCGCGGGTGCTGCCACCCCTGCGCCCACCCCCTGCTCTCCCCCCGCAAGGGCAGGGCTGGAAAGGGCACCCTGGGGCCGACAGAGGTCAGGGCCACCACACCGGGCTGGGATGGCATCAGATGGACGGGACACACGGACATTGACCTTGGGCACAGAGCAAGGTCATTCCAGTCTCACCAGCGTGTGTGCTGGGGACATCTGAGCCCCAGCAGGGCGAGATGGCACCAGGTGCCCACTGCCCCCCAGGGCTGGCAGCAACCAGGGAGCCTCTGCACATCCCCATCCCATGTGCAAATGCAAATTCTAGTGGCAGGACAGCTCAGGGGGCTTGCTCTGTGCAGCTTCGGTCCCTGGAATTTCACTGAGCCTTCCTTCATCACCTCTGTCCCCGGTACAAAGAAGAGATGCTGAGCCTGCTTGATTGTTTGCATGTAATAAACCCCAGACTGATGTAATAAAATTAGTATCAATAGAATCACTTCAGAAAAATGTTTTCTCCTAAGATTTCATGAGAGCTGTACACAATATGCAAAACTTATTCACCAGGGCTGAGAGCAGACTGGCTTCCCATTGACCTCTGCAGAGAGCCAGCTCTTGCTCACCGTTCCTTTCTTCCTCTCCCTTTCCTCTTCCTTTCTCACTCTGGACTCTAATTATTATGATCAGAAGGTGGCTGGGAAGCACTCGAAATACAGTATTTGCCCTTCAGTGCAGTCATAGGCCAAGTGGCTTGCAGAGGACCAGAGAGCCACCAGTGGAGTGAGGAGCACGTGTTCGGCTTCAAGCCTCGCTGCTGGTCCTGATGCTCACACGGGCCCCATCGCGCCTTCCTCAGCCCCACAGCGAGCTGACCCACAGGGTTACACTACACATGAGAAACTTCTCTTGTCATCAGATGAAGCCCATGCCAAGATCCAACAGAGAAGACAACTCACAATGTTAAACCGCGACTTCCATTTAGGGAGGGTTTCGCCTACGAAGAGCCCCATCCCCAAAAACTTCAGCGAGAAGCTCCACCGAGTTCTCTCGAGACTCTGCTGCCGGGTAAGTGAACTGACCTGGCATGACACTGCACGCCTCTGCACGCCGGGGAAACGGGCTTCCATGGCATTACTCATGGGAGCCCCGGGAGTGGGGATGTGCCGGCTCAGGCCCCCGACGGGGCCAGTGACCTGGCAGCGCCAGCCCCTCGGCACAGGGAGCTCCTGCCGCGGGTGGTGGCCGCAGGAGGAAGGTGCTGCCAACCTCCCCGAGCGCTCGCAGCCCCCTGCCCGCAGCCGAAATCTGGAGATTTCTCTGAAACTGTAAGAGACAGGGACTGGCTCCAGCTTGCATGTACACGGGAACTTTCACAGAGGGGGTACTTGGTCTGCAAAATTATTAATGGTGAGGGAGGAGGAGAAGGGAGGACCAGGTCTCTCTCTGAAGGTCAGAAATATGGGCCCCCCGATGCCTGGCAGACCCCACAGCACAGATAACACACGTGAGCCCACCCCGCAGGCAGGGAGCCCCGGCTCACCCACACGGCCAGGACGAGCCAGCCTGCCACGTTGACCCACGTCACCCACCAGCAGCGCCAGCACAGAGCCAACGTCCCCAGCACACCATGTGGCTGGCGGGGGGGACAGGTCCCTGCTGCTGGAAGATGTAACTGAGGTGGAACCGGGGCTGAGTGCCCAGCGGCTCCAGCCTGAGCTGCCGCGGTGGGACCCTGGAGCTAGGTGACCCCTCGCTCCCCCTGCTCACTCCTGTCCCTCAGCTCCTGCAGCACCTCCCACCGCTCCTGCAGCTCCTGAAAAAGCTCTTGGTGGGGCCCACGAGCCGGGAGGGTTGGGCTGCTCATGTCCAGAATCTGCCAGAGCATCACTGGAGTAAATCACTGGAGCTGCTGCACTGGAGCTGGCTTGGCACAGGTCCTCAGCTACACAGAGAGATGTCCTGAAGATCCTGAATATGTATGAATAGTGCTGGGGCTACCAGACTGTCACCTACAGCTAGACCTTAAGTACCAGAGATCCTCCTAACCAAATATAAAAACATTTCAGTGTTTTGTTTTGGTTTGCTTTGTTTGTCTCAGTTTCATGAGCTCCTACAGTGCATTATTGTGATTTCCTAATAAACCACTTTTTACAACACAGAATTAAATACTGGTCTCCTTTCACATGTGCTATCAAAAGAAACCTCAGCAAGTGCATACGCATCCCCCACCCCCTAAAACTGGATTAGAGCTGTGACATCAGAGAGAAAAGGAGGAACCAGCGGAGCTGCTCCCTCTGGGGAGCCGCAGGAACAGCTCTCTTGGGTGAGAGGAAGATGCTGGCTGATGGCAGGCAGCTTGTGTCAAAGGATGGGATCCCACAGGCTGAGAGCAACTGCTCTGTGGAGTGGCTGCTAATGAGAGCTGTAACCTGTCTCGCTAATGAGTTTTGGCAGGTATCGTGCTGCAGCCCAAGGGTCCGGTCCCGTGGAGCTCCGGGTGACCCTCGCTCCAGCAGCCGGGGGTGCCAGCGCTCTGCGAGCCCCCTCCAGAGACAGTCACCATCCTGTGTCCCCCACGCACCCGCACCCCGCAACGAACTGCTCTTGCTATCACACAGGAACACACCCCGGCTCCCCTTGTTGGGAGACACTACTGCGAGAAGCACTGATGCCCTGGGCAACCTGGTCTAGTTGGGGGTGTCCCTGCTGACTGCGGGGAGGTCCGACTAGATGGCCTTTGGAGGTCACCTCCAGCCTGGACCATTCTATGATTCTGTCAGTCCGAGAGAACGACGAGCAACCACTGGCTCTCACTGGAAGTGCTTTAGAACAGTATTCATAATTTCTTCTGCAAATTCAAAGCTGCTTGCTTCTTTTCATCATAATAACCTATAATAAAAGTAACAACTGCAAAAAAAATACTCTTGATATAGACTGTTTTGTTTTGCTGTTGTTGCAATCAGGGAGCGGTGGTTCAGGTTACACCGAGGAACAAACACAGGAAAGTGAACTCCCCAGCAGCTACCAGGAGGATTTGGTCCTCAGCATGTGCACATAAATTCCATTAGCTCTTACTGGGAGAGTACACGTGCACTCCTGTACATTATAAATAATACACTGATTGCAGTAAAATCAAGAGCCAAATTCTATCCTTTGATGAGCAAGGATGGCTCTCATTGAAGTCAATAGGAATTGCATGTTCACAAGTTCATGTCAACATTTGCAAAGGAAGATTTTGTGTATATTAAAAAAAAAAATATGGTGTTCTGGAAACAAAGCAAATGACCTCCGTGACAAGTGTTCTCTGTAAATGCATTGGCTTGTGACAGGAGCCTCAGAGTGCAGCCCCCTAAAAAGTTCCCAAGAAATACATTATTCCTTGTTTATGTTGGTATTAAGGACATTTAATCAATTTGTGCTGTAGCAGTTCTGCTGTATCTACAAAGAAGACGACTGCAAAATTTCACACCCAACAAAACAACAAACTGGAGTTAATCAAATTAACCATTCCTTTACTGTAACATAACCTCACAAACGTCTACTGCTTCAGTTGCCCACAGGCAAATAGCTTTTGAAAGGGGAGTGAAACCCCCTGGTTCCGTGTGAGCCCGGTCCAGGGCTTGGCTGGGCCACAGCATCCCCAGCCCCGTCCAAAAGCTGCTGTCACACCCTGGGTTCCTCTGGTGACACTGAGCTGGACGTTCCACCTTCTCAAGACAGCAGATACCTAATGTTCCACACAAGATACCTCACTGTACGGGGGTTGCTTCTACATAATCTGCATGAAAATAGCACAATATGCCAGACGTGATGCGCTCTACTTATAAGGTATATTTAGCCTCCCATCGAGGGCAATGGCAGCACAGACACTGTGCACGAGTTGGGCATGTAAAAGGAGAAAATATCTGTTATCAGTAGTTTGTTTGGGAACAACCAGGGCCTGTTTTGCACAAGGGCTGTTTTGAGGACAGTCCGCTCAAGCCCAGGGAGCAGAAGCCCCATCCGCCTCCCCCCCCCCCACGGGCCGGAACCGGCCCCCGTGTCCCACCGCACCCGCGGGTGCCCGGGGCTGCCCGGGGCTCCCCCGCCGCGACGGCCGGAG
>JAOQGH010000007.1:5461176-5504496 GCA_025769975.1 Gallinago jamesoni | reverse complement strand
CCCAGTCTCGGTTCTGATCTTCCCGTAGAGATTCCCTGGGAATTTCTGCAGGTCAATATTTGCACAACACGCGGGGGAAAGTCTTTCCCCAAGAGCGCACAGGTTATCCGATAATCGTCTACCGAAACAGCCGCATTTGCCACAGATTTGGAGCACCCTTTCAATCTGGTGAAAAAGAACTATAAAGCAGATAAATGGAACAGTGGACGGAGAACTTCAAAGTCTGGTTTTCAATGGGATCCCTGCAGACGGGAATGCACTCGGTTACAGTCTCGGTCACCTGAAAGCTTAGGGGACAGCGTGCCACCCCCGCAGGCCCCCCGGATGATGATCTTACACTCTTGAAGTAGCGAGTTTCATAGCATTAATTCTGATTTGATCTTATACTTTTGAAGCCGCGAGTTCCATAGCGTAAATTCCGATTTGTCCAGTCCCGTGTCCGCACAGAGCGCCGGTTAAATTCCTCTTCAACCCGTAGCGCTGTTTAAGCTCGATTTAAAAAAAAAAAAACAAATCAAACCCCGCACACAACCCGAGAAGTCCGCGATATAAACTAATCGCCAAACGGCTTACACCTCTGATTTGGGCCGCACAGCACGGCCGGAGTAGCCGGCTCTTCCAGCGGAGCAGCCCCACGGCCCCGGGCGCTGCCCCCGCCAAACGACCCCCCCCGTTCCCCGCACCGCTCGGCGGTTCAGCCCGGCCGGGAGCCGCCGGCTCCGGAGGGAGAAAGAGAAGGGAAGGGCAGGAGAGAGCGGCCCCCCCTTCCCCACGGGCGGGCTCCCGACCCCCGGGATCCCCGGCAGCCCCGCCGGGCTCAGCCCCTCGCCGGCCGCGGAGCCGGGATGTGCTGGGACACAGGCTCAGCATCCCCAATACCGACAGCACACGAGTGCCCGGGTCTTAATTTTTACTGGTGTCGGGGAATAAGCCCATTGCTCATAAAATTGGGGGAAGACTGAGTATGTTGATGTGTTGTTATACCGTTTTTTTATATGACAGGTTATAAGATTACTCAGGAGGCCAATACAGCACGTTAAAGGGGCTCTCACGTCCTGTTTTCCTCAGCTGTGAAAGTTGGTGAAGTGATAGGATTAGGGGTCATACGCGTTTAGACTCCCTCTGTCACACGAGGCATTTCTCAGCAGAGCACAGGAGAGTGTGACGCCCCATGAGCCGATTCCGAGCTCTCGGCAGACGCTGCACAACGGGCAGTAGTTTAAAAATTTTGTTTCTGACACCCTTTATGCTAGAGATTCTTTCCCCTGCCTTTGTGTGGGAAGAAGGAGTTGCAATAAAAGATACCAAAAAGAAGGGCGCTTAATTAGTAAAATATATTAAATAAGATATTAATAAACTATATTAACAGAAGTTATTGACAAGATAACGAAATGCTGATGTTAAACGGGAACAGACAGCTGTAAAGCCTGTAAGGCTTTGGATTTTCAAGCTCAATTCACCAAGGAAGATGGAGGAACACTGCACAGTGCTTAATATTTTGTTGTAAAATCCTCGAGTATTTCTGTTTCCAGAGCAGTCACTGCTCCCTGAAGCAACGGCTTCAACTGCTTAGTTTCAAACACCTCCGGGTCCACCACCCGGGGACAGGGACGGTGACCCTGGGACCGCGTGGCTCCTGGGAGGGAGGGTGGCAGGGACGGGGACCGGGCTCTGCGAGGGGGGGCTGCGGGGCAGGACAAAGGCGGCGGAAACTGCCCTCCCGTAAACACTGAAAGGGCTGGGAAGAGGCAGAAAACAGGATGGATGAAGGGCAAAACATGGTAAAGACGAAGAGGAATTTTCGGGGTGACATTTTGTTTCCTTTTGGCAGGTGGAAGACATGGGAAGCAGTTGTCATCGGTGGCTAAACAGAGTTTTCAGTGCTCTGAGATACGCAGCTGAAAAAATCGTATGTCCACCAGCCAGAATATATGCTTCTAAAATATAATTACCTTGGAAAAAAATAGCATTTTAATTTCAATTACAATTGTTCTATGAGAGACAGATGTGAACTGCTAAAATGTTTATAACGTGGCTTAACAGTAAGAAAACAAATATTAATGAAATATGCTTCACTGATGGGATTTGATTGGCATGCTGTATTAATTACAGGCCTTTCACCTCTGAAACTGCCGTTCTAATCCTGTCAGTGCCCAGGGAAAACAATTTAAAGCTTGTTTATATATTCTAAAATGATATAGAATCATACAGGCATCTTAAAAAAAAAAAAAAAGGCTGAATTTCAGCCTTGGTTTCACTACAGTGAAATACTTAAAAAGGAGCATCTGTCAACAATATATTCTATTCATCATCTTACAACTGCAATACACCTAGAATATTTACAGACACTGCTACATTCAAATAATATCCGTTGGATCCATAATTTGGAATGAAAATTAAAATGGTAACCGAGTTTTCTGTAGCACGACACAGCCGAGACCTGCGGGTCTCCAGCAGGTGGAGACAAGAGCACTGCCGTCCTTTATTTAAATAATAATAATAAAATAATCAACGAAGGGCAGCTGATTTCACTATCACTAACCCAAGGTGTTTGAAATTAATCATTTAGCTTTAAAAATATCATAAGAGGAGTTTAAAAGCATGGGATCTTAAATCGTCCTTTATTCCTAGAGGGTAAGGCAGAGGCTACCTTCTGGTGACATTTGTATTTCTTTGCAGCCACAAGAAGGAACTTCCTTAACCTCCGAGGTAAAGCACTGCCTGGGATGTGGCTGTACCCTGACGTGGTGGTTTGTACTGGGGGTGGCATCCCGTGTGACAGAGACCCTCACAGGTGACACCGAGGGAGCAAATGCCCCTGTGCCTGCTGTGAAACCCCACGTGGGACTGGCATAACCTGTGGGCTGGCTTTGGTAAATGAAGATATTTAGCTTGCAAACAATAAGGATGTGTTTTGCTCCGTAGTAGAAACACTACAATTTAAAGCAACTTAGTCCCTGTGTCAAAATGGAAGTGGGAGGAAAAAGGAGCAGTAGGGTAATATTTTGAACCGTAAACCCCATGTTAGTCTATTCTGCATGTTCTATGGCAGGGCATTTTATGTGATTTGGATACAACTCCACTAGCACATTAAAGTTTATTGTCCTTGAAAAAATGGATGCATCACTGATGATAGGAAGACTTGGTGTTATATTGTCAATGCATTTTTTTTTGATCTCTGTCTTAAATACAACTCAGTCCTTTGGACTCCATACAGAGTTGGACTTTAGCCTTTTCCTGCAATTATTTGGTGTCTTGTTAACATTTTATGAGTATGTCTGTTTAAATACACTTATTTGATGTGCATTTATTTTGGCTGCAGCCTGCTGTATAGGATAGATGTGCTTTTCTCTTTGTCTTTTAAAAGAAATCAAAATAAAGCTGAACAATAGAACTGCAAGGGGAATAAATTTAAATATAGTGTTTTTTCATTTAACAACAATACAGTACAGTTGAAATCAAATAGACCTGACAACATTATTTATGAGAATTTAATATTTATATGCTAAGTGTAGAACATTTGGATAATTACAACTGTAAAGCATCAGTTTCCTTGCCAGTTGCATCGACTGACTTACATTTGAGCACTACAGGCATAATTTGTTTGTAGTAATGGACTGTAAAAAAGGCTGGAGTTTTAGAGGGCTTTAAAAACCACGCTTCTTACTCTTTTTATTCACCTTCTGAACACTTTTAGAGATATAGAGTATCTTCTGAATTTTTTCCTGTTTGCATTAAAAGATCTGACCTATTCATTCCTGTCTCTGACACGGTCTCAGCACAGAGAAGAGGTCCCGAGGCTGGGCCAGCCCTTCTCCATCACCTCTGCAGCCTCACCCTTCCCGGGATGGTGGGGACCACACGTGCATTCCTCCTTCCTGGAATGTCGGACTGACGGCCAATGATTCCACCCAAATGCTGCTTTAATCATTCACTATGCTGCGTAGTCTGTGCACTCTCTGTACCTCCTTAAAACATCTGATTCATCTCTTTTAGATCTGTCGGCACCGTTGGCCATATACTAAAGGTGTAAAAGTGTATGGTGTGAGAATTCAGACACGCCAACCACTGCCCTGGAATTCCCAGCCTGAGGAATGACACTGTCCTTGTCACCCCCAGTGCAGCCCCAGGAGGGGAGGACGACAGGGAACAGCAGAGGACACTTGGGATTATGTTAACCTATTTTTGCTTTCTCTGTTCTTCACATGCCAGGTATTCCTGGTAAGGTTTTAACTTCAAATGCTGAAAATAAAGCAAATGCAGGAACAGAAAGAACCAAATTAAACTACATCTCACCTTTCTTTGTCACTTTTCACCGCAGGCATTCAAGAGAACTTGCAAACACACAGAGATGTGTTTGCTGACCACCAGAACACAGCCACTTCCCAAATGAACAATCTGCATAGAGCAACGTTCAGCAAGAGCTAAAAATAATTAAAGACACTAAACAAAGAAATATTTTCAGGTTCTTTGAACTGCAGGGAGGGTTCAATACTTTCTCCTTTGTCCTTCACTACTTCAGCTCCAGTGACAGCACCCTAAAAGATGTTCTGTGGGTTCTGAGGGGCTGATGGTGCCCTGTTCTTCCCTTGCCCCATCCATCCCTGCACTCTCAGGACTGGCACCAGTCCCTGGCACCAGGGTAGTGTGGAAATGCTGCTGTCAGTGTTACTGAGCTCTCACGGACTTTCCCCATCCCTGTCCCCATCCCCTTCCCCAGGCTGGAGGAGCTGGCAGTGCAGAGCAGTCGGTGTGGGGCAGGGGCTGGGAGCAGCACGGCCACTGCAGCCGGTGGCACTACCAGTCACCAACATCCATCGGATCAAATGGGAGGTCCCCAGAGCAAGCTTGTGCAATCCCACTGCAGAGGAGGGTCTCACCTTCCACGCACCTCCTGCTACGGCTGGAGAGAAGACACCTTCTCTGGGGAAGCCCTGTGGCAGTGGGTGATGGCACCAAAGGTGCACCTACTGTCTGACTCTGCTTCCCAGGTTTGTCACATCAGGAGTGCATCCCCTGAGATGCTGAGGGTAATTAATGCCCGGCTGAGTAACTTTCCAGGGCTCACTGAAGAGGAATGAACATTTCCGTGCTCAAAATCCTATTGCCACCCGCACAAATTACTCTCCTCATCTCTCACTTCCCAGAAAAAGAATACAAGTATCCTCTTTCCCTTCCCCTAGATACTTCATCTCTCATGCTAAACTGCTTCCAAGTCTTTACTTCTCCAAAAGTCACTGTTTTCCACTGGGTATTGTGCTGGCAGGGCTACACATAACTATTCCCTATATTACTTTCAAAGCATGAAAAACTAAATGAGAGATTTTTTTCCTAATCAGGTCAAATCAAGAGCTAAACCTGCACCGTGGGAGAAACACTCAAATCTTTATTTTCTCCCTTAGCTCCATCTACTGATATCACAGCAGATTGCACAGAGGTGCAGAGTTGTGCGGCACATACCAGACATGCTCTGTCTTCCATCAATAGTAATTTTAAGGTTAATTCTTCAAGAGATTAGAAAAAAGAAAAAAAAAACTGCTATCAAGCAAAAGACAAGTGCTTGTGTATGTTTACCCTGCGGGGTTTTTACATCACAAATGTGAAGTGAATTACAGAGTACAATAACCCAGAGGAAAGTGAGCTGCTTCTCGGTGAAAAGCATTTTGGAGGCAGTTCAATAAGCCACCGTGAGACCACACATCAGAAATGCATTTATTTAGGGAGCTAATTGAAACGGAGCCTGTAAGGAGGAGCCGACATCAGAGGCAAGATGCAGTTAAGATCTGAGAAAAGGCGGTGTTTGTGGGCAGGAATAGCGCAGGGTGTATCTGAGGCCAGAGCTGGGAGCCCTCACCCGGGCTGCGCTCCCCCTGGAGGGGGTGGGCTGGAGCCGGGAGCCGCTCTGCCAGGGAAAGGGTGGTTGGCTCAAGCCTCTGGGTGACTCCCAGGCTGTGGAGCTGCTGCTCTCACAGGCGCTAGCGCTTGATCCGCCTTTGGCTCTGCCCAGTCCCGGCTCCATTTTCCCAAGAATCCAACCACCGAGCCAGGCTGCGTCCCCCTCGCAGCACCAGCCCCTCAGAGAGGTGATGGTGTTTCACGTTTGGCCCAGTGCTATTGCCCGATTACCATTATTTTGTTGGTCTGTGCTGCAGGACAGTCTAAGCTTGTTTTTTTACCAAAGGAAAAAAAAAAAAAAGAATGTCAGACTGGAAAAGCCTGTTGTCATTTAAACTTGAACAAGCATTTTAGGGTGAAATGCTAAAATCCTTACTCAGAAAAAAGCTTCAAAATCAGGTTCTTAAAAGCTACTCAGGTTGCTTTAAACCATTAAGATGGGTAAATAACCACTGATTTTGTCTCCTGCTTGGAGAACCGCAAGTCGCACTGTCAGCTCTTAGCTCTGAGGATAAGGACTAGAAACTCACACTGTAAGGTAAGCACTAGGAGTCCCATATAGCCCGAGGGCTCCTGGAGCTCTAAGGGCAATACCGAACCCCAGGACAGCTGTGATGACCCCCCAGAATTGTATAAAAGTGGGTCATAGTCACTCATTTAAGAAAAGGTTGAATAAAACTGTGGTGGGATCACAAAGGGTTGCATTTTGCCTTTTATTTTCACTTTGGAGTAGCAGTTTGAGGGCTCATATTTTGCAGAATTTAGTTAGAAACCCCATAGTTGTTACTGGGGCAAACAGCTTCAGGGAGAAGCAGACACTCCAACCACCTCCCTCCACTGCAGTCCCCTCCTCCTCCAACTGGGCATATGCTCCGAGGTAAAACTTGTTCTACTTATGTTAAACTGATAGTGTAAGTAGCAAAGTCTTTTCCCTTTTGGTTTAAATGAATCCTTGCCACTTAAGTTCATGTTTATTTTTATAATATGGGCTCTCTGTCGTTTATTGCTCCCAAAGGGACTCCAAATACCGTGATGGTTATGAGTGAACCTGGGAATATACTTCTGAATTGCTTGTGATTTATCCTGTTTCTGATGCACATAATAACACAGCTCTTCCAAAGCCTGTTCAAGGCTTTTAATTATTAATTTCTGTACTTTGTGTGGCATCATGTGACAGTTATTGCTGCTGTGGGTGGGAATTACTCTATGTGTGCTTTCTGGTAACAGCATTGTCACTGGAAAATTCTTATTTCGGGCTAACTGCTGAATGGCTTTGGGACAGCCTGAACCTGTCCCCAGCAATGGAACAAATGTCATTTAAAATGGGGCCCTTTGCAGCAGTGGGACGCTGAGGAGTGCAGAGCTCAAGGGGACAGATGGGACTAAGAGGAACCGTGACGATACACAGTGGCAGCAGCAGGCGACCTACTCTGTAAGCACAGATTTACAGCACAACCTTCCCAGACTTCTCTGTTCCTCCTACTAAAGATAATGCTAGAATAGGATGACTCTACATACATGCACATTTTTGTTCCTCAGAGCCTGTTGCCAACAGCTCTAACCCCACGTAACTCTTTGCAAGAGCCAACAGACCCACGCAGGGACCACGTGAGGGTTCCGTGCACCCAGAACAGCCCAGTCCCCACTGCCGTCCTGGGCACTGGGTACCAGCAAGGCCCTGGGTGCTACAGCGGGCCATGGCTTTGTCCTGCTCCATGCTCTCCTCCCTGCCTCCTGCTCCCAGCTTTTCCCAGGAGAGAAGGAGATTTCGGCAGCGCAGGAAGGCACCGAGCCCGGGGTGCGGGGGCTGGACCCTCACGGCGGGTCCATGCAGAGCGAGGACCTTCAGCAGCGAGCAGAGGAGCAACCTTCCCTCCCCCCTTCCTCCTCCGTTACTAAATCCATTTAAACTAGGGGAGAGGGGTGAGGAAGTGAGACCTTTTAGAGAAGCCACATAGATGTTTGTTTTCCTTGGGGGTTTATATCAACATTGGTCTTGACATTTTGCCTCTTATTATGTGTGGCTCTTTAAAGGGTGAAATAATATTTTCTTTTGCTTGAGAAAAGGACAAAGTTCAGACAAAGCGCTCAACTCAAAATCATTTTCTTCTTTCCCAACAGTTTACACATTGTCTACACTACGGCTCTGTGTAAAGTACCACTCTGCAAACAAGAGGAGACTGGCAGGGGGACAGGGCTCTGCAGGCCCACCCAGCCCACATGGACCCGGCGCTCCAGGCAGAGGGCACAGACCCGCCCTGGGACACTTCCTAGCCACTCACTTTAATAGGGTTCATAATTGGCAAAACGTGCTTTGAAGTTTGAAAACGTAGTTTTTCTCTCTGCCAATCTAATCCCCCTTCATCTGGCAAAAGCCCGTTTCCAGCACAGGCTCTTCAGGTCCCAGGTCCCTTTGTACCAACCAGGGCAGCATCTTTTCTGCTGTCTGCCCAGAAAGAGCTTCCTCCGCCTTTTCCAGCCACGACCTTGAGCTACGCAGGTCTGGAGGGGAATCGGCAGCAGGGACAGGGAAGGGTCAGGCACCGAGTTACTGCCTCTGAGCAGCAGTCAGAGGATTGGGAGGAAGCCTGCCTTAGCCCATATTGATGTTTAATTAGGGTCAATCTAACTCGTGACTCTTCCCCTGTATCCCAAAGGGAGTAAAAGCAAAAGCTTAGGTAAAATGCAGGCTTTAAAATTATTTCTATGCTGCTCCTCACAAAGAAAAGAAAGTCATCTGAGCAGGAAACCCTGGCAAAACATGTTAGTGATTGCAGGGGCTCAGATACAATTGAGAAGCAAATTGAGTAACATGGGAAATACATATATGTGGAAAAAAAAGATGTGGGAAAACCACCGGGTTCGTAAAGCTGCCAGAATTTTCAGATAACTTCTCAGGTGATTTTAAGATAGCAGTCGATAATGTACTCTGTCACAGCTCCACATCCCGCCCCGACCCCCAGTCTGGGACACGGGAGCTGCTGGAGCAGGCTGGCAGGTCGGGGCTCCCGCTGCACAGAGCAGGTGTGGAGGGAAGGGAATGGGAGATCAAGATTAATTTGGTGGGGGAATTCGTAAGACAAAGATGCAAAGGGCCTAAGCCAGAGGAAAGGGAGTTTGGGAAGAAGGATGCTGCTGGCCGTGGCAGGGACACAAGCACCAATTTCTCGGCTACCCCAAAACGGTGGGTGTCAGGGCTGGGCGCTGTGGGCCGTCTCCTCCCCCCTCCCCCGAACCTGCCAAGCAAAGGGCTCCCGACACACCGTGAAGGTGGGCACTGGCGGTGGGAGCTGGGGCCTGGAAGATGCACCTCAGCACGAGGACAATCCGCCTGCCCCGTCCCCTGGGGATCGGGCGGGCAAAGGACCTCGGGTATGGCCACGGGTCAGGGCACAGGGCAGAGCTGGGGGGGCAGGAGGGGAGGGGGGGGACCGGTTGACGATGCAGATAGGAAATCAAAGATGAAATCCCATCCTTGCCTTAGCGTTCTCTGAAGAGGGATCACAGCACCTGTATCTGTCGGGGCATGCTGCCTCCTGCACACTCAGAGCCTGGATAACTCCCCTGTGTTACCCACCTTCCCAGGCTCCTGGTGGCGTTGTGTCTGCTAACCCTAGAAGTGCTAATGCTTGGGTAAATAAAATATTTTCTTCTTTGAAAAGCTGGGGTTGTTTCTTATAAGTGTAAAGCTGTAGTTCATTTTTTAATTAGATAAGGTTAGAAACTTCTGTGGCACTTTGTAGAGAGATTTCATTTTGTGAAAGATGCTGAAATTTGAGGTTGATAACATTCAGTAGAAAGCTAAATATAATACTGAAATTGCAACATACTAATTGTTATAGATGCAGAGCATCGTGTTATAAACACAGCACATCACTCATTTGCAGAATTATTTAATTGTAACCTACTAAATCTGCATAGTGTGAAATCAAGTGAAAACAGACCCAAATAATAATCTGCAAACCTCTGGTAGTAAAACGGGATTTTTCTGTAACTCATGCATTTCTATTTCAGACATATTTTTTTTATTCAGTGTTCCCTTTAGGAATGTATTTCACAGACAGACAGTCTTCAAGCAATACAAGCCCATAAAATCTGTCTCAGCAGAAAGTCAGCAAGTGTTTCGGGGTCCCATAACCAGTTGTGGAAAGAGCCAAAGGCAGAGGGTACGTGGTGCTGGGGGGGGCGCGGGGTGGTGTAACCTGCCCGGGCGACTCCCCGCGCGTGACGCGTTCCCAGCCCCGTTACCTCAAACCAGCTGTCCAAATGCTGTAGGACATGCAGCGGACCTCTGACCCGCAGGTGAAGAGGGAATGAATGCGAATCATAATTCCCCAATTATTTGGGGGTGAAATGTGACCCTGGAGTTAGTGCTCCCCAATCAGGTTAACAAGTTAGCTGAAACTTTATCTTCCTGTACTTAAATTACTGGGAAATCATCTTGCTGCCCTGATGGAAGAGATACCGACCATCCCTTGTTTTCAGAAGGGCTGCAGGGGTCGGACGCTGTCCCCGCTGGGTGCCCGGTGTCCCCTTCCCTGCGGCTCTGTGGGGCACAGCCCTCATGCCCTCCTGTCCCCACTGCCCACCGAAGCCACAACCAGGCACCTCGTGTGGCTTCTGTCCCACACACGTGGGAGCTGGAGAGAACGCGACAACACATCTCTGCCCTTGAACCTTCCCGGTGGCCGTGTTCCCTGGGCATGCAGCGACACGCAACAAGAGTAGCTTCCTGCAAAATGAGGAGCTCAGGAGCTCTCCACGTCCCCAACACCTCCCCCCTGTCCCCAACACATCCCCGCTGTCCCCAGCCTTGCTTGGAAAGGGACGGGTGAGACTGGGAGCGCCCGGCAGAGCCAGAGGCTGAGACACAGACCCTGCCCGTCCCACCAGGCGCAGGTCCAGGACGGAGCAGCGCGGCGCAGACAGGGACCGCGGGAGCACCCAGCGCCCGCAGAGCAAACCTCTCCTCCCCCCGGTATCGGCACCGTCACCCGAGAGCCCTGCCACGGCACTCATGCTATTCTGGGTGAAGGCTGATGCTCCTTTGAGTTTAACAGCTCGTGGTAAGTATGGTGTATGTTGTCAGGGTAAGATTTATCCTTCCCTTTCATTCTACCAGCTGTCAAATGTGTTTGATTTTTCTCAAGCTTTGAGTGTAGCAGGAATTTAGCCAATAAATACAACTGATGATGATTTTCACTTCGGTTTCAAGCATCTGCCATTCATAACGAAGCCTGATTAAAAATGTAAGAAGATTATTTTTAGTTTTAGAATGTGGCAGAGCCTCGCTGCAAAACATGGTGTGAGGCATGAATAATTAACTTTAAAAAAATCAAGGTATATCAAGCTCCATAAAGCACAGGAGTGGATCCTCCCTGGAGCGCTGCTTTTGCCATGACGCTCCCTGTGTGCCGAGCAGACGTGTCCCCTCTGCAGCAGCCAACTTCCCAGCTCCCCCTCAAATTTCTGTGCTTTTCTGTGTCTTACTGGCAGTGAGTTGCGAGTTGGTGACTCCTCGCCCGTGAACAACTTCAGCGTGGTTTTAGAGCCTGTGAATCCTTCAGAAAGCGAAGGGGAAAACACAAGAACAGCTCCCCAGGGGGTGGCAGGAGCAGACGGGACTGTTGCAATCCAGGGACTGTTAAATTCAGTTTCTCTTCTCTCCGCGGGGCTCGGTGGCTCTGTGCACAGAGAGAGGCTCCTCTCCCTGCTGAGCTGGGTCTGCAGAGATCCAGCCCTTGCACTGCCCAAACCCCTGAGCTGGGACCCAGTGGGTGACCCCGTGGGGGACACAGGAGATGCTGGGGGAAGAGAAAGGAAGGTGATACGGCTGCGGGCGCCAATGCTGGTGGTGGTCACTCTCATGCTGTTAACTCCTGAGTTTTTAGTATATGAAGATGTAAACAATGAAGATTGGTTGTTTTAGGGATTCACTTACTTTTACTCACGTTACAAAACCACCTCTAGTCTCTTGGAAGGAATTGACATTGACAGGACCGAATTGTCTGATAATAAATTTATCAAGATGTTAATGATCATCAGCTTCTCTGTGTACTACTTGGCAAAATCACTACAGGTCTTCCTATTAGCTGGAACTGCTACCCATTTAGGGCTTGCTTTGAAATTTTATCTTTCCATCTTGTTTTCTGTTTCCTCCTTTTTTTTTTTTCTTTTTTTCAGAGACCTCATCTGTTTGCCAGCATTCTCTGATCAACATCTCTCATGTGGTTCCTATTAAGGCTATGATGTGTCTAGCCATTTTACTTCTCCTGCCCTTTTAAGTGGTGTCAGTCTTTTTGCTTTGCTACTAGTTGCCTTTTATCTCTGCAGTCTCCAATTCTCAGCGCACATCATTACCTAACTCTTGAACTATCTTTTTCTTACTCACTATGACAAATCTCAGAGGCCTGTGGCAAGCCCTTGCCAGGATGTAGCTAACGATGCCTGACTAGCCATCAGGAGAGGTGGCTTTCTGTGAGAAACCAGAAACTCCTGCTTTTGTGGTCTCGGCTGTGGATCTGGGCATCTGCCAGGCATCTCTGCCATTGGGCACTGTCTGGGCACAAGATGCTCTGCCAAACTGGAGCAGATTCCCGTTGGGATGCAGCACAGAAACCTGCCTTCCTCCTGCCTGCACGAGGTGCTGGTGGAGGCTGTGTCCCTCCACGGGTGCCTGATCCCATCCTCGGGTCCCTGGGATCTGGGGAATTAGCTGGGGAGTCCGAGACACCCTGAGGGCTGGTGCTGGAGCCTTCAGAGGTTTGAGGACCTTGCTTGAAAAGGGAAAAACCCATCAAAGGTTATCCAGTATTGATCAGGGTGTTCCTCATGGCCCCTTGAGCTCTCCTTGAGTGTGAGAATTTGCTAGTGAGAATTTGAGGTGTCTATTTCAGCTGGTCTCTATTGCTTTTCTTCCAGGCTTTTCTCTTTCTAGCTGTTTTCCCGCATGGTGCACTGTGTATAGTCACCTTAATATCTGGTTTATTTATTTGTACTTCATGCTGCATTTAATTCAAGAGTGGATGTCACTAATGATCCACAGACAGCACCACATAACCTCAATCTGTAGCTAACTATGGATGGTGTTATCCTACACCGTTACTAAGAATAGCTTCTAAACATATAACCAAACCCCGGGCTCCAGGGCTCCCTCGTCTCCAGTCACTGGCAATCCTTCCCTCCCAGCTGTCACAGCCCTTCTACTGGCATCAGGCTCTGACGCTCTGCCAGGGACCGGCCCCGAGCTTGCGGAGGGCTGTTCCAGGGGTAATGGATGCTGTCTGGTGCCTGCATGGGCAAAATCATTACAACAGATTACAATTATCATACGAATTAAGACTGTTAAGTCTTAATCTATACTGGGCTGTTTTATAGAAAAGGTCCTGGATAGCAGTTAGAATCAGCTAGAATTCAGCCAAAGTATTTTAATTTTTTTTATAATTCAAAAAAAGAAAATCTTCGTTAGGATTTCAGCATAAACCCATTATAATTTTCACACTAAAATATGAATTAAGAAGTCATTTTAAATCCAAATGCACTCACAAGACACCCACAAGAGGCTGAGCTGGCACAGCTCTGTCACCCGTGGCCATGGTGGGCACGGCCGTCCCACTCAGCAGCGCGGGGGGAACCCAAGGCCTCGCCAGCGTCGGCACGGGCAGCGCCGGGACAGCGGGGCCGGAGCCCTCTGTGTGCCCGCAGGCAGCGCACCGGGACGGGACGGCTCCGTAGGTGCACCTCCCACACGCTCTGTGCCGGCGCTGGCGATCCCAGCTTCCCAAGCCCTCCAGAACCCGTATCCCAGCTTCCCAGAGCAGCAGCACCATGTGCAGTGGCACCCTGGGCCCTGCGCTGCCCATGCCCTTCACGTGACCTTGCCAAGCTCGTGCCGTAAGGATCCGCAGATCATAGAATCACGGATACTGAAATGGTAATTGGAGTAAAAGCTCAGAGCTGCTTCTGCTCTCGCTGGCAGAAAATCTACCCACTACTCCTTTAAAAACCCAAAGCTCTCTATTTTTCTAAGAACAGGAGTAAGTGAAGCAGAAGGCAGTGGACAGACTCTGCACGGCGCTCTCTTTGGTGGGCAAGTGCTCTTGGTTTCGCCACACACCTGGGCGTGCAAAGCCTCTGGCATTTCTCACAAAATGCCATGGAAAGGGCTGTACAGTGACACCGACAACGCTGAGAAATCACAAGACAGTCCTCATTTTTCAAGTGCAAAGTGAGTGATAATTGTTTAAGAATTCAGCCCCGTACACTGAACGAGAAAGGTGTTCCAGCTCAGTTTTCCAGGGGGTATGAAAAGGATTTCCTGCAGTGTGGTTCGTTCAACTCACTTTTCATAAGCTAGTTTTCAACAACATCATCCAAAAGCCATTAGTTTCATTGTATGTATCATGCAGGGTTATTTAGTAAGTCAGAAGGAAAATTTAAATGGACAGGTGCTTTAAATTACAAGATGGTGGAGGTGGTTAATAAAAAAATACTAGAAAACATTGGTAACCTTATTTTGGGCTTGAAGTGGGTTCTGTAACTGATGGGCAAATGGCTTGGAGAAACACCGAGATCCGTCAGAAGTGGTAGGTTCCAAACGCATTCAGGAAATGGAGCTGCTCCCTGGAGATCGGAGTGCAGTGCACGCTTTCCAGACGTTATGCACCTTTAAAACTATTTATTTCCTCTTGGATATTTGCACCGTGGGCACAATTAATTACATGACGCAAATGTCCTATGTGCGTGACACAGAGAGAAACCTCAAAACACTAGTTTTTCTTGTCAGGACCTGAAAGGTGTGAGAGCCGTGATGGGCTGCCTCAGGTAGGCTGCGCTGACCGGGGAGAGACCGGAACGGCTCCACGCGCCCTGTCTCGGGCTGCAGGGCAGTGACAAAGGGCGAGGGGACCGTCCCGAGCTCGAGGGGCTTCAGCCTCAAGCCACAGCCCCCCTCCACCCCGCTGAGAATGCCCAGCCTTGTACCAAGGCTCTGCGACGGGTCCCACCATCCAACTCCAATCAGGCCAGGAGCTTCTTGTGGCAGAGCACCCACAGCGTGTGCTGGCCACCAGTGTTACCCAGAACTGGGCAAAGGACCTCAACCACAGCTTTAGCAGCCTCCTGCCACCGCCTCTCGGGCTGACACAGTGCAGGGATGCAGCACGCAGAGCACGGGTCCAGCACCCAGGGACCACCAGGGTCATACCTCCACCTGCCATCCTTCAGCCCCCCATCCCGAGTCAGCCAGAACTACGCACGGGCAGAGCAGGGACGTGACACGGGGGAGACGGTCACGTGTGTGCAGCCAGTCCTGCCACACGTGCACGAGGGTCTGCAGTCACTCAGAAATCCCACGGCGCAGGAAGCTCAGGGGGAGAGGGACCAGCACAAAGGAGAAAAACACAGGAAGGATTTAACAGGGAGATGAGGAGGATTTAATTGCTTTATACATTGGAGGCTACTTATTGAGATGTCTACTGAAAGAGCGGTGCGTGTAACGCATTGATGTATCCAGTGTGCAAGAGGGCGAGTCTGGTTTGTATAAGCATTCCCCGACATCACCACCTCTTATCTGATTCCTCTGGCTGAGAGATCAGGCTGGAAATCTAATGGGAGTCAACTGCTTTCCAAGATGCTTGATATTTCCTAATTACTCCAGGTTGGAAACATGTCAACAGCTAGAGCAGAGATGCTTTAGTATCTATTAATTCCTGGCCAAATTCAGACTGTTCGTCTGCTCCTGAAGCTCAGGGCCCAGGAGGCAGGATGAAGGCAATTAAATTGTAGGAACAAGCTATTCGTACAGCGGGCAGTGAGAGGGCTCAACTGGCAGCCGGGACAGCAAAAGCTTTGGGCTGCCCCTCTGCTGCCTCCCCCCAACCCCGGGGCAGCTGGGGACTGCGGGGTCCCTCCGCAGGGGGGGATCCTGCACAGACCCAGTCTCCTGCCACGCTGCCTGGGGGATGTTCCCAGGCTCCAAATGCGGTTCCCTTCTGAGGCTCGAAAGAAAGTTTGTCTTTATTCATCTACGGTTTGTCTTGCCAGGCTGCAGAGAGGTGAGCATCTTTAACTGGCCTGGCTGGCGCTGCCCCAGCCTGGCTGAAGAGCACCCTTTCACCACCCCAGACCTGGTTAGGGTCTGACCTGGAGGCTGGGGGGAGAGGAAATGCACAGAGGCACAGGGAACAACAGGAACAAACCCCTCAATTTTTCCTGCCTCGGATGCCCTGATGCTGTAGCCTCAGATGCTGACACACAGCCGGCGTTTGGGCAGGAGGATGGGGTCGCTCTCTGAGCCCCAGAAGGCCAGGCTGCCTGCTCTGCGCTTCGTTAGCCCTCATCCTGCGAGACGAGCCCTGGGCGGCATGACTCGCACTCACTGGAAATTCCAGCTTTTTCCTTTTCCTCTGCATCTTCCCCCCTGTGCATAGTTTGCATGCCAGGGGATGAGCTCCTCTGCCCACGTGCTTCGCTGATCATTTGTGGACTTGAAAAGATTGAATAACTTGTGCCAACGCCCCACGAGACGTAACTAACTAATTGCTGCAGGAGCAGGTGATATTTTGGACTGTGGTCTGGAAAATATACGTACGTGTATATTTTGCCATGGCACAGCATCCCCTGTGCTGTCTCCTTCCAGCAAGAAATGATGGAAGATCTACAAGATGCCTTTGTTTCATGCCGTTATGTAGACAACAAAGTACTCTAGAAATGGATATTTAATGCTGTCAAAATAACATGCATTTTGTATCCAAGAAAGAAACATTTTAGACTGTTATGGTGGGTCAAATCCCCCTGCTGCATGGTCATTTGGGTTCTGAGGGCATTGGTGAACCCGTTTGAAATCTGAAATACAGCCTGTTTGTGGGATGCTAAACCCAGATTGTGAGATGCACTACAGTAAGACAAGAGGGAGATTACTCTGCCATTGAGGATTGTATAGTGAACATACCTTAAAAGCCAAACTTTGCTTATTTTATCCATTCTAGAAATCTATTAAAAAAAAAAAAAGTGATATTAAATAGTTGAAACAGGCCTGGAATCTGGATTTCACATCTGAGGATTTTAAAATCAAAGGAACAGGTACAGCAAAATAAAAACAGTCTTTTTAAATGAAGGATTAACACACTAAAAAATTCTATTGGGTTCCTTCTAATACTGATTTGGGCTCCCACTTTTATCAACCCCCTTTTCCCCGCAGTTTTACTCAGTCACACCAGATGTGCCTTTGCTGGTCAAGGAGCCGCTCTTGTGACAGCAGTAAATGAGGCATCGCAAACGTGGCCAATTATCACAGAATTGGCAGGGCCATTTGGGCAAACTCCAGCACCTGCAGCTGGGTTGGCCTGGGCCTGTCTCCGGTGCTGACGAACGAGTGAAAATGGAGTCGAAATGCAAACCAGGACACCCAAAGGGTCACCCCACGCTGTGCGTGCTGTTACAGCCCAGTGTCCCTGCCCATGGCAGGGGGTTGGAACCAGATGGTCTTTAAGGTCCCTTCCAACTCTAACCATCCGATGGGATGGACCCACCACCGGGATTTGCAGCCCGGCCTTGCCCATCGCCCCGATCACGCCATGGTGGGAGCGACCAGGCCCTTCCCATGGACATCCCTCCAGCTAACGAACCCCCACACCCCAACAGCGGCCGAGCGGCGGGTCGGTGGGGGGGCGCGGTGACCACCCCGTGTCCCAGGCTGACACCCACTGCTCCCGACAGCCGCCAGGACCCGGCTGGGAGAGGAGAGGCCCACGGGGTGCGTCCCCCCAGTCTCGGAGCGCCGGGCACGGGGACATCAGGAGGTTTTCATTAAACTTAGTGCGCAGGAGTAAAACTGGAGAAGATTACACGTAGGGCCAGACTGCCCTGAGCAGCGTCCTGACATGTTTCAAACTGAGCCTAAACTAACATGGGATCATACATGTGTTTTGAATGTTTTTGGCATTTCTTTAGCGTGCTCGCAGTGTTTGTACTACTAAACCACAGCTTCCTTCTTTGGGGAGAATAAGAAAGGTCAGAGGAATATCTAATAAACACAAGCAGAAAAAAAGTGAGAGGCATTTCACATCCTGCTGGAATGTAACCGAAATGCTTCAGCCACCAGGAAAGCGCAGTTTGAGGGTTTGCCCTGGTAGTCACACGGTTGCCCCCGCAGGAGCCAAACGCCCCCGGCCGCCCCCCGCCCCCCAGGTTTGCTGATGTGGACACGCAGCCAAAACCCCACCTTTTCCCCATCCCTCCTGCTCCGCAGCCCCACGGCACCTTCTGAGAGCAGGGACAGGGACGGTGGAAACCACCCTGTCTCATGAGAGAGAGGATTGCTTGAGACTATTTCAGGTGGGCTTCAAACGTGAGCAGTGAAGCCAAGTCTATGAAGTTTCACACGTTAAAATCTGACACAGGAATTTGCAGTGTGCAGAAGAGAAAAGAAAAAACCCTCAGCCTCTACGCTTTCATATGTCTTATCTTCAGAAAAAACAATTTTGACAATCCAGCTTGAGCTTTCTCTGTGGCCAACCCCTGCACTGGTCTGGAGAAGGAACGCTGGCACCGGGCAAACCTGGGCCTCACCCCGACCGAAAACTGCCTCAGAGGGCACTGCCTGCGGGGTGACCCGCCGACAGCCTCGTGCTCCTACTGCTAAAGATGGGTGTTTTACTCCAGGTTTGTCTTATTTCAGCGTTTGGTGCATTGGGTCTCCTAGCTCTGCAAGCCAGGTAGAAGCTGTTGAAACTTAGGTTTATTAGTTTGGGTGGTTTTTTCTTTGTTGTTAAAACATTGTAGCATTATATTCTAGTTGCTGAAAGAAACATTCAGATTTTAAGCAAACATTCCTGGAAGTGAAGTAAACAACAAGCATTGCTTAACAGCTGCAGCTTTGTTTTGGATTTTCATGCCTCCAGTCCTGCTTTTACAGCTCTCCCTTTCCACTCTAGTGTAACAGCCCTGAATAAGATAAAATAGATGCAAGTTGCTGCTATTTCTCTAATTTTTTAAAGCAAGCAAACAACAGAAAAATTATTCCCCCTCCCACCCCAGTTTTCCTCATGGAAATGGAAAGAAATGATAGAGGGTCCTCTTTCCATTTCCTTTTTCTAAGTTTTTCTTCTCCTACTAAGAATTCAAAAAGAAAACAAGTAAAAATACAGCAGAAAGATGAAGTTTTTCTACTTATTTTAAAATGAGAAATTAATTCTTAATACAAACTTTGCAGTAATACAGCCCTAAACCAAAAATTATTTTTCTACACCAAATTATTTGAATGTAACATGAGGCTCTTAAATAAAACAAAACCTTTTTTTTTTATTACGGTAAATGGTCAGATGGGAGTTTTTGGCTGAATCTGAAGTGGTGAGCTGCCATCCACCCTCCAAAGCCTCCTCCGCTGCCCCCCATCCCACCCTAGCAGCAGGGTGGTCTCCCCCCATCCCGGACACCCCCCAGCTCTCCGTGGGCATGGCTGGGTGGTATGTGTGGGGGGGGGCGCAGGGAGGGTGCCCCACAGAGCGGGGAGGGACGGGGCCAGCCCAGCCGAGGGGGACAGACACCCGTCCCACTGAGACGGTGCTGGGTGGGCACCTTCACAGAGGAAGTCACTTTTGTACGAGATACCTTCTCTCTCCCATTCCAGTAGTATTGCAACTGTAAAAATCACACCTATGAAATTTTATATTAGATGGATTAAGAGGAATTCACTTCAGTAAAACTTCGTGAGAGCAAATCTTGCTGTTTTATGGTGTTTAGGTGTGAATTTTCCGTTCTCTTGATGACTTTTTTCTCGTTCATGACCAGAGCTCAAGCTTGCTCTGAGCTGGCACGGGACAGTGAGGAAAATCATCACCAGCCTGTTGTGACTTGGGGCAGAAGCCAACTCTGGGGCAGCTCGAGCCAGTGGAGAACATCTCAGGTCCACCAGGGAGGAACAGCCCAACCCTCAAATGACTGGTTTCCAATCTGCTTCATTCAAAAAGGCCCCCAAACAGGGAAATCCAGACCCCTCAGATTTGGTTTTGTGCATCAAGCTAGAAATAAGCTCCAAAATTGAAAAGAAGAATCAGGTGAACTCAGTGGATTTTGCCTGGTCTCCATCCAAAACCTCAAAGCCATTCAGGTCATACCAAAACTCACACAGGTTCACCAGGAGCTCACCTGGTTTCCAGTTTCATTGCCAAAATTCTGCATAGCTTTACAGGAATCCCAATTAAATCCAGAGCGAATCCCTTGTGAAGCCCTAGGTATAATACTTCTATATTCTGCCTTTTTTTTAACACCTATACCCAAATCACTGCCAAATCGAGGCATCTATAAGTATTGGAAACACTTCAATTATTTAAGACTACATGCACAGTGGAGAGTCAATTAAAATCACTGACATGCTTTTTTTTGTGTAGTAAGTGTTTCCATTTGGAAGCAATTCAACTTGAATTCTAGCAAAGCCCTTCAGAGCATATTGAACTGATTTAAGGAGTTTGCATCCAAAAAATTTGAAATTTAAACAATGAAAAAAGAGGTTAAAAGGCGCATTAATGGTTGTTTATAAATCATGCCCTCAAATGTTAAGCAAACACACTGCCTTCCTTGTTGGCAGGAGGGAAAAAGAACTTGCAGTAGAGGCGCAGCTGTGGCAGGGGATTAGGTGAGGTTTCCCCGGTGCCAGGGCAGAGGTGCCCAGGCCAAGGGCTGCCGGGCGGGCGAGGGGCCCTGGGCTCCGGCCACTGCACTGGGCCAGCAGGAGCCACATGGCCACTCTCCGGCAGCGGTGCTGGGCCCCACCATGACCTGCCCCTGTGTCCCCACTGGGACGCTGCAGCCTCGCTGTGCCACCAACCTGCCGGACCCATCTTCAGGGGACACTTTTTTAAAAACCAAACCCTTCTGCTATTCTTTATTAGCATCTCAATTTTAGAGCCATCGAGAGCAAGCTCCACCAAGACAGAGCCCGAATCTGAGGGGGTCACATCAGCACACCTGACCGGCGCTTTATTTTTTTCCTTGCGTGCACTCACAAGAAATGAAAGGGATCTGCTTTCATCTGTCTGAAAACAACAATTTCCTATGAAAGATCTTTAGCCCCGAGGGTGCTGTGAGTGTCTCTGCCCCTCCCCATCAATATTCTTTTGCCTGCACAAATGGAAAAAATTGGGGCAGCCCCTAGGCTATTAGTACTTCTCCAAAGGTTTCTCTCAAAATAAAACAAAAAACAAGAGCACAAAACCCCCCCTAGTGACTGCTGCCGATTGTGTATGGAAAATCCAGAGGCTTCCCGGAATTCCTCCTCCCAGCTCAAAGTCCCCTGGGGAAACGGGCCCTGTTTTATAACCAGCACGGGAGCCGGCAGCTGCGAAGGGGTGGGGGCAAAAAACACCGGAGGAGACGCGGGGTTGAGGGAATTCACCCACGGGCTGCGAAGGGGAGGGAAAGCAGGGACACGGGGAGCCATCGCAGACCAGCTCTAGCGAGCGATACCCCCACCTTCGCTGGCGCCCTCCAGCCGAGCACTGTCCCCCCGGCCCGAGGGGCTGTGCCATGGCCCGAGGGGCTGTGCCGGGACGGGGCCAGTGTCCGCTCCGGGAGCTGGAGCCCCCGCTGCCGCCGGGGAGTTGGGTACCGAGAGCTGCCCTTGCTCTTTGGCCACAGCAAACGCCCCCAGCCCAGCAGCGCTCTCGCCCCAGGGCTGTGGCATCACTGGGAGTGAGGGCCCAAGAAGATCTTTTGGACTCCCAAAGTGCTATTTGCCAAAATTAGAGGCAGCTTGGAAAACGTGCCTGAGTTTCAATAAGCGACTCCCCTGGCAATCACGGCGAAGCCCCCCCGTCCCACCTGTGTCCCTCTCGCACCCCCCCACCTTCTGCTGCCACGTGCGTCCTGCGGGGCTGCAGAACTACTGTTCTAACACGAAGCACCCATGGAAACTCGAGGCTAAGTCAGTGCTCATCCCAGCGCTGCCGAGGTGCTTCTCACTGGGATGGCTGTGCTCTGCCAAACCCCAGGGAAAAGCAGATTTCAGCCTGGCGGGTGGGGGGGAAGCTGTGTGAAGCTGAAGTGGGTTCCTCGATGCAGTTTCTTGGCGAAGGGAAAGCACACGGGGAAGAAACAGACTGAGAGCAAAGCAGTATTAGACACTTAATGCCCCTGTGACACCTCCGATAGCCTGTCTGTATGGTTGCCCTGCCGGCAGGAGCAGGTCTGAGCCCAGCCCCTCAGCAGCATAAATGTTGCTGAAGGAAAGTGAATCAAACTGATACAAAACCAGCAGGAGAAGCATCTGTGCCGTGTCCACATGGGTCTCCCTCGAGGACACCCCGAGCAGACCCACGCTGCATCCTGAGCGAGGGCAGCTTTCCCACGCCGCTGCTTTGCTCCCATTTTCTCCCTTCCCTTCCCCACTACTTATCAGCAAAAGAAGCAGGGAGATTTCTCCCCAAAATAATAAAATGGCAATTTGCAAACAGTGTGAATGAGGGTGTAGTGGGCTACTGGTATGTGTATCCCACCAGCAGAGCCTCAGGGCTCCAGAGTCTTGACAGTGGGATGTTCTGCCTTGGGGTGTCACAATCTGGGCTGGGACTGGGACTTCACACTCAGAGGAGAGTTCCCTGTGGTTTCCGTACTTCAGGTGAGCGTTCACTTTCGCAGACCAGGCTGAGGGTCCGGGGGCCCGACACCAACGGAGAGCTGTGTTCACAGCACCGCTGTGTCACGGCCGGGACCAGCAAACCGCCGAGAGCTCTGCAGGGACCTGACTTGGCAGTGGGTTTCCAGGGAAAATCCCCCGGTCTCTGAGCGTCAGATGCCAGAGCCGAGCCCTGGAGCCCTCTCTGATTTGGGGTGAGCAGGGACGGCTACAGAACCCGCATCGTCCTGCGGCGCCGAGGGGTGGTTCTGTGTGCGAGACCCTGTGAGACGCTGGGCCCTGCTGCTGTGGGAGAGCAGCGAGAGCGAGCCGGGAGCGGGGCTGCGCAGATCTCGGCTCTTTAATCTGCCCCCCTCCTCCTGGCAGTTATTTATGGCCGTTTAAAGCACCTATTGAGCCCTGTCTGTAAAAGGCCTGGGTGCTTTTTGATCATGCCGTGAATCTTTTCCTCGCAGACTTCTCCTGGACCTACGCAGTTTTCCTGAAGAGCTGCACACACTCGTGCTCCTTCCCGAGGAGGAGTCCCAGGCGGGGATTACGGAGCTATAAAAGCGGAAGCGGGATGCTTGGCAGAGCATTCCTTGAGATTTGCCAGCCTAAGCACACAGATGTTTCTCAGATGGGCGCATTTGGAAATGAAGATCTACGTGGCATCTGTCAAAGGGCTAGTGTTTCTGATCTGTGACAAACACTGCACAGGATCCTGTCTGTCCTGCCAGGCTAGGGCTGCACACAGCAGATCTACCCATCACTGGAGCTAATCCCCAGTAATTTATTAATCTTCTTGTGCACACTCGTTTGTACCTCATAATTCTCTTGTCCGTAATGAAAAATTATCCCTTGTTGCAGTTCTCCTTCCAGAGCCAAGCAGCAAAAGGCACCCAAAGGCTTTTTTGGATGGTGGACCACCCCTTAACTACATCTTTGCCACAGTAGTCCTCAAACGTGCCTGCAAACCCCCTTGGAGGGAGGTGTTTCTGAACCGTAACTGCAATTTCTTGCCAATTGTCTTCTTCAAGGAGCTGATCAGAGCAGAAGCGAATCCCTGCGGCCTCCAGCGTGGGATGGGGTGCTGGAGAGGGAGCTTGTTGGCCTTCAAACAGTCCCAAAACGTGTTCCTTGGTGAGAGCAGGACTTTTGCCTCGGACACCGCAAGTGGTGGCCGCACTGGAAGCTCACACCTCCCCCCTGCTGGGGCTGAGCTGGCGTTCAGGGACCAGCGCAAGGGCAAAATGGGCACAACTGCGGAGCCCCCCTGTGCCGGACCCGGGGGGGGGCCTTCCCCTCGGCCCCAGCGCTGCCGAGCAGCCCCGCACCCCCACCCTCCTGCCCGCCGGGGTCTGCACCGAGCTCCCATCTGCGGCAGAGCTGGCCTCGGGGACACCACCTCCTGCTGCAGGGGTCCTGAGGTGCTTCACCTCGCGGGAGCGTGGCCGAGCTGGCCCCCGCAGACAGCAGGAGTTCCCTGCTCTGAGAGGGGGCAAGCGATAGGTGGGGGCAGAGAAGATGAAAAGGATGTACAGACACCAGAACACATTTGCTCATTGTGAATCCCGAATCATAATTCTTCACTTTGGAGCCTGCAATAAAAATCCAACTGCAAAGTGCTTACAGTTGTTGTAATATTCTGTAAATCACAAAAGAAAGAGAAGAGAATTAGGCTACAGGTTTCTGAGGAGTTATGAGTAATGGATTGTCATCCTCAGTTCAGACCCATGCTAAAAGTCTTTTTAACTAATGCATTAACTCTTTCAGTGCCACTGCAGATGAAAGCGTCAGGGTCACAAGATGTTACAATTCCAACATCCTGCTCCAATTCATCCAGATATATTGTAGGTGCCTGTTGGACCCAACTCCCCTTTCTGCAGAGTGAGATTTCCCATTCAAAGCTGCTGAGAGTGTTAATTAATCATTAGAGTATTGCAGAAAACACAGGGAACTCATGTGCCTCCATAAAAGTCTGCCAAAAGTCATCAAAAGCAGCAGCCGTGAAAAAGGGAGAAGGATTAGTGATAATCCCTCGTAATGATGCTCATCGCCCACAACATCCAATTCTTGTGCAGAGGCTAAGAAAAATATAATCATCTGTAATTGTCATTCAATGCTTTTTCCTCAAACAGTGCTGCCACAGGACTCCTTGGGCTCCTGCGGTTCGCTCCAAGGTGTCTTTACATCCGTTGCAAAGGTAAATGCCCCCAAGCAGAGGGTCCCAGTCCTGGCCGTTGTCCCCTGGCCCGTCCCTGCCGGCGCAGCCCCCTGCGATGAGCCGTGCCAGCAGTGGGCACGTCCCTGTGCTCGCTGGGCTAAAGCCAGGGCAGGTCCCACCCGAGTGCTCAGTTCTGCGCTCCTGACTGCAGAGTGCACTTTATTTAGTGACAATACTGTTCCTCTGCTCTGCTGCTTGGACACACTTCACAGGGGCTTCTGCGATGCCACCTCCATCCCTCGGAGTGTGAGTTCCTGGCGGTGACACACAGAGGGACGGGGCTGGCTGCCCTGAGGGCTGCGTGGAGGATGCGGCTGGTTTAGGCACAAGGTCAGTAACACAGAGGCTTTGCAGAGGGGACAAAGTGACACAAAGTGCATCGTGCTCGTTCCGCCACCTTGCACTTCTCCCTGGGGTTGCTGCTCCCTTGTTGCCACCGACCTCTGTGGTCAGGGCACCCCCAGAGCCCCCTCCTCTGTGCCGAGGAGGGAGCGGGACCTGGCTGTACCGAAGCCTGGGCTCAGGAAGCAGGTGCTGGGGCCAACAGGAATTTCCAGCGGCAGGACAGCAGATGAGTGCTTTCTAAGGTCACCTTGCTTGGCTCCTCATTTCTCACTGCTGGAAACCTCATCAGACTCCTTGCGTCACTGCGTGCCGGTGTCCCGCGCTGGAGACCTCGCCTGTTCCCTCCTGGAAGCCAAGAGGCGGCAGAGCAGCCCCGGAGCAGGGGGAGCAGGCGGGCCCGCTGCCAGGCCAGCATACCAGACAGCACGTCTGACCTCGGCAATATTGATTAATGGGAGGACATGACTGTCTGCAGAACGTCTAGGGAAGTGCAGCACTGAATTTAATTCATAAACATTTTTAAAAAGGCACAAATCCATCTGTGAGCCTACCAAGCCTCTTGCTGTGACCGCTCCCCTTCCCCGGCAGTGAGCCCCGGCGCAGGCAGGCACCGGGCAGCAGAGGTGCCATCTGTGGTGACCCCACCGCAGGGTGAGCCCCTCCTGCCACCAAGCACTGCAGCGTGGGCTGTGCTCCACAGAGTGCACTCAGCTCGGCCAGTATTACACAAAATATTAAAATAGCACAATGGTAACAGTAAATAACAATGTTTCGACCTCTTCCACTCTTTGGTCTGGGCATAACAAACATTTACATCAGAATTTAGTGAGGAACAGACCCTCCAGTGCCAACTGCCTCTGCTCTAGACCACGCTGACTCGCAGCCGAAGAAAGCGAGCAACGCTGCCACAGTATTTATTTTTTATTTCTGCCTCTGACCTGTTAGAGTTCATTCTGCAAGTGTTGCCATGAACCACGCAGCTGGGGAGGAGAGACGCTCACAGCCCAGCGCTGCAGAAGACAGCTTAGAAAGGCCATCCCAGGTGGAGGGTGACACAGGACACTCACTTGCCCTCTCCAGCTGCAGGGAGAGCTTCAGGGTGAAGCAATGATTCAAGCTGAACGTCGGTCCCTGGTGCTAATTATAAAATAATTTCTGATTTCTGAGTCGTATTTGCACTGCTGTTGTAAAGGCAGTTTATAAGCAGCTGCTCGGGCTGTCATTAAGGGCTTGACCAGCATGACTGGGTAACTCCACACCTCCCACCCGCACCCTCCACTGGCCCCGTCACCCCTCGGGGCACAGCTCACAGCGACTCGAAAGGGACCAAAATTCTCTCATTGTGAGGAACAGGGATCCCAGCACAGGGATAAACTCATTAACTGAGCGGGGTGACAAACCCCAACTCGCGCTGCAATTGATTTCAGCTGGTTCCCATCACAGCAGCAACAGCGACGGGACTCTACTCCCGCTGTCGGACGCGCTCCGGGGAGCGATGAAGCCGTTCGCACCGCGCACCGTGCGGGGAAACACCCTCCAGCTCCGGCCCGGCCGGAGCCACCGGGAGACCCTCGCAGAACCCGCCGAGGAGAGAGCAGGGGACCCGCTCAGCTCCTGCCCGGGGCGCGCCGCCTTCCCTATCGGAGCTGTCGTGACAGGGGCGGTCACTGCCCGCTCCCGGCGGGTGGGTGAGGCCGGGCGCGGGACGTGTCACCCCGGGGCTGGCGGAGCCGGAGCTGCCGGTCCCGACCCGTCCCGTCCCGTCGGGGCCGCTGCCGGGAGGGGGGGGGTGTCTGTCCGTCTCCCTCCGCCGGGTCCGGCCGCGCTGCAGCGCCCCCTGGCGGAGACCCTCGCACCCGCCCGGCCCCGCCGCGCCCCCTGGCGGCCTCTGTGGGACACGCCGGCCTCGCACTGCCGGGGGGGGGGCTCCGCACTGCCGGGGGGGCGGCTCCGCACTGCCGGGCCCCACGAGCACCCCCCGCAGCACACATTCCCCATAAAGCGCCGCAGGAAAATACATCACCCCCCAACCCCCCCGAAGAAGAATCAGAGCTGCTCTTTCTTTCCCCAAATCTTTCCCTTCCCACACCCGCCACCCCGCAGGCATCCTGCCCGGTGGCCCCAGCACGAAAAGGGACTGCGAGTGAGGGATGAGCAGCAAAAAATAATTCTCCAGAATAAAAAGTAATAGTCATGATAAATCAAAGACAAAACTAAGACCACCCAAAATAAAGACACATTTTTGGAAAAATGTTCAATTCCTTTGTGTCTAAGGCAAAGTTTCCCTCTGAGCGGGTGCACAGGTTGTGATACACGAGCAGCACGTTCAGCCCTCGCCTCTCTCCTTCTCCCTCCGTGGTTTTCGCAGCCTCAGAAGACCACCTTGGTGGGCTGCATGGTGTGTGTTGGCGGAGAGCACTACCCTCTCCCAGGAGCCAGACACAATTCGTAGGGGGCTTTAGGCTCCCGTGGGCTCAAGGATGACCCAGCCCTGGTCCGTGCTGGCTAACCGCTGGAGGCAGCAGGTCCATGGTTCATCAAGCAGCACGGGGGTCCTGGGGGGTGAGTGGGGGCTCCTGTGCAGGAGCTCACTCTGCCAGCAGCACAGAGCAGAAACAGACCATGAGCCGGCGAGGTCTGTGCTGTCCCACGTGGGGTGGGATGGGCCAAAGTGGCCAGCACCCAGGCTGCTGGGCTATGGACCCTGCTCTTCCCAGGAAGCACTAACATTCTGTTCCTATCTCTAGGCACAGACGTGTTCCAAGCCGTTATTCCCCACAAACACATCTGTTCCTGAGTGTCTACCAGTAGTCATCCTCCCTGAGCAGGACTGGGGCCAGCCCGGTGTCTCACACTGGCCAAGACAGCTCTCGCTGTCTGTCTGTACAGGCAGAGGTGGTGTTTTGGGCTGGAAGCCAACAGCTAACACAGAAGTCCCAGCAACATCCGAGGGGCAAACCCCACTGGGTGAGATATTCCAAAATAAAGGCTGCATGGGTGAGGAGCTGATGGTGTGGAGTCAAACTCAGCTTGGCTGCTAATTGCCCAGTGACGCACTGGTCATTCTTATTCATTGTGATGTTCATTAGTACCTGGGGAATTCCTTACTAAACACATACAGGTTACCTGCATTGTAGCTACTGGAAGAAACAGGCACTTCTGTCCTCAGTTGTATTTTACAACTGTAATGACATCAGTAAAAAGCATTTTTGGATTGGATTTAAAACCGAAAAGTCAAGGCAAAGCTCAGATGCCGCAGTTGCGGGGAACTGCCACAAATACTTTCAGCAGAGCTGGATATTAAAACCCGTGAGCTTGTTTGGTCAGAGCAAAGTAATAAACCACCATGTTCAATCACATTGGAATGCAGGGGCTGCAGAGCGCGGCGATGCCTCTGCGCTGCCGTGCCCTTTGCAGCCATCGCTTCACGCAAACTTTGCAGCAAAAATTCTGAAGGAAAAGTCAAATCTGATGCAGAGAATACACAAAACAATATTGCAAAGAGCACCAATGACCAAAAACTAATCATCGTGACACTTCAGCATGTAGGACCGAAGAACAAGAGACCTGTTGCTGAGAGGCAAAGGGCAGCTGGGCTAAATTAGCTGAGCAAGTTTGAGTCTGGATAGTGTCATTAGGAGAAAAGCAGAACTATGCCATAAACTCTAATGAATGCATTAATGGATGGCTTGTGCCTCTCAAAAGGGGAAAAAACGGTTTAAATAAAGTTATTAACACAGCCCACCTGTGTTTGGCTCTTGGACTATGTTGTTTAAATAGCCCATTAACTCTTGGAGTAACTAATCTTGAAAGTGAATATAGCCTTTCTGAAGTAGACATTTAACTGCATTCATATAATTCAATTAGATTGAGCATTCTTAGGCCAAAGCCAGTATTCTGTGCTTTCATCTCTAATAATGGTGCACAGACAAGCTTGGTTAATATGGTGTTAAAAAAAGAATTTGCATTTGTAATGGTAACCAAAAATAAATTGCTGGACTGAACCCTAAAATATAACATGCAATTTAAGTAGTATGAGTTAGCATTATTATAATAATACAGAATTTAAAGGTTATATTTAATTTTAAAATCAGTATTACAAGAGTGAGCTGAGTTTTATGGCTCTGCCTTAAACTCACAAGGGAAAATTAATGATTTTTTCAAGAAACTGGTACCGAGATAGAATTTCTTCTCTGGGTACCAGAGTTCACGTCAGTTAACAGACAATACCCTGGACTGCTTCTGCGCGGGTTTTGGCGGGGCAGGGGTGAAGGAGAGGGGGTAAGGAAGGAGAAAAACAAGTCATGGCCTGAATGAGTTCATCCAGTTAATAAATAGTTAAAGCAAATTCATTAGGAAACAGGAATTTTATAGATTTAGTTAAAGGTTTCTTCCTATTTATGTCACTGAGAAATGATAAAATTCCTTTTATCACTCTACAACTTGTTAATGTTTTACCCCAGGACCACTTCATCTGTAATAAACATCTTAACAAAATATGCATCCCTAGGGAGGAACCGTTAATTTCCTTAAGGCCTCACACATGTAATAGGTTTTTATTGCATGCAGGTGCTTTGTGAAATTGCATTGACTTGTAATAAACGTCCAGTAAAGAGCAGGTAGCACCTAGAAGGGGGAAGTGTTTGTGCACCTGTCTGGAGGGAGGCTCCGCGCGCCCTAATCCTCCACGGGCTTCTCCGCCGCGAGACACGGCCGCTGCCTCCGAGCCCAGAAAGGTAAACGCCTGATTTTTTACAGTTGGGTTCCACCAGCTTCGCAAATAAATGCTAGGTGAACTTAAGAGAGATTCAGATATACTTATTTGATAAAATTGCAGCGTAAACTACAATCCATTCAACACACGAAAGGCCAGGGAGAGTGATGCATGGCAGATTTTCCTTCTCTTCTGTAGATTTATCTGTGTAAGACTCTTTGTGGGATTAATATATTTTGTTAATCTATTTAGAATTAAGTAGAAAGAAAGTTCAACATAATTCTTACCAGTAATAGCATACTTTAGGTATATTTCAGTATGGATAGCTTTGCCTTAAGTGCTTAATGTTGAAAGTTTATTTTTTAAAAACCATATGAACGAAGATGTATCTATAGTTTTCTGTGAACGTTCGCTGAAGAGAGCTATTTTGCTCGACACAGTAATTAACGGGAATGAAAACTCTGCATTTCAAGAGACTCCCCGTGGAGCAGCAGCATTGCACAGATATGTCAGAGCTCTTTGTTGCTGAAGGAGCCGATTCCCATGTTCTGTGGACACTCGCAAGGAGCGAGCCAAGAGCTGCTGCCCCCCCAGGGCAGGACAGGGGGTACGTCTAAAGGACAACCTTCGCAGAAAACCTGGGAGTTGATGTTCTGTGTTGGTGTTTGAGGCGATACCACAGAGCTTGTAACTGTGAAGAGTTCCTAAGTTTAGTTACAAAGTCCAGAACTTACAAAAATTCTTCAGTAAAACCTCTGTGTATTTCCCTCCTCTCCTCCCTTTTTTTTTTTTTTTCTTTCTAAACACTATGTCCCAGTGAAGGGGTATTAAGGCAAAATTGCAGCCAAATAAATGGTTCTGGAGACCCCGCATAGCTCAGGGTAGGAATCTGTGGGACGAGGGCGGATCAGGGCCCAGGGCACCGGGAGCAGCTTTGCTCGGGGCTGTCGCCCCACGGGCCCCCGGGGGGGGCACAGGGAGAACTCCGTCAGACGCTCCTGCCAGGCTTCAAAATCCCAGTTTGCTTAAAATTTTTACCCAAGTGCATGGGAGTGCCTTTAAAAGGCCTATCACTAAAACACTTAAGATGCTTTTTCATTTCACATTTGGGCGTTTTTGAAAACTGTAACCATTTGTAAGATAACGAACTTATTTTTTGGCTGCAGACAGAGGGACATACACTCGATAGTCCAAAGCAGCACCCGAAATATTTGTTATAGACTGAAGTGTTTAAGCTCAGCAGAAGCCTGTAAGAATCTGAGAAAAATTTTAGGTGTGTGTTTAATTAAAAAAGTAATTTACTTTTCACCGACACCTCCCTGAACTGGATACATAATGTAAGAACTCAGCTGTGATGTTACTGAAGTCAAGAATAACAACAAATATAACGAATCCTGACTTTTGGGGGAGGGAAAAATGTAAATTTACTCATTACTGAGTTATAAGAAATCTATTTTTATCAAAGTGAGAGAAAGAGACAAATTTAGAGGCCTGTGTGAATGAATATTAAATAGCAGGAAAAAAAGGACCGAATAAAACGGTTTATGAGCAAAGACTAAACCGGTGAATTCCGAAGAAAATCTCCCTGAATTTAAAAGGCAGAGGAAAAAGAAACAATAAGTAACCTCACACCTGAGCTAAGATGGCAAAGAAATGAATAGCACCGCAAAAAATCAGGAAAGCATTTAAGGACATAAGTCAGTGGTGTGCGGCCCCGCGATGCCCGAGGGGCTGTGCACACCCGGGGGGCTCGGTGGGGCCAGCCCCGGCCCTGACCCCCGTGGGACACACATGTCCCCGGGGGCTGATGGATCACACACGGCAGCTACAAGGGCTCATTAGAAACTATTGCGGGGGGCTGGGGAGGAGGGAGGGGGACCCAGGGCATGGGGGGACACTGAAGGGGTGCCCAGGGGCTTTGGGGTCTCCCGCAGTGGGCGATGCCAGGGAGGGGGCCACGGGCAGGAGCAGGAAGGCTGTTTGCCCCGCACCCCGACACACGGGGGGCACTGATCCCATCCTGTGCTGCCCCCTCCCCAGGCTCAGCGGGAAGAGCCAACAAAAGGCAGCTTTTCTGGGCTTTTAGCCAGGAAAACCCACCAGCCTTGGTGATGGGGCTGGGGAAGGGGCAGCCGAGACACGCGTCCCTGTGCTGGGGGTCCCATCCCGGCCCGGGAGCGGACGGGTGGTGGGGGTTGTAGGGAGTGCTGGGGGGGACCCTGCTGTCCCCAACCCAGATGGAAGACAGGACAAAGCTCCCAGGACCACAGTCATGATCAGTGGGCGCCAGCTCTGGGGACAAGAAGAGCCGGTGACACGGAGAGGGACCCCTGTCCCCCTCGGGCAGCAGCTGGAGCACAGTGGGGGAGCAGCAGAGCTCACTCGCTGCCCTCCTCTTCCTCCCAGACTCTGGGCAAGCCCTGTCCTGTGGCCAGGCCCGTGGGGACCTGAGCCACCAACGGGCCGGTGGGACTCGATGGTAGAAGCAAAAAGCTTGTGCTTGTCAGGAGGCAGCTCTTGGGCAGTTTGTCCCCAAAACAGCCACACCAGGATCTCCTTCAGCCGCCGGCAACATCCCCAGGCGGCACCGGGCCGGGGCCCTGCTGGCCGTGGGCACAGGGCAAGTGTCCCCAGCGGGCACCGTGCGTGCCGTGGGCCACCGGCCCCTTCCCGCGGGGGAGCCCTGTCCCGGGGGGAACCGGGCGAGGGGAGCGGGCAGCCGGCCCCGGGAGCCCCCCGTGACACGGGCGGGGGGTGGCAGCGCCACCAGCCCCTCGGGAAAACCCTGGACACGGGCGAGTTTGTGGGTGGAAACGAGGAGCTGCCACCCCCCCCTTCCCCCCCAGCAGTTTTCCATAATTTCTGGCGGGACAGACCCCCGTTCCTGCCCTCTTCCCTCTTGCCCTCCCCGATGGCGGCGGGAGCCGCCGGCCGCGGGAGGGGTCGGGGGGCGGTTTGGAGCCCCCCGGAACCGCCCCCCCATCCCGAGCCGGGCGGGAGAAGGGCGGGGGACGGCGGCGGTGGGTGCGGGACGGGGCGACGGCAGCGCCCCGCGTCCCCTGCGGCTCCGACAGAGCCCCTTTGTAGAGGGGTCAAATAGGAACGGTCCTCTCGGGAGAGGGGGGGTTTCCCGGTGCCCGGTCCCGGTGCGTTCCCTCGGCTCCTCATCCCGACCCGCACCCCTCGGGCCGCCCCCGGAGCTGCCGGTTCTGCGTCCCGGGGGCTGCCCTTTCGGATGCTCCCCCAGAAAAGCTTGACGCAGCATCTTACTTTTTCAAAGAGAAAAAAACCAACCACCCAACCAACAGACAACAAAACCAAACCAAGAAACGCAGTCAGCCCCTCGGTACCGGAGAAAAACAGAGACAGGAGTCGTGGAGGCAAATGTAATTAGGAAACATATGAGAAGATTCAAAAAAGTTCAAAAGAATATGAGAAAGGAAATGTATAAAAAGTAAATAAAACACATTGTTTAAAAATGTTTCATATTAGACTTCCCCTATAAACGTTTTACTTTTTATTTTATAGATTTCATGCTATTCTAATCAACTTTATTTTTGTAACTTCACAACTGAAACTGCAAACCTTACAGCCTGTTTTCACATTTCTGGTGTGTCCTGTCAGTCTTTTATATCTCTCTAGATGGGGGGAAAATAAAGTCAATGAAGTGAGCCAAAAAATTCTAATTTCAAAACTTTTATAGAAATTTCTCCTGAAGAAACTCAGGCACCACATCATGGAAAGATCATAAAGATTTGGTGAAAACAGTTCCAACTCCCAGACAAATCAAAGACTAAATAGTTTACTATTGCTTATGAAGAGTATGTAAACTTGTAAAGGATATTAATGAAGGTGTAAACTCTTACTGAGGAAAAACAAACCTTTGCTGTAGAGGACTGGGGCATTAAATAAAGCAAACACAACACCTCATCTGCCATCCCTTAAACTGCGCCAGAACATTGGAATTAGAGAAGCCAGGTAATCGAAAAAACAATTTAGAGATGCAAGGCTTTTGCTGGCCTGCAGTCATCTGGATGAAGGTTCCATCTCATCTTTACAATCAAAGAGTTAACTCTGATGTCCCAGCACACAAATAAGTAAATGTGGGATAATTAGGAAACAAATTCTGCAAACATCTTGAAAGGGGCTGGAGACCTTTGATCTTTATAGAAAAGAAAACATTACAATACAGTCTAGCTTTTGGGGTCTGCACACATTTTATACCAAGGCAGAGGATGGTATCTTTCTTAAAAATCAAGTAACACCTAATTCCATCATACCCTAATTATCTTAACTGATTTCATATGTCTAAAGGTATTTCACCAAAAGATTAGAGTAGAAAGAGGGACTGACAAAATAATTAAATATGCAATTTGCCAAGCTTGGGCAATATGGCTTTGAAATCACCTTTTCAGGAAGTTTTACAGCTTGTTCATTGACATATATATTGCAGCCTTCAGATTCTTATTTAAGCTCTTTTGATTACTTTAATGGATTAATACCCGAGTACCATCAATGTAAAGTCCAATACTCAAGCCTGTTTTTAATTTGCCAAAAGTTGCACAAGTTTCCTTTTGGTGTTACAATAAGAAAAAAAAATAAAAATCTGTATTCTGATACATTTTTTTAAAATCATAAAATTCCCTTTTCCAAAATAGTTCTGTGGATACGGAAACAGGGCTGTACCCCGCGTCCCTTCTGGTTACGTGGAGCGCTTACGTGTTCACTGAGGTTTTGGTGACCCAACCAACACACACAAAACCGTCCGCGACAGGGGGCGAGGGGGCTGTGCTTTACCAGAAGAGTGCAGAATTGCCACTTTAATCCTTTCAGATTTAGTTTGGGTGAAAAAACTTGTGAAGAACTCACGCCTGGAGCACCGCTGCGTGCCCAGGTCTGTCTTCCAGTGAGACACAGGGAGGACGTTTCTGTGCCCACAGCAATAACAGCCTTCCTGCTCTGCGTCTGTCGGGATGCAAAGTTTGCAGGAAAACTTCCCACCTCCAGTCTGATCCGCCAATGGAAACCACGAGAGGAACCCCCGGAGGCCAAAGCAAGCCGTGTCTGACCAAGACTCCGACACTGGCCAGGAGCAAGCACCCGAAGAAGAGCGGTGTGTCCCGTGGAAGCTCCTCCAACACCCCATGGCCGAGGAGTTTCCTGAGACTCGGCTGGTGTCTGTGTCCAGCAGCCCTCCGTGAACTTCCCTCCCAGCTCTCCTCACGCCCCGTGGGAACAGGTTTCACCGAACAATGACACGCTGGGTGAAAACCCCCTCCTTTGGCTTGTTTTACACAGCCCGACACAGAACCCTCAGACCCGAGCTCCACACCCAGCTCACCCACCTTCCCTCTACGGAAAGACCCAGCTGCGGCTTTTTCACCCAAACGAGACGCGGGAGGAACTCTGCTGAAGCTGAAGGACATTTTAAAATACAACATATCTGAAGAGTTAAACGAATTGGTCACGTTCACCCAGAAGCATCACTGCTCAAACGCAATCAGGCACAAAAAAGCAAGCAACTGTGCCCAGGGAAAAGGCTGAAACACACGAAACCCTAACGCTCGCTTTTCCTCACCCAGTTCACCTACTGAGGTTTCTTGCTCTGCCGTGTGTAGACACAACCAACCACTCAAAATTCCTTAGGAAATGAGCCGCCTTCTCACACTCATTTGACCAGCCTGCCTGGGCTACTCACTCACTGGCTGGGCACAGGTACATGTTGGTGGGACCAAAGCCCCCAGGGACAGCCCTGCTCCTGCTCCCGCAGTACCACCTCCACGGCTCAGCTTTTGGGAAACCCAATGGGGACACGAGCTTCAACAGAACAGAAACACACGAGACCGGACACCAGGAAGGGGAGCCATCTTCTGCCATTTCTCAGGGAGCCAAAACACATTCTTTAACAAAGAACAGTTTTTACTTGAGATTTAACAAAATAATCCAACTCAAACCAGCAAGGCCTTTGCCTCTTCCCAGAGAATTCCAGTCTAATTATAAACTTCCTCTGAAAGATGAAAAAACATAGCCGGTACTCACAGTTCAGAAGAAGGTGCAGCTCCTCTGCAGCCATTCTGCAAATGGCCACTAACTGGCTCTCACCTGGCAGAGCTGATGAGAAGGGGCTCCCCAGCTGCTCCCACAGGCAGAGCCCCTCGGGTTCCTCCTTTCAGAGCTTGCACCTGGGCCCTTTCTCTGCGTGGGGTCACACTGGGCTTCAGGGGGCTCCTGGGAGCCTGGTAGCCAGTGCCCTTCGTCCTTCTCCCCAAACAGACCCAGCTCTGCATCGCTGGGCTGCTTTTCCTACTGAATTTTTTCAGGGTTATTATTTCTCTGTTACATATTATCACGTGAAGGCCTCAGAAATGACCCAGGATGGAGAAAGGGCCCTTGCTGACCACAACCACATGTGTGGTGTTCTCGGTCAGAGGGGCGACTGTGGGTTACGTGAGGGTCTCAGCGGGACGGGGGAGCTGGTGCTGCCACGCAATGCCCGGCCGTGGCACGGGCTCCAAAGGGAGACTCGGCACTGGGGAAGGTCCGGGGGCTGGGAAAGCAGGACAAGAGCAGCGCTGCTTGGCTGCCGAGACGTAGTTCAGGGCCTGTTTGTTTGTTTGTTTGTGTCCATAAAGTTTCACCAGGTGACACGTGTTAGGATTGAAAATATAGGTAATGTCAGAAAGGTTCCCTGGAAGCCACAGTGCAGCAGGTGCCTTTAAAAATAACTAATTGAACCACAACAGAGAGACACCAAACTGACCCAATCCTTTTCGACTTTAAAATCATGTACATACACTATATTTCAGGGTCAATTTATCACAACATGCCCCTTCCTCAGTGGTGCATATCAAAAGGGAGTGCACAGGCATATTTATAGCAGTCGCTGCTTATCAGATGGTATAAATATGTCCGTGCTAAAATAAATCAAGACGTGGATGTGAAGCTCAGTCACCCACAGCCATGAGGAAGTGTTGATGAGCACCTGGAGCAGATCCTCTCCCGCGGCGAGGGATGGTGGGGGCGGCCGAACGCCCGGCACTTCCGTGCGGATTCTCCTCGTTTTCTTTCCTACTTGCACCGAGGAGCAGACAGAGAGGATTAAAAGGAACCTTTTCTGTATTCTCTTTTTCCAATCGTTCCTCTGTAGCTGTTTATCTAATTGCAGTTTGGGTATAATGAAGCTCCCCAAGACAAGGGTTTGTCTCTGTTTATCCCAGCCCGGAAGAAGGCACATCATGCTCCTCTGCTGAGCTACAGAAATAATAAATGGTTTTCCTAAACTTTTAGCTGTTACCAATTTACTCTAATCTCATTAGCACTGTTGCCCTAACTCTAGGCACCCCCACAGCTGAAAAACCCCAAGGAAACTTCCAGATAGTAGGGCATTAAGAAAAAAACCAAAGTGGGTTCCCCATTATCCATTGCTTTTAGGAGAAGAGTCAGAGTCTCTGGTGCATCCCCGGACACAGAAACAGGCTCGGGGGGAGTCGGTGCACAGGAAAGGTGCTGGGGATCTTTGATTCAGGGGCATTTCTTACTCACTTGTGCATCTTGTATCTCCTGCGGCCTTGGGAGATGGTTAAGATTTAAGGTTTGCCAAACTGAGGATACAAACACATTGACAGGAAAATCAATTTAACTTTCAAACAGCAAAACGTAATAATTCACAAATCAGCAGAAGCCTTGGGCCAGAGCTGCTGGCAGTGATGCACAAAGTATTCACAAAAGAATTACAGAACCTGAACAGAAGTGGCTTGTTAAGAAGATTTCTTAGCAAGCAAAAATGCCAGCAAACACTACCAGAATAGAGCTGCAATGTTTCCTTCCAGGGACCATTTAAGATAACGCCCTCTCCTGTGCCTGGACGGTTAGGGCCTTCTAAGAATAAACTGATTAAAGAACATTTTGCAACCTATAAACCTGGTGCGGTTTAAAAGAAGTCTTTTAACCTTGGAGGTCTTATTTTCCTTAATAAGAAGTTGGGAAAGCCCTTGCTTTCCCCAGTTTGATCAGCTCATTAACAGACTGACAATATCTCAGGAGCTGCTGATCCTCAATGCTTTAATAATAACATCTGCTGACTTCCTCAGGGCCCTTTTCAGCAGAAATTAGGTACAGGTTTGCGTGCCAAAGCGAGAAGGGATGTCATGAATCTGCACCCAGCTGGGAGGAGCAGACAGGCTGCAGGGTCGCTGCAGACCCCGGCCGGACGGGGCAGGGTTTGTCCCCTCGCCCTTCCCTGGAGCACATGCAGCCCCGGACCCCGCTCCGCGCCCCGCATCGCCCCGCGCGAGGCTGAGGGGGTCCCACTGACGGGGCTGGCAACTGCTGTGGGATTTTTTTAATCTAGTTTCCTATGAAAACAAGGTTCCTGTGATCCCTGTATGCTTGTCTGTCTGCCTGTCCTGCCCAATAACTTTGAACTCTTTTCTTTACTGATTTAAACCAGATTTCACAGAGAGGTAGAAGTCTCAAGGATAATTAAGTAACTAAAAGTTTCATATAAGCAGGCATTTGGGCAGAAAAAGGAATTTAGAGTTAGAACAGGCAAAAAGTTTGCATTAAGGGCTTTGAGTCCAACGACTGGCTTCTGCCAACTGCGACAGGTCACTGCCGGGAGACTGTGGGAGAAGTTGTAGGTGGGAAGAGCAGAAAATCTTTGTGCAATTCAGATAAATGTCAGTCGCAGGAAATCCCCTCCGTTACCTGCCCTGCTCCTGGAACAGACTCACGCATCCCCAAACTTTGTACTTGGCGTTTGCCGGTGGTGTGGCCCAGTTCATGGCCATGATGGCTTTGCCCTGCCCACTGGTGAACTCATGAGTCACTTTAAAATAAAAGAAGCTGTTGGGCCCGTTCACTGCTTCCCTGGTCCATCACAGTTTCAGACGGCTCCGCGCTGCTGTGGGCCTGGAGCTTTCCTTTGGCCGTGCCACGGCGCTGGCTGCCAGCCTGGGGCTGCCCATGGGTCCCGTCCTGCCTCGTGCCACTGCTGGGGGAGGCGGGGGTCGCGGCGCCGTGGGCTCCGTGCGGTGGGTTCTGTGCCACGTGGCCGAGGGCGACTCAGGCTGTTTGTGTTCTGGGGGTGGAGGGGAATTTTGTACATGGGGCTTCTTATATGGGTAAGAAAAGTGTTGTTCCACGAGCGAAACGAGCCCAGTCCAGCAGCACGTGTCAGGGGCTGTCGCTGGGTCCTTGTGCATCTCCCCGTGCCACCAGCGCCCGGAGCATCCCCACATCCCTGCTTTGGGGCTGGGCAGGCAGTGCGGGAGAGGGGCTGCCCCGGCTGCTGTCACTGTCCCCTCTCCTGCCCCTCGCTCACCTGATGCCCTCTGCGTTTTGCCTAATGCATCCCGACCGAGCCCTCAGGTGCTCCTGCAGGACACGCCACAGGGAACAGCAATAACGGGCTTCTTGCCCAGTTTTTGAAGCCCGACTGTGCTCAGACACTCCTGCTGGGAGCGTTTCCCTGGCAGGGAAATGACCTGAAATGACCTTGCGGCACGTCGGCTCCTCGGGCTCCCTGTTTTCTTGACACTTCGGTGACTTTGTAGGCACCCTCCCCCCACTTCCAGCAAACCCAAACAACCCAAATCCCAACCCTTTGCCATGACCGTGGGAACAGCCCACTGGTGTGCTCCCAGAGGAAGGGCAGAGCTGCTCCCCCTCCCCACAGAGCCCGGCTCTGCCTCCGCCGCTCCCAACCAACGTTGAGCAAGGACCTGCTGATGGAGACACCGGCCTGGCCTCTTCCCCTCTTTCTTAATATCCATATGAATTTTCCTTGTTACCATTTAAACCTGGCACTTTTGGTGCTCTCTGCCAAAGGAGAGGAGACCCACAGAGGGCAGTGGCCCCCCCCCCAAGGAATCGTGTCCCTCCTCAGCCTCCATGTCTCTGCCGGCTGCGGGGTGTCCAGCACCCTCCGTTGGCCAGGGTGCCCCTGGGCCAGCAGTGCCAAACCTGCCACAACCCCCCCGACATGCCCCCACCTAAGGCACAATCTGTGCTTGGAAACAATCCGGTAAAAGTTTATACAAGGTTGAAAATAAGATTTTCTTTGCCCAGCTGACAGCACAGTTCAACTTGGTGGAAAAATCATTCTGGACAATTAGTACCTTTATTGTTCCATGCCAGATCAGTTTAAATTATCAAACTATAAACTATAAGCAAACCAGTGGTCAGACACCTGTCTGACAGAGGTGTGAATCTCTGCTAAGAGGAGGGCACAGCCTGCTCCTCCCGGCTTCTGTCTCTGCCCAGCAAGGGCCGGCAGCCCCAGGCAATGCCGGGCAGGGGGACCCCTGAGCCTTGCACCACTGCCGATGGCCGGGGGGCTCTGCCATCTCGGGGAGCACCGGCACCCGGAGCAAAGCCCTCCTGTCTCTCCGCTCCCTCCTCCATTTCCCAAATGGCTGCAGAAACAACCAGTTTGCAAATTTTTTCAGTGACAACCAACAGTGAATTCCTGCTTATGATGATTTAACATATTTTCTTGAATTGATGCTGCACCCACCCAAACCAATGGCTTCTCCTTCCCGCAGAGCTCACGCTCTTGAAGCCTCTCTGGGCTGCTACTGGGGACAAGTGTGTCCTGCTGCCACCACCACGGGGAGCATGGGGCAGTGGTGGCAGTGGTGGTGGTGGTGGTGGCAGCAGTGGTAGTGGTGGCGGTGGTGGCAGCGGTGATGGTGGCGGCGGTGGTGGCAGCAGAGCAGCAGCAGCCCCAGGCAGCGCAGCTGGTGGGTCCCCGCTCCACCCACGTGCGAAGGCGCCCAGCACCGTCTCTCCCCCCTGGGACAGCCCTCGTCCCTCTCCGAAGCACTGGGAGTTCTGCTTCGGGTGAGGACATGCCCCATGGTTATTTATTTCAGGTTTCTTCACTCCCCCATGTTCGTTTTGGAAGAACTCCCGAGGATCTGCATCGCTCCTGCTGAAGGATGGATGTTAAATTGGGGCCTTAAACTCTGTAATTTTCACTACCCTCTCTGAGATACACTCAGCTGAGCGTGTAGCACGTAAAGCCCTGTTCCTGCCCCTCCCAGAGGATTACCCGGAGCTCGGTTTGGAGGGTTTCTATCAGCAGCCCGTGCTGGGGAGGGAGCTCAGCGTGCCCCCTCCGTGGGCAGGAAGGGGCTGGGAAGCGTTGGGCTGGTCCCCGGGCTGGTCCCTGGCGCAGGAGCCGGTGGGAAGGCTGTAAAATAAAATCTGGCAGAGCAGCTGGATGAATACTCGGTTTAATTTAAGATCCAACACTCACAAGTCAAACTACAAAGTGGTCCCACTTGGGGCATTCTCGCAGTTTTTGGTTTAATCAAGCAAGATTCTAGAGGTCAAATTTCACCCTCAGTAGAAGTATGTCATGAGACTTCCAGCGTTTCTGGTGGAAAAACCCCAGCCTAGAACCCGTTTCCTCTGGAGAATTGCACTATGGTTTGATCGGGCTTTTTCTCCTTGACACATCGCCCGTTTTATTAACTTCTGCTTTGCTTTAAAAAGAGGTATCTAGCGTTTTGCTTCCCTGAAGAAGCTCATAATGTTATAATTCAAATGTCAGGACAGATTAGGTTAAATGTACTGTGTGATTCCCAAAGGAAAACAAACTTCCAAACATACTCTATTTGCCTTGTTACATGTCATGGATTGCATTAGAGCTGAACATGTAATTCTGTCGCCTAATGTGTTAAAGTTGGCATGAATTTTATTCTCTGTGCAAGGTGAGAAATTACTTAGCTAACAAAACATTTCGTTTCCCCCTCTTTGCGTTCCTTCTTTATGAGATTCTGAATGTGACATTTTCACAAAAAATCCCTGCACTTATTTGTGAAAAATGTATATTAAAACCAAAACACATCAAATGGAAAGAAATCACAGATGGTTTTATTCACAAGCAGTAGAATTAATGGCCTTCCCTACTCTTTATAAATATTGGAAGCAGATGAGTTCATTACTATTTCACTCTAATAAAGAAAACCTGCTTTATTTTGACAAGACATCTACTTATCTAGTGTTTCTACTGAATAATAAATCTATTTTCATTGGAAAATAAAAGAAAGGTTATTGATAAGCAAAAAACCCGCCCAGAAAATTAGTCAATCAAAAAAAACCCCAAAGATCTTTGTATCTGATAGTGCAGAAATGGAATTCAAGGGATTTTGAAAATGTCACTAATTTTTGGAATAGAAAGTTTCGAAATGTTTACTTTGTGGTTGTCTTAAATTTTTACATCTTTCAACAAAGCAAGCAGAAAAGTGAAAACATCTGAAAAGGATTTTGAAAAGAAAAGAGTCAGCACAAGCTGGATAAAGCTGTGGGCTCCTTTATCTTGGAGAGATCCGCACACATGGAGCGGAGTTTGGGAGGGATTTTTTTAACCACGCATTCAAACACTTCCCAGTTCCCAGTCCCGGCCGGGCCGCGTTTGCCAGACCTTCAAAGTGCTGTTGGCAGCTTTTCCTGCGCTGGGATAAAACATCTTACCCTGGGGAGGCAAAAGCTGAGTCATTTTTAACCCCAAACAACATTCACTGATGTGGTCATCTTGTTAGTCATGGAAATCCTGTGTTATTGCTATTTATGCTTCTTTCAACACTTATTAACCAAGAAGTGAGGAGGTTTTATTTTAAACTGCAGAAGATGTTTATCCTCTCCAGGGCCATGACAATCAGTTACATGGCTTATCCATCACTTCAGAGAAAGGAAAAGGGTTTGAGAAACTCCCCAGGCAAGTTAATTTTTAAAGCTGTAGGAGGGAGAGGAGAAAAGAAAACAAACACCACCAAAGGCAGAGGCTCACAAAGCCCAGCACGACCGTCCCGCTCCTTCCAGCCCTGGCCCCTGCTGCTCCCCAGTGACGGAAAGAGGATTTCTGTGGAGCAGGAATCCCAGGAGATGCCTTGCGGAGACAAATGGCCACTCCTGGTGCTGGGAGCACAGAGCAGAACAGGAGGAATTAGAAATTTTCCTTAGAAAACAAACTCCGTGGATGACGGACAATGTAAACCAGCTCCGGTCTCACCCACACCCCCGGAGGGGTCCGTCCCCACAGCCCTGCGGGAACCAGGGCTGGAGGTGCCACACGGAGGGGCCGTGCCGAGGGAACACCAAGTGCCTGGAGGAGGTGATGGCCTGTGGGGTCAGCGCTGTCAACAGCCCAGACCCTGCGCTGGGGCACGAGCACCGGCTGGGACCCTGCACGGGGCGACGGCGATGGCCCCTCTCGGTACCAGCTGAGCTCTCCTTTGGCATCAAAAACCCCTTCGCAGGCAAACCTAAATTTAATTTGTCCAACAAGAGACAAATGCAGGAGAAGAAACTGGAATATCAGAGAATATTGTTCTATCTGAGGGGGGGGAAATTGCTGCAACGGAGAGAAGTTCATGTTTTCATATCAAACGCTGTTCGGGCACAGGGTTGGCCTCTGGTGGCACCGAGGGACGCGGCAGGTGAGGCTCTGGGTTTGCTTTTTGTTTCTGCCAATTTGTGCTTCTGAACCCTGTGTCCATGCAGGGGCAGGAGGATGCCATC
>JAOQGH010000007.1:5421332-5455694 GCA_025769975.1 Gallinago jamesoni | reverse complement strand
TGGAGCGGGGTGTGCAGGAGGAGGCGGTGCAGCGCAGGGCGGGTGGCACGGAGCTCAGGTCTGCGGGGAGGGCCCCGGCGCCGCGTCCCGCTCAGTAGTATCAGGCACACGCCTGCTCCGGCGCCGCGGCCCCTCTCAGGACTGCGGGAGCGGGGGGCAGCGCGTGGGGCTGGGCGGCAGGCGGGCGGCCGCGCTCTGCTCCGTCCGGAAGCTGTAGTCGTACTGTGGGGAGAGACAGAGGGAACCGTGGGGCACTGCCCGACGGCAGCCCGCACCACAGCGCGTGGCCATGTGGCTATGCAGCCCCGCAGCCACATAGCCCCACAGCCCCACAGCCACACTCCCTGGCCCATGCCCAATGGCTAGCAGAAAAATGAGGTAAGAGCTGGGGCTGGCAGCAGCCCGAGCTGTGCTCTCGTCTCCCTACCCCAGGCAGGGCCATGCTGGGTGACCCTGCTGGCACTGCCCGACCCCACGCTGGTAACCATCCGGGGAAGGAGACACTCCCCTCCCCAAACCAGCGTTAACACAAACACGACCACACTCATCCTGCGCAGAGGGCAGCCGGTCACAAAGACTCCCCTTTGCAGGCCTCATTTACACAACCCGGTACCATCATAACTAATATTTTGGGTCTGGCAAGGTGGGTGAAAACACCTGTACACCCTGCACCCCACAGCCGGCCCTGCCGCTGGCCGGACACTGCTGCAGCCCAAGGGACATCCCTGCCGTGGCCGGACGCGGTGCAGGCCTGGCCCCGCAGCGCGCGTGGAGCGTGCCACAGCAGTGCCATCTCGTGGCACACCGTGGGGCACACCCGACAGCCCCAGGCCACCCTGGACACCGCTGTGGCCCCCGGCTGTGCCATGGCCCCCCCAGGAGAGGCCAGGGCCACGGTGGCTCCCCCGTGGCGGGTGGTGCGGCTGGAGCAACGCGCTGGGGCTGCTCGGGCCCGTTTGTCACCAGCCCCTGCCAGCCAGCCCTGGTGCGGGACTGCTGCCAGCGAGGCGGCCCTGGGACTCGGCAACTCTGCTGGCACCTCACCCCAGCCGCCTGCGTGGGGACGGGGCCGCGGTGCCAGGGCTGTGGCAGGGCTGTGGCAGGGCTGCCAGCGGAGCTGCGGGAGGGCTCTGTGCAGAGGAGATGGCACTGCTCCTCCAGCGCTGGCCAGCGGATGTCGCCTTGGCCACCTCTGCTCCAACACCGAGGCCTCCCCGCCGGCCCGTGGGTGCCCAGCGGCCGGTCCCGTCCCCACCGAGGCGACGGCTGCCCCCGGGCGGAGCGGGGACACGGGGCGGGGGGAAAGACGCGGGGACACGTGCGGGGGCTGCAGGGGGGGCGCGGGGCCGGCAGAGGGCGCGCGCGGACCGCGGCGCGTCCCCCCGCGCCCCCCGGCGGGAGCGGCCCCCGCGCGCTGCCACCGCGGCGCGTCCCGCAGCCACCTCCGCAGGCCCGGCCTCAGCCCGCAAACGCCTCTTCATTAATTCTCCCTCAATGTCATGATGTCACCGGCAGCGGTGCCAGCCCCGAGCTAAATAAGCAATAAGCCTCATTTTTCAACACACAAACACATAAAGATGTCAGCTCAAACTGTTTACTAATTAACACTTAAAAAGACACAAATTAGATATGCGTGGCTAAGAGCAATTATAATCAAGACGAATTTCTCTAGTCATTTGGGATCTGAAAAAAATGCCTAATTGCTGGAACCAATGTTTTAAAAACTGAAATCATGCCAGTTAGCAAATATGTTCATTTAAAGAACATTTCATGTGACTACACTCTGGAGAATTGACTACAAACATCAGAACAAGGAAAAATATTTCTGTCTAAAATTAAAATTTTAAGCTCTTTTAGATTTACAACTTCTTCAATAAATATATTTGCAAAGAGCAGCCCATGAAAACTTGTAGCAATTAACTGGTTAAATGAACTGCCTTCCCTGTCACTTTAAAAGGAATGATTAATATTAGATGCTCACTTTGCTAATTAGACTCTCTCCAGACCTCGCTCGGTGCCCAGCTGGATGAGGACGGGGTGCGCTCGCGGAGCACAGAGCCCCGCCGGCCCGAGGGCCGACCCACGGCGCTGCCAACAGCCCCATGGCACCTGCTGCCACCGGGGCCACCGCGGTGCCACCCGCACCAACCGCCCACCGGTGCCGTGTCCCCAGCGGGACAGGCAGGGCCCGCGAGGGGAGACCCGGCAGCCCCGTGGGGGAGCACAGCGGCGCTGCCATGGCTCTCTGCTCCCCTGCGCCCCGCGCCCACCCAAAGAGCCGCGTCCAACGGTGCCCGCAGCGTGAGCCCACCCTCGCCTGTTGGGTTCTCCCTCCCTTCACCCCCCCTGCCCTGCCCTCCCCTCCCCAGCGCAGAGATGTGACCCCAGGAGCCACCCAAAGCACAGTACGGGATTTGTGCCTATTCCCCCGGGTTTTACCCAAAAGGCAGCGTGGAGGATGGGTGTGCACATCTGCAAATGTGGTGACAGAGAACAATAACTCTTGGAATTCTTTGGGAATTATTTTTTTGCAAGTCATCTAGCTCCAGGGAAAATGTTCTCGCTGCTTTGGAAATCCAGAAGATTTGCTGTAATGGTGCTATTGCTTGCAAGGGAAATAAAGCCATGCAGAAATTCACAATATTTATATGCGCAGCTATCTACGTGCAGACAAGATGCTTCATCAAGGAATATGGGCTGCATAATTATACTTTTCATTACTCTGAAAGGCACACAGCCTGTAAGGGAACAGGAGGGTGTGGGGACAGCCAGCAGGTACCCACCTCTCCCCCCAAGGCCACACAAACCACCTGGTGCCAGTGTCCCCGTGCTCCACAGGCCTGCAAGGGGACAACGGGGGGCTGCTCAGCCCACCCCCCTGGGCAGCACCCCGAGCTGCTGAGACTCTCCCTGCGCCAGGCGACGTGCCGAGGGCTGCAGAAGCAAATCCAACACAGCCTCCCTTCCCCTCCGGCACAAGGGACCCACTGCCCTGTGGCCAGCTCCTGGCGAGCACTGGGGAGGGAGGCAGGCACCCACAGGGGCCACCAGCCCTGAGCACCCTCCGCTTCCAGCGCTCGATGCCCTTGCGACAGACGCAGGCAGTGCCCAACAGAAGCCACACGGCGGGACTGCAGCACCCGAGGCAGCGACCGTCCCCATCGGGCAGCATCTTCAGAGCTGCATTCCAGGCAGGAGAAGAGGATGGATTTTGGAAACTGGACTCACAACTGGAATCAAAAAGTAGAGAAGCCGCAAGGAGCCGGGAAGTTTTCTCTTTGCTTTAACCCAGCTGGCTGGCACAACAGAAGATGTTTGTGCCCAGCGGTGCCCAAAGACGCACACGCTGCTGGAAGAATTTTTGCTTTTCCTGGTAACAAGTCACCAGCACCATCAAACTGGAAAACAAAGAAGCAGTGTACCTGACACTGCTTAATTGAGTTCATTTGCTTCCCTGAGATACAAAAGGCAACCTACCACAAACAGTGTGCTGCGTGTAACACATTTTGTTAATAAATGAGAAAGAAAGGGTAAATGATAAAGACATCTGGAACTACACAGAGGGCAGCAGACTTTGCCATTAGATTGAGCACCTAAAACATCTCCACCCGGCACAGATCATGGAGGACATCCCCAATTCTGAGCTTACTCTTTGACTATACATTGACTCCATCCACCAGCAATGACTTAGGAACGACAAGAGAGGCCTTTTCCATAGGGGAAGGGATCTTACAGCAAAGTGAACACAGCTCTCGCGACACTTCTGCTTGGTGCCTGGCTGGGTACCTACCTCCTTCTCGATTTCTGCAAGGGTTTTGATTGTGATGCCCAAGAGATCAACTGGCTGCATCTGGCAAGGAAAAAAAAAAAGAAAGTGAAATTTAGAGGCTTCTTTGTTTTGTTTGTCTGAAGTCAGCAAATACTCTGCACCAGAGGTTTAGAGACACCATCTGTAAACACACACGTAATCCTGTTTCTCGGGCCACCCCAAGAGTGAAGAAGCAGAAGGTGAGATAGGGATACCAGCTCTCACGCCTTTCTCCCCGAGCGGGGACAGCTGACACTCATCTCGGTGTCACTTTGCACAGGTAGATCTTTACCACCTGCCTGCCGCAGGACGGCTGTTACTGCAACGTGCTCTGCAACACCCTGTGGACTTCGTGTGGCTGCAGCACGAAGGTGTGAGCGGCGCCAGCTGTGGGAAGCCCCGACCAAACTGACCATATGGTGGCAATGGTGTCTAAAGGATCCGAGGGGAGGATTAGCACCACCTAATCTCTCTGCATTTGTCCTCGCAGCAGGGACTCCGGCTTTCTGGGAATAACGGCCCATAAACAACCCTTCCAGAAAGCAATGGTTGTGAAAAACCTCGTCCGGCTGCACACGCACCTTGTGTCAGCAGGAAGAAGAAAGCACAAAGCGGGAGCACAATGTGAAAAATCAGATACAGCTGATGGCTTGGTATTTGCTGTAACAGCTTCTTGTAAACTGATTTTTAAAGAGATACTATTTTAGGATGGGAGGGATTAGGGAACTGGCAATGGGATGCTGAGCCTTTGAGTTCCAGATCACCAATTCAAATTAGCGCTGGGCCAGTGACACTCAAAAGTCACTCTGAATTGGTACCAGGGTTCCTGCCATGCCCGGGCCGGGGGTGGCACCCTCCGCTGGCCCCGCAGTGCTCGGCACACAGCAGGTTTCCCCCCCCACCCCCCCCTGCTGCTCCCTCTGCCTGCACGGGGCTGCAGGAGCCTGGCGGCAGCGGCCAGTGCCAGGGAGCACCATGCCGTGACCATGGCCTTCAACTTCTGGGAGGCAAAAGCGAAGTGACAAAGCTTAGCGCCCTACGGCAGCTCCACGGCATGTTAAATCCAGGAGAGCTGCACACTTTCAGCTTTTGTTACAATCTATGCTAAGAAATGAGAAAGGCCTCCAGCACCAGAGTCCTGCTGCCCTTCCTATTTCTGATGGTGATGAACCTTCACCTCCCGGGAGAATCCAGTTTTAGATGAGATCTGGCAGAAACCACTCCCACCCTTGGGGACAGTGCTGTATACATTAGGCCCCACAAAAGAAAAGCTCCCAGAAGCAGGTAATTTGTGTTGATGCTTTGTGATCGCCCTCCACACAAAGATGGATTTCAGACAGTGGGAGAACACGGAAGGCAACTCACCCCTTCAGGAGCGCAGGCAAACTTCTCCGAAATCATAAAAGGCACTCCATCCATTGCTGAAAGGGACAAAACGAGCAGACACGTCACATATCCAGCTGACTGCTGCCATGCAACTTCCCACACTCCCAGTGACAGACTGAGTACTCGTGGCATTGACACACAACTGAGAGCTCAGTTGCTGCCAGCTTCTTCCTCCCTCTGCCCTGGCACAGGGGTTTCCCTCTGCTCCAGACACAGCTGGGCCAGTCCCTCCCAGATCAGGGTTGGATGAACCTTCCCTGCTCTACCCAAACACAATTCCAGGGTCTCAATGTCGACTCTCCCAGTTTGGCTCAGCTGCCAGCTGTTTGCCTTTACACCATCTTGTGTATTCTTCCTGGAGAGCTGATGATGTTCAGTGTTTCTGCCCTGCCATCACCACCTCACACATTGCACAGAAAGCCTCCCACAAGATGTGTCACTACAAGCCAGACATTTATTTTTAAAACATGTAACTCAGCAATTCCCACACAAGACTGAAAAGGGCATGTTTCTGAGGCTGAGCTCAGCCCCAAACACACCCACTTTATTTCAGTTACACCTTTAACATTTCAAGTCTTTAAAATTCAGTTCTGAAAGAAATCAAAATTTCAAACTAGAGCAAATTTAAGCCCTGAAATTCTCTCAAGTAATCCTCAAATAGGGTTTTCTTTCATAAAGCATCTGTCCCAACGAACCTAGCGTTTCTCTGCTCGCTGTTTGTAACTTCCCCCAGCACCAGTAAGGTACCAGGTTAGTGATTTAATAAGGATTATTTAACAATACTTTGCTTTTTACATTTGTTTTGTATATTTTTTACTTAAGCCCCTTCCTCTGGAGTCACTTCATCACTAAAGGTGCTGTGTGGCAGCCACAGCTCTACACGAAACAAAAGGAAGGAAACAGATGAAAAGCAGCATCACCAAATCCAGGAAGTTTTGAACCTGAAAGACCATCTGCGTTTGTTATCCCGACAGAAACCTGCTTTGATCAGTCACACGCCGGCTTTTGTAAAGTAATTTAAGACTAAGGCGTGATGAGCGTGCCCGTTCCCTGCGGCCCCCCCCAACCGGCCGCCCCCCAGCCCCGGTCCCGGTCCCCAGCCCTGCCGCAGCTCACAACCGCCGAGCGCAGCAGCAGATGAAGGCAGGGTGTGCCAAAGGCTCAGCAGCGCAATTAGCACTCTCCTAAACAAACGAGCTTCAACAGAGCTGTAATTAAGCAGGCCTGTAATTAAGTATATGCCCTTTATCATAACGATCATGCTTAAAAATGGCATGATGCATGGAAGTGTGTTATTAATGCTGCACTCCCAACGCGCGGGAGTGTGCAGAGGAGCCGGCGTGTCAGCCCCGTCACCGGGCTGGGGTAAAACACATTAAAGGGAGAAATCAGGAAACAGCGCACTCATTCACTGGCTCCTTCCACAGCCAGGCACCGGAGTCACGAGGGTTTAAATACCCACCACAATTCAGGAAACTTTATGGAAACATGCCACCGCTGCCCCCCTCCGCCCTGGCAGCCCCATGCCCTGTCCCCCCATGGCGTTTGGGCTCTGGTGGCTGCGGCACCAGCCCGGGTGGGAGCTGGTTGGGCTCATGAGGGGCTGCAGGCCAGCAGTGGGGACCCCGGGACACACGGGGAGCAGCCACTCATCATCCTTCACCTCTGCTTCCAGGCTGAGCCATGGCCCTGGACAAAGCAAACAATGCACAGGAAGGACAGCCCCGTGTCCCCACTGTGCCCTCGGAGGCGCTGCCATGGGAAGAGAGAGACTCTGAGCTACTGCTGCCTGAGAGAAGGGCTTTTTCGTGTTCCTGAGGACTCCAACGGTGAGGCACTTGGTGAGGCTGAGCCCTCACAAGCACTGCTCACCGCAGCTGAGCTCACCGGGACAGGCAGCAGGGGGAAGGCAGGATCCATAGGAAGCCACCTCCAGGGCCAGGCATCTCCAGGGCTGGGCAGGACCAAGCTCCCAGTGCTGCCCACAGTCTGCTGGTGTGTCCAGCACCAGGGCCCAGCTGCGGGTCCCATTGCTCCCACCGTGCAGCATGAGACAGTACACAACTGCCGTTTACAGCAGCCAGTTAATTTCATAATAAAATTAAATGAAACCAGAACTGTAGGAGGCTTTTAATTCCATGTCTCTTGTTCTGATCTTGTGCTGTAAATAAACAGCAGCAGCAACCTCTGATTCCTCTTTTTCCCTTGCCCCCCCCCCTTCTTTTGAAGCATTCCTGGCAGTCTGTGCTGAGATTCTGCCCGATGTCACCATTTCCATGGGCAGCAACAAGACCCACTGGTCAGTCTGTGGCCTGGAGCTGCAGCTCTCATGTCAGTCTGGCCAAGAGCTACTCAAGGCTCCTCCATGTCCATTTGTGCCATGCTGGAGACCAGCAGACAGTAACACAAAGGGATAAAAAGAACTGGTGCTGAGGAATGCTAAAGTACAGCTCTCCTCCCAAAGGCAATGTACTGATTCAGAACAAACACAGTGGGCACAGTCCCGTCTTCACAGCATTGCCCCCAGCAGCATTACTTGTGCCACCCCATGAGTAAGCTCAGGCATTGACCCACCTTGGTTTCAACATCTTCAAAAGGCTGTAACTTTGAAGTATTTTTAAAGTCCTATCAAGCGTTTAAGCCTCACACGCTTCTCTGAAAGCCTCTTTGCACAGGTCGGTGAAGCTGCTCTTGTCCTGCATGGCACCAAGCGGGGCCAGCGGCAGGGCCAGCACGGCCACCACCTCTGCCAGTGCCTCATGGCTACCACCTCTGGTGGCACCTCACAGCCACCACCTCTGCCAGGACCTGAGGCAGTCACAGCTGCCAGCCCTGCCAATGGAAGGGCCACAGAGCCTCACCTGCAGCAACCGGTGAGTCCAGGAGGCAGCAGGTCCTCCCTGTACCCACAGCACCTGCAGCTGATGAGGGAGGCACCTGTGCTCTTCTTCCTCAAAACCGAATGAAATAAAATGGGATTTCTAAATGAAAAATGTTTCCAATGGCTGTTTGCTGCCTCCCAGGAGCAGGTCCTCCCCGAGGGTCACATCCAATTAGCTCAATCACTGCAATTAGATAAAAGAGCCAAAAGCAGCCAGCGGCCAGAACCGTGCTCCCAAAACCAAACCCTGAAGGACAGTGTCCCTCCGAGTCCCCAGTAGCAGGATAAGGGGCACTCAAAAGGGCACCAGAGCCACCCCCGCAGTCGGTGCAGGACCACCAAAAACCACTTTTAACTGGTGGCTACTTCTTCTTTGTAATTTACCAAGACTTACTCTCAGCCCTTAAAGAGCAGGCCACAAACCCCTGCTCTATAAATACAACTTGTGAGCTCACTTAGAAATTCTCCCTTTAATCTGAAAAAGTACTGTCAACCCTCCTCTCAGCACACCAGAGAAGCTGCCTTCTGTGCTCTAGACTCCAACTAAATCTCAGTTGTCAAATTAGTAATTCATCTTTCTTGAATAACTATATTTTTAGCAAAGCTACCAGATTTAAATAATCAGACCTGCCAATGCTACCCTAATTTAAACATGCTGACGAACTTTCACAGGCAGCATCAGCTAACATAATGAGTTTCTGGATGACAAAGAACTTCAGCCCGTAGTTCTCTACACTACCCAAGGTAATAAGCACTTGTTCTTTTCTACAATGCGCACATAAAAGAGGAATCTAAATAATAATTGCTGTAATTATCTTGAAAAATATGTGGTGATTAATGGTGATTATGAAAATCTGTATAATTGTTCATTGAAATCTCCAACGATCAGATGCCTTCTTGAAACAGCCATTAATGAAGAACTTTGGAAGACAAAAAGCATCAAGCCTGAAGCCAAGCTCCCGCCCGTCTGCAGCGGGAGGACAGGGCTGCCCGCTCCCGCCAGCGCTCGTCCAGGTGTCCCTGGTGTGACACGCGTGTCACTGCGGGTCAGAGCACCAAGTTCAACCTGTTATTTATGCAAATAATTAATTACTCTTGTATCCAACTAGCAGTTTGTCATGACACATTAATGACTTGATAGACTTCTATGAACTAGTGAACACAGGACAGCAGAGCGCTTTTATCGTCATTTAATTTAAAAACGATCCTGTGTGAAATTATCTAGTCGTGAGTGATGGAAGCATAAAGAACAGACTCAGCAAAGCTTCTTTTGGATCATTGCTTTATTAATGGTAACGTCAGGGAAATGAAAAATGCTAACATTGTCATATTTAGCTCCTGGGTATAGATGAATGGCTGCCTCGGTGCCTGGCGGGTTCAGTTTGCACACTGCAGTGAGCGCTAATTCTTCACACCACCATTGTGAGGATACACAGCCACGGAGCAGTGTACACACCTCAACTCCCACGGAAATAACAGCTGGTTCTGCATTTAAATTCTCACCATAAGCTTTTATAGCTTTGGATTTCTTTATTGCTATTTTTGCATGGACTTTTACACTTGAATTTTCAACTGCTGATATTAAAAATATTTAAATAAATCGATCCCTTGCAAAATATTTTCCTGCATGACTTTGAAAAGTAAGCATTGAAAACTAAGCATTGAAGACTAATCCAAGCCAATCCATTGAAAACTAAGCACTGAAAACTAATCCAAGCCAACCAAACAACCCCAACACTAACTGTACTATTGCCACCTTTGAACTTTAAATATAATCTTAGATTATAGAAAGAGCTTTCTGTAATACTGCAAAAGTCTTCAGATTTTCCAGACCGAAACGCTGCAGAGTGTTTATGTTTTACCAAGATGAGTATCTCATAAACCAGCCTACAGCAATACCGTAAAACCAGCAAAGCTCACCTCTTCAGAGAAAACCTAATTTTCAGCTAAATGACACCAGAGGAGCTTGGGAGTGGGTCCGAAGCAGGGGCCTGGCAGGTGGCCAGGGCTGGTGGCCTTCCAAGGAACAGGGCAGGGACTTCCCAAGCTCTTGCAGGGCATGAGGGCTACTGGATCCAAGGCCCACCTGCCCACCCAGTGGGGCTGTTCCTGCCTGCGGCACAGCCCTTCCCAGCCACCAGCACGCCAGGACTGGCACTGGGTCCCCTGACCGGCCACGGGGGGCTAGTGGGACAGCACCAGGCTGGCCCAGCAGGGACAGGACACCTGCATCAACCTGGCATGTTGTGTGACCTCGGACAGGGAGAAATCATTCCGAAGTATGGAAAAAATGTTTTACAACAGACTGCAAAGCATCAAGAGCAGGATGCAAGCTTTCCAAAACAAACGGTGCTCTCCAGGATACAGAGCTAAGCCTCCTACTTCTGTATTTCTGTACACCGCCATTTAAACAGTGTCTGAACACTAAACACATGTGTGCGCTCCCTGCACCATCCCAGCTGGAACCCCACCGCTCTGCATCTCCAAATCACTAATGAGAGCAGAACCTCGGGGGGAAAACAAGAGCAAACCCTCCCGTGAGCTCCTGCCAAACCGGCTGTGATGGGGAACGCTGCCACCGCCCCGGGGCCACGCTCCCCGGCTGCAGCCACTGCCCCCACGACGCACACATGTCTCTCAAAAAGAAAAGTACCCAAGTATTAAGACATTGACTCTGTTTCCTCTGGTTCCTCTCTGGCTCCTCTCCAGTCCTTTTCAGCCCACCCAGAGCAGCCCCACAGGCAGGGACCCCCAAACAGGGTGCAGGGGAAGGCAGGGCTGCCCCCAGCCCAGCAGAGCATGGCCACATGGCAAACCCGCTGCAGCCACCGGCTCCCAGACATATTGCCATGTGTGCTGCTGCTCAGGCTGCCATCTGTGCTGCTCCTACAGAGCCCGCCATTGCCGGCTGTGTCGAGGGGATCCGAGGGTTGCCAGCCCTGTGTGGCCCCTCGTTAGTCCAACACGCTGACAAGAGGAGACCAGAGCAGCCAGGATGGTCCCACACTCTGCTCGAGCCATCGGTGGGCTCAGTTGGCAGCACTGGTGGGCTCTGCCCACACTCCTGGCCCTGGAGGTGCCTCCAGCAGCCCCCGGCTGGCCCATGGCCACCTCGGCCCTCGCTCAGCTCCTCCAGACCTCGGCACACACCAAGGAAGCGGCCCTGTGGCCCCATGTCCGGGGCCAGGCCATGCCCGGGATGGTGGCAGCACCAACCCACGGGTCGCCCAGTGCCGGGAGCGGGACAGCAGCAGCCTCCCGCGCCGTGGAAGGAAACCTCCACGATGGGAAAGGTTTACAGCTTTCCTGTTCGCCTTGAAACGACTTTGATTAAAAAAACAGACCTGGACTAAATTTTCATTTTTGCTAATTTGATTGTCAGCCTTGATTTTCTCTGTTTCCTGCATAGCTCATGACACGGCACAATTAGTTCTTTACTGCTAGATCAAGCCGCGAAAACACTTGAGAAATACTCCTGGTTTTGATTATTTTCTTTTTTAAATAAAGTGAAGGTTAAGTACTGCATGGTGACTGCTCAGGAGTACCTCAGCGCCACGGCCGTATCAGCACCAGAGAACATGGAGAGACTTCAAACAAGCGCTTCAAATTGCAAGTGTTTAGGAGCTCTTGATTTTATTATTTTTTAATAAAATGTCCCCTTTGAAGTCTCCGCACCACACTAAACTTCAAAGATCACACCTAAGCATGTGCTACTTCCAAGCAACAACCCTTAATTAATTATAGCGGAGCAGATAGGGCGCAGGGCCGGGGCAGGGCTCGCTCGGGACGGGGGGAAGCGCAGGCCCCGCTCCAGCCCGCGCACGGACACACCGCGCTGAGGAGAAACACAGGCGCTTTTCAATTACTTTCAGCTCTAGCTGTAATGACAGACAGACTCCTTGGAAGTCATTAAACATGTAATGTCTGTCTGCGCAGGGCAGGGAGGCGCGGGCAGGGCCGGGCTGGAGCAGGCGGCTGGAACTGCGCCTGGGGAAGCACCCACAATGGCCGCAGTGTTCCCGGCTGTAAATCCTCCCGCTTGATGAGAGAAACATCCTGCTGGGGAACGGCTGCTTCCTCCCCGCGCTGCTGGGGTTTGCGCTCCAGTCGTTCCAGTACTGCAGGTTGGGAGCAGGGTACGTTAAAGAAACACACCGCATTCTCTTACCATTTCTGGCCCTGGAAGCTGTGATTTTCCCTTGTGGAGACACTCCCGGAGGGGTGACACGTACAACGGGCTGCGAGGTTGTCACTACGAGGGTACCGGGTTCCCCGACTCGGACACCTCTCGGCACAGGTCCAGGGCAGTGGCTGATGCTCACATTTCCAATGATGGCGGTGGACCTGCGTGACCGCAGCACCGGGTGACCTCCAGCCACCACTGGGCCACCAACAGCTGTCCCCACATCTGGGGAGGCAGAGGGGCACAGCACCCTCTCTGACCATGGCTTCGGTTTAAAGGACTTGTTTAAAACAGACAGCTTTCTGCTTCCAGTAAGAGCAGGGAAGGAAGACGAAGCAGCTGTCCTGAAAGGCCCGTGCTCTCCCCATCACGGGCACCCCTAAACACGAAGGGAAAGCAGAACTCACCACGAGCACCGCCACAAAGGCCCTGGGACCGCCTGGGTGACACACAGAATGGGTGTCCCTACCACCCAGGGGTGTGACACCCACCCAGCCAGCACAGCCCTGACATGGCCCCAGAGCCGGGGTCTCCAGCACAGGAGGGGACGGCGGTGTGGGGAGGACGATGGCCGTCTGTGGGAGACGGCACCCACCCACGGGGCTCCTCGGCCCTGCAGAGCCACAGGCTCTCCCGCAGGAGGAGATCCACCGTGCCCGGCACAGCAACTCGGGATCCAGATCTACTAATGTAATTTAATTTTTAAGTGCTCAGAGTCATTAGTGTAGCCACATATTTCTATCAGGTAAATTTCATTTGCATATGCAAATTATATCTAAATACACTGCACCATTAATATGATCACTAATTACATAATAATAGTCACCAATCTCCACACAGATCAAACTTACAGTTTTGTAGCTATTAAGGAAATTGTGCTTTGTAATTAAGATAATCCTCATTTCCAGATGCTAATTAAGTATATAATAATTAGCTTCTTTTGCTAATGCAAATTAAGTATTTTCATCCTTATTGGTAAAAGAGTTGCTTATCACTTAAAAAAGAGGCAACCTAGAAATAATCCCTCCTCCCCCTTAAAGGTGAAAAGGTAACTCCATTTTTATCAGTCTCATTTGCGAATGCAAATTAGCCCTGATTAATCAAGTCACAAATAAATGCGCCCGTCTCACAGCATGGATGGCCACCCGGAGCTTCTCTCCTGCCCTTGGAGGAGAAGGACCACTGGTGGCCACAGGGTCACCGGCCCAGGCACAGCTCCTGTCCCGGCAGTGCCACCGAGCCCCCGCCAGGCACGTGGTGGGGAGCAGCCGCAAGCCCTGCCCGGGCCAGCCCACAGCGTGCCCGCTGGCCACCATGCGGGGCTGCGGCGGCGCACGGCTCGTGCCGGGCGTGGGGCAGGCGGGGGTGACGCAGGAGCCCTCCCTGGCACCCAGCAGCCACCGAGGGCCAGCCTGGCCGCCTTGGCAGAGCCCAGCCTCAGCGGCAGCGCATTCATCATTCACTAAACCAATCCACCCGCTCCACACCACCATTTGTCATTAATTATGCTAATCAGCAAACCATTACTCTCTGATGACACCACAGCACTTATTAGCTAGTTATGGCTTTTCAAAAGCACAGCTTATTGTGTATGCAAGTGCCGCGCATACATTAGCCTACAGGGAAGAAATGTCCAATTATGAAAAGAAGAAATTTGCTATTATCTCCTTCTAACAAACCAATTTACTAATTATAAAAGTCTCTGAACTCAGAAGGATTTTTTAAGAAGAGCTGAGTGATGAAACTGGAGAATTTTGTTTGCAATAACTTTCTGAGTTGGAACTAACGTGACAATAGGGGAATGAACAGTTTTTATTATCATAATTATAATTCTTGCATCTTAACTTTAGATGATCAAAAAGCAGAATCTATCTAAAAGCGTGACTGTATTCAGCTCTTTATTCTTAAAGTATCTGATTTATTTATTTTAGTAGATAGAAAACCAAATTTGTGTAACTTGTTAGATTTTTGGAGGTCTGGGCTATTCAGCGTATAACAGCGTTACCATCTTGGGGGTTCCTGAGCGCTGTCAGCCCCTGCTCAGCCCCGCATGCCCTGGGGATGACGCGTGGGCAGAGGGACCTCCCGTCCTTGCCGGGGCACAGGGACCGCGTGTCACAGGGATGCAGCGGGGACACGGCTGAGCCCTACGGCACCAAAGCCACAGAAGAAGGAGTCTGAGGGCTGGGCTGAAAACCAGCCTTTTGGAGCATCCAGTTCATTTCCCATCCCCAAGCTGTTTTGCTCACTGTGAGAGTGATACCACTAGTTTTAGGAGCTTAATATGTGTTAAGAGCTCATTAATATCATCAGAGTAAATGGGCCTATTAAAACATCTTTAAGCAATATCTGAACATAAATCTCCCTAAACTATATTTAATGACTGTACTTAAGATACATTATATGCAAGTCTTAATGAGACATTAGATAGCATTTTGAAGATTAAAATTAGAGAATCCATATAAAGTCCGTCCACTTAATGCAGCCTTAAGCTACACTGATGAAAAGCATTACTACCAAATTATTACTTCATTAGAACAAATATTTTCTAATCATTTCTGATTTATGCCATTAGTCGTCTCCATACATATTATTCGTATACGTGTAAGAGTATACACAAAACAATTTTCTAGTTCCACAGGAGACGGGAGAAATTTTGAGCTTTCTAATGGCTGAGTTAATTACTTGTCTTTTTTCTATTGAGTTAAAAATAAGCACTCTTTATAAAAAGTCCATTTACTGTATCCCCACTTTTCTAATTTAATTGGAGATTTTAATTCCATTAACCACAAGGTCATTTTTAAGCACTTGCTGGTTTGCTTTGCAAAGATCAGTAAGAGAACCCTTGTGGTGGGTTTGGCAGCGTTGGGTTGATGGTTGGACTCAATGACCTGAAAAGTCCCTTCCAACCTCAAGGGTTCTACAACTCCATAAGATGTCCTGGGCTCCTGACTGGGCTGAGTCACAGTCATCGTTCTGTGGTTCTGTGACCCAGCCCCTGGCTGTACCTTCAGCCCATCCCCGGGGGTCTAAACGTGGGGCAGAGACCCTGGGACAAAGCCCGAGGGACAAAGGACCCCCACACCATATGGCTGCTCGTTGGTGATGGCGCAGGCTCACACGAACCCCCATACAGCACGACAAGGGATGGGACACAACACCGGAATTAACCAGGGCCCACAGCAACAATGAACAGCCATCGCGGTCTCCCACCTGCGCCAGGAACCCCTGCCCACGGCATGGCCACGGGACGGGCACCAGTCGCTGGGACACGGCACAGACAGGACACAGCACAGCACCACCGGGACAGCACAGCGCGGCACCACCAGGACGGCACGGCACCACTGGGACAGCACAGCACGGCACCACCGGGACAGCACAGAACCACCAGGACAGCACAGCACCACCGGGACGGCACAGAACCACCGGGACGGCACAGAACCACCGGGACAGCACAGCGCGGCACCACCGGGACGGCACAGAACCACCAGGACAGCACAGCGCGGAGGCGGGACACAGCGCGGCACCACCGGGACGGCACAGCGCGGCGGCGGGACACAGCGCGGCAGCGGGACGCCTCCTCTACTACTGAGTCACTGGCAAAATGAATGGCAATAACCTTATTAGCAAGAGGGCTTTATGTGTGGTTTATTTTGTATAAACAGCTTTTCATTAGATAAATGAAGCCCAACAACCTTTATAAATGTTTTCAATTATGAAATTATGCCATTGAGATATCCGGATGGGGATAATCAGGGAAAACACCAGTGACACCTCTTGATGGGAGCTGGAGCGTGCCGCCTGGATGACTGCTCCTCCCAATAAAACACAGCCCAGCCACACCACTCATTTAAAAAAATCCTGCCTTATTAGATAAAATCTGTGGCAACAAGACTATTTTCATTTGTTCTGGCCAAGTCTTCTATCCAAAAGAGAGAACATCTCATTGTAACAATTTTGCATTTTTAACTGTGCAAATTAAGCATTCTTCATAAATAACAGCCTGGTTTTCTGCACTAGAACTCCTTTTTATTAGCAGCACAGTAACGAACAATGAGCAATGTGTTCTATTATTCTTTGTCAAATCACAGAATGCTACATTAGAATAACTCTGCTGGTCAATGTAATATAGTAGATTAAATTCAACTTCTGTGCAAAAACCACTGTAAAACAGCATGATAAGAAGGCTATAAAAAATTTAATTTTACTCCAAACTCCATCAGAAAAAAAAAATGGTGTGAAAAGTAATTTTGCATAATCAGTACACGCCATCTGGAACAATTAACCGATTTCTATAGAACTATGAGGATCAGTCATATCTGCTTATTAAAGATCAGAAATTATACAAGTAATAAATCCTTGAAAAAACTAAGCATACTCCCGCCTGTCAACGCTATTTTAACTTCAAATACTGAAGAACGCCTGATAAGGCTGAAAAGAAGAGATTAATATATGCAAATTACATCCAGCATTTAAAATCCCCAACAACTGTCTCCGGTTTTCTGTCCCTTATTGCTGCCTTTATGTTTTATTCATACACCAACTCACCTGTCACTTCATAAGCTATAATATTATGGGGGTATTATTAAACAGCATAAAGCCGTGCTTTAATTGGAAAGCTTCATTGCATTTTCCAATTATTTGGAGTAAATTAAAAGCAGATGCACATAGTTTAATAAGGAGTCTAATATCAGTTCCGGGAAATCAAAATTCATTGTCATTACTATGCCGTGATAGTTTTGCAAACGGTACTCAATTTCAGAGGTTTTGAAAAGAAAAATCTGTCTGTACAATCTGTTAATTGTGATTCGGTTAATAACTGTTTAAATAGCCAAACCACAGAGCGCCTTCCTATTTCCAAAAAATTAAACTATGCCACTCCCGAGAAGCAAAACAAACGCAGGGTGTCCCGAAGGCTGTGCCATCCCGCCGCAGGCAGGGTCCCAGGAGCGGGGGCTGAGCGGGGCTGCCCCGCATCGGGGTCCCCCACCGTCACCTCCCCACCCGGCCCCGCTGCGCCCCACACGCCCCACGGCATCGACGCCTGCGCCACCGCCCACGGGACGGACGGGATGTCCCTGCCCGCGCCGCCGCTCACGCACAGCTCGGGGCGGCTGGCGGAGGACCCCCCCGGCGGAGAGCAGCTCCCGGGAAGGTGCCCCCTGAGCTGAGGATGGCGGGCGACGCGCAGGGGGTGCAGCGGGAGAAGGCAGGACAGGAGGGAACGCAGCGCACTCTGGTACACATAGGCAGGAGTGAGAGGATGAAGATGATAAGGAATGCCACTTTGACGACAGCAGGTTAATCAGAAAATCACGTCTGAAAAATTCCACAGGAGGGAGGACTCGGGGCTTCATCCTTCACCGTTTGGGCTGAGCCAAACCCGGGCAGCGCGTGGCAGAGTACATGAGGATCTGCATGCCCTGGATGAGCTAATTAATAGGAAATATACTTTTCTGAATCTTGTTAAATATAACATTAAGTAACACTTAGAGTTCCCTTTCTGAAATACGCAGCTGCAGCATTTTACACGAGACTTCAGTCTCCCTGAACTGCGGGATATTAATAGAGCTTTTTATATTTTGAAGATTATCCATGTCTCTCAGTCCAAATTGGAAATTGCAATAGGGCAAAGAAGAGGCTGACTTTAATCTCAGCCTCAGTGAAGAGGTTTCACTGCAGAATAAAGCTCGTGTCACAACTTGTCTGCTTTTTGGACCATCCTGATTAAAATTCAGTGTCACAAAAAATAAATTTAGTTCCGCTTCTCTTCCTAAGAAGCGCAAAGAACACACACGTGGTGTGGGGATCGGCAGTGCGCTGCAGCACAGAGCCTCCCCCTTTGGAGAGCGGAGCGCCCAAACCACTCCAACATGGCAGGGTATCGCAGAACCACCAGAAACTCCACTGGAAGATGAAGATAAAAGCAATTCTTGTGCAGTGATCCGAAAAATAGCATCTTCCTTTTTTTCAAAATTACCTGTTTTAATAAAGCAGACACACTGTGCCAAGTGAACCATTTAATTATCTGCAAAAATGATGAAGCAAAACAATAGTTTGCAAAAATAAATGACTAACCTCTGATTAAAACGTCTGTCCTCATTACATGCAGATAAAAGATACAGTATCTTTTAAAAGAAAATGTACATTGAAGAGAAGTAAGTGGCAGTCGTGGCACAGATAACCTGACATTTTGCAACAAGAAAGGAGTTGACATATGGGCACTGAAATGTAACGAAATCTTCATTTTTCTTCCATTTCTTAATCGAGAAAGACCTCAGAAAGATTTCTTTTGTAATTTAAAAAAGAAAAAAAAAGAAGGGTAGCTGCAATGAGGCACCGGGTCCCTCTCTGAGCGGTGGTGACACACCAGGGGGGCCACTCTGCCACCCCCCACCCCTGGGCAGCTCGGGAGGGAAGGAGGGAGCGGGGAGGGAACGGCTGCCGAAGGAAACCACCGCCTCCCCCAAAGCCCAGACACGGTACAGCCGCCCCCCGCCAGGACCCGCATCATCCCAGACGGAAAAGCAACTCCCTTTCCTCCTCAGGAGCCCACTGCCTCTGATGTTTTTCCAGATCATTACCAGCAGTTTCCACTCTCTGCTGCCTCCAGAGATCGGGCTATAAACCAGCGTGGAAGGAACACCAAACCCTGCTGGGTCTCCTACACAGCTAAGGAGCAGCCCCTCTTCCTACAGCGGCTGTGGGGGGACCGGCCCCAGGGCACGGGCCCCTCTGCCCCCTCCCTGGGAGGCTCCCGGGGGGGCCCAGCGGATCCCACTGGAACCTACAATTCCAAACGCTTCCCTCCGCAACTGCAGCCCAAGCTCCTGCTTCGGGACAGAACTGCTCCCAGCGCTCCCCTCCCTGAGCCACTGCCACAGGGCACACAAACCCATCCTGCAGCTCGTCGGGTCACAAAGTTCATTCTGACCTTGCTACAAAGTGTCTTAAAAAGGAAAACAAACATTTAAATGTAATAAAAATATAAATATTTGAAATAGAATAATAAACAAAGATTTAAATAAATATTTACCTCTTTAAGGTAAATATTTAAAGTAATAAACATCGGTGCACAGCTGCAGAACAAACAAGCTGGAGATGAGCAGCCGGTGCTACCTCCAAGAGCTGCCCACAAAAGCCACGTCCTTCCTCAGGGCGAGCTGGCGAAGACGCGGCAACCGGCTGCCTTTCCCTTCCTCGATGCTCAGTCCAGTTTCTCTGGGAAAAGCCCTTCCCACCAGTGACTGTGCTGATAACATGGTTACACACGATCAAAACCCAGTACTTTTAAGACAAGAAATATTCACAAAGGCATTCCTGCATCAAATCACTGCTCTGAAAACCCTCCGCTCCGAAGCAAACGGACGGCAGAAATCACAGCCCTGTTCACAACCAGGAACGTTGCTCCATCAGTGGATAACGCGTGTGACGCGTCCCGGGATGTGACACCTCGGGTCCGGCCCACAGGACATGGCACTTTTCCTCTGAAAGAGAACGAAAACCTTTGCCTTTAGCTCAGTCAAAACCTAAGAATGCCAGCAGCCTCAGAAGACAGCAGCCATAACCATGGATGGTCTGAACTCAAAGGAGGGAATGAAAAGAAGTGAGAAGGGCCACTGGAGCGGGGCACAGCCCCATGGCGGTGGGGACAGGCAGTGGTAAGGCATGGGGTGACAAGCTCTGCTGTCCCAGCTCCGGCCGAGAGCCCCCAGGGCTGCCCCCAGGCTCTCCCCCACCGCTGCCGCCCACAAACACATCCACCTGCAACTGACTCAACGCTGGGCACAGCAGGATTCCAGGGCAAAAGACGAGAACTCTCCCCGACAGCGAAGCCAGCACCGGCTTTGCCCACCTGCCTTCAAGGGGGAAAGCCCACGCCGTGGGGAAGCGTGGAGCTCAGACCACCCCATGATGTCCCCAGAAGCCCAGACCATAAAACTCCCACCTGGCAAACTCGGTCACTAGTTTCCAACGCAACATCCTGCCACGTGCCCCACAAGGCATGGGAAGCCTTTTTTCCACCCCTAATCCTGTCCCTGAGCCGCGTGGGTGAGCAGGTCTCAGACTGGCAGGATGAAGGGGTTCTGGAGGCGCAGTCCCAGCCGGAGCTGGGGTGGGCGGTCAGCGTGGTCCCCCATGGCTGGGGGTGCATCGTCCCCGGCACAGCCAGCTCACAGCAGCTGCTCTCGGGGGGGGCTTCCAAGGGAAGATGTTGTGATTCGGAAGGTTTATGTTTCAGTGGCACTTACACAGCAGAAAACTGATGGGAGGCAGGATCCCCAGGAGGCACCAGCATCCTGGGCCGGAACACGCTGTTCATTAACTTCGGGGAGCTACAGGAGTATCTGAGCCCATCCAATTAGCGAGGCCTGCAGGAGTATGTGCACTCCTAAATCTCCTAGTTTCTGAAAGGGTTAAAGCTTATTATTAGCATATAATTTACAGGTCCTTTCTCCCAGGAAAGAAATAATGCACAGTAAATGCCACATTCATTTTAATAATACATGTTACAGTCTGTGCCCAACATCTGCACAAAGGTAAAGCAGACAGATTTTTTTGACATGTCCCTCTCTGCCATCCAAACACAGGCTTTTTGTTTCTTAAGTGACGGAAGGTTTAATCAAGAAAGCAGGCAATTCATCAATCGGAACAAGGCTGCTCACACCGCCCTGACAGCACACACATGGTTTCATACAGAAGAAACCTGGCCACCTGTCAGCAGCACCTTTTACATCAGGATATACAAATACACCGGGTGATCAATCCTCCGGCTCTTCCCATTCGTTTCTTCCTTTTCTTATTATATTTTTCTTTATGCTAGATGTTGCGCTCATTCTCTGCTGGGATAGATGGGAGACAAGGCAAGCTATGGCTGTTTATACACTATCATAAAAATTTATATACCCTTAGAGTGACTTATTTCCCTTCTATTTGAGTACCATTATTATAAATAATTTTTCACTTCATTCAGGAATTTTCCTTGCACGTTATTATCTGTGGCTGCCTGAGAGGCCTCCCTCTCTCCCTCACTGTCCTTGTGGCTCTGATAAGCCAAAGCAATATGCAGCCAGGAGATGCTGAAGGCTGAAATGAAGGCAGTATGTAGTCACAACAACATCTTAATTAAGCTGAAGGCCATTGAAGAGAGACTACGCCGTGAAATACGGAGCAGTGCCTGCCGACAGGTCTGCCTGGAGCACGGCATTCTTCCTCCCGCTGCCGCCCGGTCCAAGGCTCGCACCAAACCCGGCAGCCCCTCGGCACCGCGCTCCAGCACCCACACACCTTCTGCCCATCCACCCCGGAGGGATCCTGCCTGTGGTCCTGCGGGGGGACAGGAGCCCCCGGGCGCGGGGCTGCGGGGCCCGGGCAATGGTCTCCCACATCCACCCTCCGAAGACCGATTACTGCGCAGAGAGGAGTCTCGCTGACTTTCAACCTTTCATTGCCAAGACGAGAAGTGGCAAAAAGCTGGTTAAAAACTGTAATTACTACTTTCAGGACCAATTTTTCCTCGACTCCAGCTTTGTAATAATAATGACATTACACACCCCAAGGGGACAGTTCCAGTGGGGTCTGGCAATTTCTGCCAAAATGTATTTTGAGATACAGAGTAGGTTCAGCAGCCAAAATTCACTTCACCCTGCACAAACAGGCTGCACCCCACACAGGAGCATCCTTTTCATTGACTACTGAGAAAATCTGGGGTGTCTACGACAGAGAACCGAGACCATCCTGCAGCTCCTCATTTCAACCTCCGTTACAGCCCACCCTGTGCCCCCCAGAACTCAGACTGGGTGGGGTGGTACCAAAACTGGAAGAGATGAGACGGTTCACAATGGCTTTTGTTTCCCTGCGCCAGCACCAGGAACCCTCCCGTTTTGCCAAGAGAGGGAGCTCGGCAGGAGGAGTCCTGTGCCCCGGTGCCCTCACCACCATGGCCCCACACGTTCCCCGGCACCGCAGCCCCAGCACAGCACAGCCAGGACCCACCGCTCACACCACGTCCCGGCAGAGCAATTAGGGACGGCAGTGGAAGCGCGTTAATAAATTTCCTGTTGCCATGGCACTGCGGCGCAGCGCTCACACTGCGGCGCAGCTACGACCGACAGGCTGCAAACTGCACCGGCGCAACGGGAAACATGGGAATGGTTTCCACAGCACGTCTGGGGGCTAATCCACCTCGGCAAGGAGTAAGCACGCCAAGGGAATTGTCCCAGCACCTCCTCAGAGCCGCCGGAGAGGCAGCACCCGCCGGGAGCCACACATGAGGATCCCCGCCAAGGCACAGGGTGCTTCCCATGAGGAGACCCTTTCCTCAGAAGGGGCTGGCGGCTGCAATAGCCATCACGGCACTGGCAGCGCGGCAACTCAACGGCAACGTGGCTGGAGGAGAGCATGCAGTGGGGGAGAAAGAGAGTTATATACTTTGACTGAAAACGTTGCTCGCGCAAACGGGGAGGAGTGACGCCATGCCCGGTTTTGAGGCCTGTGTTCTGCTTTGCCCGTAGTTCTCTGCTAAAGTGATCAGGCTCTTTGCAGAATGGTCGCCTCTCCGGGCTGCGCTGCCGTCCCCGGTCCCATCCACGGGGCTGCTGCCTCCCTGCCTGCACAGATGATGCTCTCTCGGGAGGGGAGGCACAGCTCCCCGTCCCCCCAGCAGGACCAGCTCCTGCAAACACCAGAGCATGCCTTCCCTTACATTTCTGAATCTATTAGGGCAGGAGAGTAACAAGAAAAACGAGTACTGACAAGAATTATGCAATTGTTATATTCCATCTATTTAGGGACCCGAAGCTGCAGTTTCAGTCAGAGATTACCTTTTAAATAACCCTTTGATTATGGTACATGAATTAATGCCATGTTCCCATGTTAGAAGTGTCACTCACTATTAATAGCAAGAACCTGTGAATGGCACAATTTTGCCATCTTCTCTTCCCTGATTATGCACCAGCACTATCTATTGTGCAGCCCACTGCATCCACGGCTGCTTTTTCTGGGTCTCCAACCTGCCCTGAAATTCCCCTTCAGCTGGATGAAGGAGGGACCGCGTTTTCATTAAAGCCAATATTTTTCTCCTCTTGCAAAAATGACATAACAGAGAGAAAACTGTGGCTAAGTGTGATTCTACCATGCCTATCACAATATTTGTTCAAGTGTAACATTACTCCAAAAAAAATAATTCTAAGGAAAAGCCTCTTGCACCCAGCGCTGCTCAGCGGAGCCCAGACCAGGAGCCGGCCCCACCAGAGGCAGGTGAAACCCGCCAGCGGGCCCCAGCTGCACCTCACACTTTTCTGTAGTGCACAGAACCAAAACCCCTTTTTCCGTGGTTCATCGACAGTTTCCAGACCACACAGCTCTGGCACACCCGAAGTGACAGACTCCACGGGGTGCAGGGCTGTAACACCCCCTGCCTCTCCCCGGCCCGAGCACCAGGCCAGGTCCCTTTTCAGCTCGCTCCTCCTTCCAGGACCCGAGTGCTGGGAGACAGGACCCGCTGCGGAGGAGCGGAGCTGCCGGGGACAGCCCACGGGGACCCCAGCTCCACACCGAACCCACCGCCTGCTCCTGGAGCACACCAACAAGGGTCTCTACCTGCACGGGGGTAGGAACGGGCTTGACCCTCACCACTCCAGTTAAACATGCTTTCCTGCTGACTAGTACTAGTTAAAAATATAAAATAGCTATAATATTCACTGGCAGGCTTTTTCCACGTTGACATCTGGAAACCATCACCAGCTCTAGCACTTGTGCACTCTCCTGGAATGGTGAGCAGAGAGAAAGCTGCAGCCAGAGACCAAGGGTGCACGTGCAAGCACATGCCGCTCAAAAATAACCAGAACCCCCCCAAATCCTAACATCCACTTTCAAATTTGCCCTAATGCTGGAAAATCTAATGCCCTGCCAGAATTCAGAATATAGAAATGGGAAAGAGGAAAGATCTCCTGTTTTTAACATGTATGTTGAGTGCAGCAAAGAACAGTGTGTGTGACACTCACCCTTGCCAAGCAGGACAGGGCTCCCTGCGAGGGGGCAGAGATCTCGTCTCTTACGACTCACCTGAGAAGACCATGAGGATGGGGAGCACAGTTTGTGTCGGTGCTGTCTCCCGTCAGAGCTCTCACCTAGCACCTCTGCAGGCAGCAGCGTCCCTCCCCGAGGGCTGCCATCGCTGCCCAGTACCGTTTGCTGCCAGTGACGTGTGTGCCGGGGCACGCGGGGGCTCTGCACCCCTTCTGCTCTCCGCACTTAAACGGGGCTGAGGAAAAGCTGGGGTGTTCCGCCATCCGCAGCCGGGGCTGAGGTGGGAGCAGGGCTCTGCTGGGTTACACCTCTGGTGACAGGGCAGGGGAAGCTCCGCGCGCGGCTCACCTGATATGGCGTACAGGTTTGAGTGCTGGTGCTCCAGGTCCAGGCGCGTGCTGTGACTCTTCCCTCGGAAGCTGGCGGGAAGCGTCAGCGAGATGTGTCTGAGGAAGAGACGGGGAACGGAGACACGTTACCACAGAGCGGGGGGCCCTCAGCTCGCTCCTGCCTGGCCGTTCCGGTGGAGCTCAGCAGCGAACACCAGTTTTACCAAATATCAAGCGGAGAGCCAGGCGGTGATCCAGCCATTACAGCCCAGGCCAGTTTAACTGCTTTACCAGCTCCTCGCTCCAGCTGGGAGCGGGACCGTCTACACCCTGGGGCAAGCCCCCTCCACCCTACAAACACTGGACCTGGCCAACAACCAAAGGGCCAGAGGCGACCACCACCCTGCGGGGGTCAGGGCAGCTCCCCACGGGCCCCGGGGCCAGCCTGGGCAGTGGCTGGTGAGGACGATCCCCCTCTGCAAAGACCAGTCTCAGACGGCATCAAGAGCGTGGCCAAACGCCCTGGGGGACTCGGACGGGCTTCCTTCACGGCAGAAAGCGCCAACAGCAAGTGCTCTGGATTCATCTGTGCCAAAAAATTCTGAGTGCATTCATAAATACGATCTCTGAAGCTCTCTTGATGACGAAGGCCTGCTCCGACCTACCCAGTGCCTGCTGCAGCTCCCGAGGCCGGGGCCACAGGGAAGCCAAATTTCACTCCTCACCTCCAGCTGCAGCCCAGCGCCCGCCCTCCCCACGTCGCCCCGCTCAGCATTCCTGCAGCACACAGAGTTTTTACATCTTCCATTAAATCTTCCTATAAATAGGAAAACACAGAGCTCATGGAAGTGAAATTGAAACTATTTTCAGTGGGCTGGAGCTTGTTAAAAGGAAAACCCAGCACACGGCCAGCCCGGACAGGGGCTAGAAGAGGTGGGCGACCGATCTTCCCAGGACCAGTTGGTGTGGGAGGGTGGGAGGTGGCACCCAGCAAGTCCCGCTCCCAAAGGGTCCCGAGACAGAGCGGGGGCTCCTCATGGAGCTGCCGGGGCCGCTCTGTGCCTGCCTCGGTGCCAGAGGACCCGCTGGTGGGACACAGCCGGGAGAGCCCGAGCGGGGCTGCTCGCTGCCCGTCCGTGGTGCCCAGCCAGCCCCATCTCTGCTGACATACCTGCTGCTACAACAGGATTTTTGCTAGCGATGGCCCACAGATTTCTGTGCTTTGATGACAGAGTCGGGCTTTTCCCTTTTAATTCAAACTCGTATTTTTCTAACGCTGATCCCAGGTCTGTTGCCATTAATCTCGTGGAGCCCAACGCCACAGGTAATGAAGACGCTCCCTTCTCACGGAAGGCGCAGAGTGCGAGAGCTGAGGCAGCAGCGACCGTTTCCCACCACCGAGAGCCACTGGTCAGGGCCAGACCCCCTGTCCCCTCCCAAACGCCCCACTGGGGGAGAGGGGCTGCCTGTTCTCCAGCAGAGCGTCACATCCACGGCCTCAGCCAGCAGGTTTTATCTATTGAGCAAATCATCTGGACATTATCTGCCTTTAAAAACAGCACACGTTTTGTGAAGAGCTACATATTTTTAGACCGTGATGCAGCTGATGGTGAACAGCACGGATAAAACAAGAAAAAGCAAACATCAGTGTGAGTTTGCTTGTGCTTCCCAAAGCCATTTCTAACCAAAAAAAGATGGTGTGAAAATATTTTTGAATTTGGCTTACAGTTTGCTGTTTAAAACACAATCCATATGAGACTCTCTGCGAGCAGAGGCAGGTTTGTCATGAACACACTTTAAACCAGAAGACCACTGCCTGTAGGCATTACATGCTTTTCATTTGTTTTTTAATAGCAGTATCCAAAAATACTTTCCGAGGCACCAAAACAGCTAAACAGAAAGACTTTTGAATTTCTCTTCCTTGTACATGGAACCACTTCCTTCATCCCAAACAAAACAGCAGGAATTGTTTTGGAAGTAAACAAAGAAAATCTACATAAAAAGCTGATTTCTGAGCAGAGCATTCCAAGTTTCCACCAGCTTCTGCTGCAGGAGAGACCAACCCTCTTCCTCCCAGCAGCCCTTTTCTCCAACCCACCACTGAGCCCGCCAGCCTTTGAGGGAGAGGACAGTCCCACAGGAGGGCACGGCATTGGGGCCACCGAGGAGCATGGCACAGCAGCCCCTCCAGCACAGCTCCGAACCCTTCGCTTGCCAAAGGCCCCCTGAAGCGGGTCCCCGGTGCCCTGAGCTCACCCACTCCAGGGTGATGGCCTCTGGAGGTCCCTTCCACCCTGGACCATTCTATGTCACAAGGGCTTTGGGAAACAACAGCCCCGTCCCCCTCCATGGCCACTTCCATCTCCGAGGCAGTGCTGTGCCCAGCAGAGCCGGGTCTCCCCAAGGAGGACACTCAGCTGCAGGACCACAGGACAGAGGGCAGTGACTGCCGGGAGCAGATCAGCTCTGCTCGTCCCCCTTCCCATTTTTAAAAGCATGACATTGTAGGGAAAAATGGGAAACAAAGTCTAATTTGTTTTAAATGAATGCAAACTTTGGCCAGGATCAATATAATTCATACCTACTAAGTTGACTGCATAATGCATTTTCCTTATGCTTTGTGAAAGCCAAATCATTTTGCATTGTAGAAGACAAAAAAAAAGAGAGGCTGCCGTTGAAACGCAAGAAAATCCCAATTACAAAGTCCCCAAGTTCCTAAACACATATCGTGAAAGTATGTGCAGCTCTGCGGCATATGGCAAATCAATTACTAGTTTAAATTTTAAAACAAAAACATGGTAAATGTGTTGCAGAAATAATCAAGAACAACGGTTTGGTTTAGATTACAGCGGCCACTAGAGTTTTGAATACAATTAATCATCATTCCAGGCAATGGGAAGCCATATTGACACTTATTCCTAATTTGAATATTTAATTAGGGTGAAGTTCTTCATCAAATTATCACAGAACTGGGAGGAAAGCCTAAAAGATTTAAACAATTACTACTTTAACCCTTCACCAACTGCTCACCTGTGGGCACAAGGATCTTTACCCCGCTCTGCAAAGCAAGCACACGCTCCGGCAATAGGCAGAGGCATCCAAAAGATGCTACGAGTTCCCTGGGAAAGGTGCAGGGCTCCTGCCGGACCCACAGGGGCTGCTGCCCACCCACCCACCTCCTCCTCCTGTGGCAGAGCGAGCTTTCAGGGCAGGTCTCCCTTTTAGCATCAACTCTGGCTCCTGCCAGGGCTTCTGTCTTTTGGTTTCATTTGGCTTTTCTTGTCTTTGTTTTGGTGTTTTGTTTTTTGGGTTTTTTAACCTGAAGAGCCTGTCCAGCACCCTCCGCCAGGTTCATGCCGAGGGACAGACCCTCTCCCGAGGGTACCACGGCAGCCGCCGGCCCCGGGGGTCTCCCAGCCTCTGGCCGCAGCGGGAGCCACCGGGACAGGACCCACCGTGGGCACCCTCCCTCCGCACAGCTCTGCCGCAGAGCGCTCACACATCCCTCTACGTGCTGTATTAATCCATATAAGAAAATCTCTTTTAATGAGGAGTGATACAGTTATGAACTCTCTAGAGCCATAATTAGAGCAAACTAATTGAAGTTGTGTTTTGACACACTTTCCAAATTCACGGGTACTGCATGACATATTCACAACACTACTGCTGCACAGCCATGGCGACAGCAAAATCATTAGGCTAATAACGCTTATTTGCATTCTTATCATGCCAGCAGCACGCCGTTAAATACTGCTTCAACCACTGCTCCTTTACTCTGAAAGTTTCTACTGAAAGATATTAACAGTAATTATTAGTACTTTAGTGGAATCTCTGATGTTAAGGAATGGCAACTCACATTAACTATCCCCATGCCAATTATTTTCCTTTTGAACCGTCACAAAAAGCAGCTTTCTGCCTCCCCAAGGGATGACAGCAGCGAGGTGGATCCGGCGCTGCCAGGACAGACGGATGCTGGCCCCAGCCCTCCCTCCGACACCAAAACCACACTGTTCCAGCTCCACTTAAACACAAAAAATATTTTCCCCCAGCAGATGATAATTCCCAGGCAATTTAGGATGAAACAACTGGCACGGCACAGCTCAGGACAGGGTATATTTAATTACTCTCTTAACTTCCGCTTTTCTTTTAGTCACTAAATCTATGGAACAAGTCTACGTACGACAGCGCCAGAAGCAGCACGTGCCGAGAGAGCCCCTGCACAACAGCAAGGGTGGTTTGAGGTCTGTGCACATTATGGCCATTTTCTGAAAGTTTCTGGAGAGAAACTCGCATAAAACAGGCCAAGGAATGCCCGACAGTTCCAATGGGTTATTAAGAACTGTCTGCAGGAAGGTGATGAACTGCTTTTGAAGTTTGGGGGCAAGTACTCATAAAAAGTAACAGAGGATCCTAAGGGGAAGTGCCAGATATCAAAGGATGCTTCATAATTCATATAAAAATATCAACAACGGGCAGCAAAAGAGCAGTACGTTTTTGTTTTCCAACTGGATTGGATGAGCACGGTGGAGAAATTGGGCAAAACTTTTAAGAAGTGCCCCACGTGATGACATATTGCAGGAACACACTGCAGGGGCAGGAGGACTGGCCTGATCTTTGATGCACCACTGCAAGGGCTGCCATTTATTGTAACCAAACCTCAGGACAGTGCTGTGAGAAGAGCACTCTCATAGCAACACCTTCAAATAAAATGAATCTTATCTTCCCTAATCAATGGCTTGTGCAAAGATCAGGAAAACTGAGGACTGAACAACTAAACTGCAAGCTACAGAAGCCGCACACACCCCTACCCCACGTCAGCATCGGGCTGTGGCTCTGGGGGAACGAGACCCAACTGGAGGCACTGCCCGAGGAGGGAGGCACAAGCCCACTCCCCAGAGAGGAGCTGCCCGAGGGACGGAGGGCTCCGAGCAGCCGCTCACGCTCCAGAAGGCACCTCCCAACCTGCGGCCCACGGCCAGCGCAGACACCCCCGGCCCCGTCCTGGCCCCGTCCCGGCCCCATCCCGGCCCTGCTGCGGTCCCCAACTCTCTGCCATGCCAGAACACCTACCTCATACTCCAAAGAACTGCAATGAAAAACAAAACTGTGAGGCAAGAATCACCTCGGGTAATGGACTTCATTCCAGACAATCTATTCTAATCGTGTAAACCAAATATTTAAATACTTTCTACAACCTCCCTGACCCTTTCCCTAAAACAAGCAACATATGGGCTTTGCAAGCATTTCATCTCATTCCAAACTACTAAAATATCCTGTTTCCCAAAAATCAATGAGAGCTGGTGGTGCCAGATTCAGATTTTATAAAAGCCCAAACACATGAGAGAATGAAAAAGGGAGTGAGTGATTATTTCCACTTTTAGATTTACCCATTTAATTTTCCCAGCTGTAGGGAGGGAAGAAGGCCTGTCCGCAGCACGTGCGCCCGACTCACTGCATCCCTGCATCCCCGCATCCCCCCAGCACCCGCCCCCCGGAGAGGGGAAAGGATGCTGCACCATCCCCCGATGATGCCAACGAGGGAGCATGGTCTGCTGCGGCCCAGAACGTAAGGCTTGGTGCAGAACGAAGCTTCTGCAGCCCCTCTGTGCAGGGGTTAGTTTAGATCAGAGGGTTTCAGTGACCCAGACACAGCCGCTGCCACACAATAGCGGAAAGCAACAAGTTTAATTTGTGCTGCTGGAAGTCTGAGCCGAGCCCGGGGCCGTCGGTGTGAGCGCCGAGGGCTGGTGAGGCGGCTGCGGGGGCCGAGCAGCGCCGCGTCCCCGGGGGCTGCAGCGGGAGAGCTCAGCTCTCCGCATCCCCCCTCCCGGAGCCGGGAGTTCGCAGATAATGAAGCAGTCGGGAAAAATTGCCAAACAGCAGAAATACTCCAGAAAGATAAATTACACACGGGGTGAGCTTCCTCAGTTAGGATTCTAAATTCCGTCAAATTAATCAGCACCACAAAGCCTGGGCTCCCACATCCGAGGAGACCCATCCCTGAGAGGGGAGCACAGGGGGCCTGCCTGGGACCCCCCCGCGGCACCGGAGGGCTGCAGGCACAGCCCAACCTCCGGGGAGCAACAACACCCCCTGCAAAACCTGCTAAACAAATATTCCATATAAAGACTCATTTGGGAAGAGCACATTGTCAGCACTTTGCCAGTAATAAATAATGACAGTCCAAACACTTTACTAAAAGCAATAAACTCAAGAAGTGTTTTGGAAAATGGTGAAAGTGATTGATTTAAAGAAGGAAATATCTGAACACAACCACATGCACTTCAGGGTGAAAGCACAGATTACAAATCAACAGTGGCAGAGATCATATTAAATAGCAGACAACACAGAAGTTTTAGGGAAAAACGCTCAATTTCCCTGCAGGGCTTATTTAACAAGTGAGTACACAGCTCCCTCGAATGAACACCTTCGGTCTGTACTTAATGACCTCAACGCTACACCCTGAAGAAAATGTGCCTCCAGGAATATTACTATACCAGGAACAGGGCTCTATAAAGAAAAATGACTCTAAGGATATCGAACCCTCTTCACTCTCAGCACTCCACAAATTTTCCAAAGCATCCTCAAAATCAGTTAAATCAATCAAACTTCTTCTAACTACAGCTAATGCCTCTCTCTCTCGGCTGCTGCAGGGGACTCTTGTGCCTGGAAACCACTTGTATTGTTAAACGTTTTTTCCTAATCATCATTTTCTACCACTAAAACATACTGGACTGTGACCAATTTTTGCACGTCTTCACGCAGCTGAGCTGGACGTGAGCCACACGGTCAGTGCAGCCTCATAACACATTCCTGATGGGAAACAGCCCTGGATAAGCGGATGCCAGCGCGCCGGGCCCACTCAAACCATCCTGTTCAGATTTGCACACACGCCACGGACATTTCATCCTCAAACTGTGCTTCATACCGTGCCCACCAGAATGGCTCTGTGGAGACACTTCCCCCAAGCTTTACCGGATTGTTTCAATCTCACTGGTTTATAAGCACAGCTCCTGTGACGTGAGCCCAGCCCTCGTACCATCCTTGGCCTCTTGCAGGGTTTAAAAACCAGGAATATTGTGCTGTATCTCACAATACAAGTGATTTGAGCACTCAAGCCAAGGAATCTGTTTTATGAATTGTAAATCAGAAGGCAGTTTTACTTTAGAGCTCTTTTGATGAAACAGATTAGAAAACACATCTCCACCAAGAAGGAAGTACTTGTTAGAAAAGATCAGAGTGACAGAAGATCCCACTGCAAACCAGAAACATCCAGCCCAAAGGACTCCCGATTTGGCAGCATCTGGTTCTGATGAGGGCCCTGACGGCAGACCCCCCCACCCTGCAAAAGCATCCTGGCCATCAGGCTCCCAGTGCCTCCAGTCCCCGGCAGCGCTCTCCAGTCCAGGCTTTCAGGCTTTGCTCCCCACCAGAGCAGAAAAGCATCAAAACCCTGGAACCTCTTCCTCTACAGGCTCTCCATAAAATCTATTTTAAATATCTTGAAGAAAAAAATAAGATAGTTATTTATAAGTAATACTGCTGCTACTTAAAAACCAGGGCAGGTAAGAATCTTCCCTTCACTGCCCCAGCTGCTCAGAGCCAGCCCGGCCGAGGGGCAGCGTGTCCCGGCCCCAGCAGAGCGGGCTGGGGGGGCTGCCTCCCCCCCTGTCTCCCACCCCACACCCTCAGCCTCCTGCAGACACCCACACACTGATCACCTTCCAAGCTTATGTGACAAAGTTCAAACACTGTTAATAAATCAATTTGAAAAATCAGACTTCTCTGCCCAGAAAGGAAATTCTTACATTCCTTAACACGAAGCTCCGCTGGGAGCTGAGAACGGGAGCAAATCATTTCCTGTCTGTAAGGGGGCACAGCTCAGCTACTTAAAAGGTAATTGGGAGCACAGGAGGAAAATTTACACATCCTACTCTTATTTCAGGGGTTTAAGTAGGGCAGTTGTTATCTTCTTATCAAAGCCAGAGGAGCTCTTTCCCCGTGCAGTGCTCCTGCCAGATCGGTGTGTGGAGACCCGAGCGCTTGGTGGCACAGACCATGTGTCCCACCTGCAGCCCCCAGCCCTGCCCTTCCCAGCACGGCAGCCCCGTCCCTCCCGCCGTACTGCCTGCCTGGGCACAGACCCCTGCACGCGGGGGCTTTGCCCAGCTTCCCCCAACCAGCTGCCACGCTCCTGCTCACATGTCACGGTTTAACCGGAGAAAACTGTGCCCTCTCCATCCGGCCAGCTTGTGCCAGCTCTGGCTGGCCCCGTGACCTCGTGCGGGAGCCGCACTGACCAGCAGTGTGCCGCTCTCAGGAGCAGCCACCCTGCTCCCATCACCTCTCCAGCTGGCTCTGCAAACTGGTGCTTCCTTCTGCCGGTGCCCATGATGGCTCGTGCCCAGGAACCTGACCGGGCTCTCAGCATTCCCTCCTGCCACCCACCAGGATGGCAACTCCCTCTACTCGTGCCACTGGCCTCCCCTGGGCACGGGGCCGGCTGTCCCGCCAGCCCTGCCGCCTCGGCCGCTGTCTCCCGGAGGGCAGCGGGCACCACGAGCCCCACCGAGACGTGCAGCAGGGGCTGACCCCCCCAGCACTGCCCTGCCCTCTCCCCTGCCCCACACCTCTGTTCTCCATCAAACAGCCACGGAGACGTGCCACGGGCGTCCCGTGAAGGCAGCCTGAGGGCGGCTCAGTTTGGAAGGGCAGAACCCGAGTGCCCAGCCAGGCGAACGCCTGATGTGAATAGGAGCAGACTGCAGCAGGCTCTGCCTCCTCCCCAGCAAGCCGTTAACCTTTCGGATGACAGCCCTGCAAACTAAACAACTGAACGATTCCCAGGGTCAGCACAAATCTACATTTTCAAAACCTGACATCAACAAGTAAAAGTTGTGACTGAATCCCGGTCTCTCCGAGAGGAAGATTAAACGTCTGTGACACATCATCTGCAATCAGAGCGCTCCATCTCCCAAAGTATCCGTCACAGATTGATAACATCCACGCAAAAAGTTAAGTGCAATTATGTCTGTCACTGTAAAACACACTTCAGCAGTGCTGACTGACATCTTGCTCACAGCTGACAAGCTGCGAGGGGGCTGTGCGGGTGGTGGTGGTGGAGACTCCCGCAGCACCTCGGGGAGGGATGTGAAACGCGCTCCCCACCCCCAGGGACTCGGGAAGCTCCGTGGCTTCCGTGCCTGTGATGGGAGCCATCGTGTAGGGCAGCCACACCGCAAAATGGCTCGAGGTTGGCTCTGGGGACATTCATGGAGTCAGGGACTTGCTCCCAAATGGCTGGAGCTGGACTGGCAGAGAGGAGAACGTCACACACCAACCCTGCTCCAGTAACAGGGCGCGAGGCAGGGGGAGCTGAGGCCAAAGATGCTGCTCAAATGCCCATGATGTCCGCAGCCACACACTGGCAGTGGCTGCCCCACAGGCTGGGTAAGCACAGGCACACGCAGGGCCAGGTGATCTCCATTCCCAGTACCAGTTTTTGGGGAGGATCACCTTCCCGTGAGGCACCCCAGAGCACAGGTACCAAGGAAAGTCACATCAAACTCCCAGCAGTGACTCAAGTCAACAAAAGCAGTTCTTTAGAAGCAGCCTTCTAGGATGGGAAACGGCAAGTGCATTTCTCCAGGCTGCCATTAGAGCCAAGAAGCTGTCATGGAATTTGGAGAGAGAAGACAGTAAAGCAGCTTGATGCCCTGCACAAGGGCAGGGCTGTGCTCTGCAG
>JAOQGH010000007.1:5349293-5417612 GCA_025769975.1 Gallinago jamesoni | reverse complement strand
ACCCTCCCTGTCCCCTCTGCAGAGCAGATAAGACATCACACGTGCCACAGCGCACCGCACACGGCAGGGGATTCTCCGCAGCCACACACTCCCCACATGCGCTTTCCCTCACCGGCCTGGACAGTCCTCTCGAAACGTTCCTCCCCCAAGCATCACCTCCAGGAACATTCCTGGAAGCTGCTGGCAGAACTGCTCAGTTTACTCTGCCAAGCGCTCCCCTGCACCAACCAAGCCGAGAGGAGGAGCAGGCAGAGGAGCAGCACCAGGCAGAGGGGGAGCAGTGAGAGCTCTCTGCCCAGATCACACATATATTCCGTGTTAACGACCTCTCCTGACTCAGCAAGCACTGGAATGATACTCCCACTGTGTCTGCCCTGGTACCTTTGTTGGGATAAGCCAGATTTACAAAGCAGTAATGGGCAGGATGTCCTACGGGGGGACTGCTGCCCTGCCCTGGGTTCAGAGAGCGGGTGAACCTGCTGCACAGCCCCTCCTGCCCCGCATCGCACAGCAATTCCACTTGGTTCCACGTATCCATCAACAAAAGCTCAAGCCCAGAGTCAAGGCTTAGCTGTACAATGAACTCATTGTCTGCCCACAGACACAATCCCCATCCAGGCACGGCTCAGCCACACGCCAGCGGGTGGGACAGGCACAGACACAGATCTGCCGCGCTCGGAAACCACTGCTCTGCCTCAGCCAGAAGGGTCTGCGAGAGTCCCAGGGGGAGCAGGCGAGGCTTCTATTGGGGAGTGCAGGCACTTGAAAGACACGACAGAAATCTATTGATAAACTGAAAATCTAACGCACAGACACTGAATGAAAATCTGGAAACAACCAACGAGTACAAAACAGATGCCTGAAAATAAAACCCCTTCAGCTTAATATGAATAAATATCCTCCAGTTTAAAAATGTTCTCTCACTTCAACAGATGGCACACGGCCCTGTCTCTGCAGGCTCCTCCTGCTGCCTAACACACACCTCGGAGAACACAATCCATCCCTGCCTCAGGATCTGCTGTCACACCAGTGACTGTGTCGGCAGCACGAGGGGTGTCTCAGCCCAGTGTCCGTGTGTCCAGCCCCGCAGAGACAGCACTGCTGTTCCGAGGTGGCAAATACCCGCACACCTCTACTCTAGGCTTCTCCTGCTTTGGGCTAATACTGACTTAAGGCTTCCACATCTGAAAGTTTTGTCAAACCCTAGTAAGAAGTACTGTATTTAATACACTTACAAGTCAACTGTCGCTTTGAGAAGAGCACAGAGATGCATATGACCATAAATTTAACTCTGAACAAAATCAGCGCCTCTTATTCGCCTTTCACAGTAAATGCAAAGCTGACTATTTGCTTTTGTCTTTTGTCTCTTCCACACTTGGCTAGAGTCTGCAGGCTGTAGCAAACTTGGTTTAGGAGTTGGATTCATTAATGCTTAATCAGATGTAATTTTAAGTCAACACGTTATGAACAGTCAATCGAAATGGGTTCATTCATCCTTATGGAGGCAGGGATACACTCCACTCCATTAATACAGACAGTGCCTCTGCTTCAGAGACTGTGTGGGTCACAACCCAATGCATTTTAAAGGGATTACGAAGTCATAGAATCATAGAATCGTTGGAGTTGGAAGGGACCTTAAAGATCATCTAGTTCCAACCCCCTGCCCTGGGCAGGGACACCTCCCACTATAGCAGGTTGCTCCAAGCCCCATCCAGCCTGGCCTTGGCTGGATGTCCCAACCCACCTCTGCACTAGGACTTTCACAAAAGTTACAGCAGGACACAGTAAGTGTCCAGCATTCCCAAGGGTGAGGAGGATTAACTGATGACCCTTCCCTGCGCTACCTGTGCCCAGGAATTCCGCAGGGAAAGGGGGAGACCCAGGGAAATGGGCTGCAGAGCCAAGAGTGTCCCTCTGCCAGGACACTGCCCCCACCACCCACCCACACCGGCACCGGCTCTTCCCACGGCATGGGACCAGAGAGCAGACCCCAACTTACGTGTGTCAATGGTCTCCTGGATGGGGATGAAGCCTACAGGTAAAGTGTCCTTGATATCAATGAGCTTCATATCAACCAAGACATTGCCTAAATGACTCTTTCGAGAGAGGAGAGAAAAGAAACAGTTGACTACAATCATGTCACCAAATTCAAACCCAGCTTTTCTTGCCTCCTGAGCCCCAAAACACCTTGTTGTTGTATCTGACCAACTTAAACAACAGTAAGGAGGTGCCAAGCAAACACTCACAACTGTCCCCTCTGCAAGAACTGCAAGATGATTGACCAGGAGACACTGGGCAGTTTCAGCATTTACAGACTCTCACACCTCATCCACTGCTATATTCCTGGAGCCTCGGAAGCACAGGCAAATCCCTCTCTTTGGAAACAGGACAGGTCAAAGGATTACCTCCACCAACTCTGCACTACACAGGTCACCTTAGTTCCCACACATATCTACAATAGCAACATGACATTTCCCTGACAGTAACAGCAGAAAGCATTACGGGAAGATGGTTGGTGCAGACACAGCCAAAGTTATTACATGCATTAGCTAATTAGTACTGAATAGACATGGTTCTAGCTCCAAACGCAGGCGCACTCCAGAAGAGCAGGCCATTTGGAACGAAGAACTTCATTTGGAGTCCATATGAATTCTGAACTGATGCCTTGTCCTATTAATCAAGGCTTGAAGAGCTCAAAACAGGATTCAAAATGACAGCCTCCACAATTGTTTAGAGACCAGATTTTCTTTGCACTTCTCGTTACAGCCAGCATTGCTGCCAATAATCTGGATTCACGTATGGAAGAAAAACACACTGTAGTTACTGCACAGCCTTTATAAACAGAACTGCGATTCAACAATTAAAATTTCATCCCAAGCCATCAAACCACGTCAGTGTTTTCCTGTTACTGGTTGCTAAGTATCTCCTTTAGTTTTTATCTGGCAGAGTATTTCAGGCAAACCTCTGCTCTCAGATTATTACACTGAACCATTTTAAAACATATTGAAATGTGCAGCCTCTGAAAAAAGGGGAAATCAGGTCTGAGTTTATTTTTTGGAGGTTCCACATTTCATGGCCAACTCCTCGCCAGGAGGGCCCGGAGCCTTGTCCCACGACACACGAATGTGACACACGCCCTTTGCCCACGCAGTGGCCGAGGCCAGGCTGCCCCCACATGCCCCTGCTTTGGCCAGGGCATCTCAGAGCGAGCCACGTGGGATGCTGCGGAGCCCCAATGTATTCAATTAGCATGGTCCTGGCCCAGCAAACGGTAGATGAACTGGTTGCTGCTGAGTAATCTTTTGTGTTTTATTTATCCCAACTGTCTGGTTGCGTTACAGCGGCGTGCAACATCCAGCTGAACTAATGATCACCCCTCATGGACAGCAGAGAGGTAGGGGAGATGCCCCTCGTGAGTTCGTTGGCTGCTGGAACACTGGGGGTGAGCGCTGATGCTCTGCCCTATGCCCAGAAGAAAAGGGCACAAAACCTCTTTGTTTGAGAGCTGCACCATTCGGGGCCTCCTTACCAGGACACTCGAACACCATCAACGTCCTCAGAATCTGTCAGATATTGTAAGCACCGGGGCTGTATTGCCTGCAGGCTGCTGCCCAGGTGCACCGTGGCTCAAACGTGCCACTGACGTGGGGCTGGAGAGAACCCGTGTGTGGACACCGCAACTCACACCACAGCTCACACACGGGGTTGCGGGGACCAGCAGGACCCCCCCGGCTCCCTTCAGCTCACGCCTCATCAATATGAGGAATGTATTCCCAAACCACACCGAGCAGAGAATTCCTGCCAAAAGCCCAACAGGCACCGACTGAGGGTGTTTACACTGTCTCTGGGAGCCAGCAGTGGCTACTGTCCTGTAATTATTTCTGACAACCTCACATTTAAGGTAGCCACAGATAAACTCAACACTCAAACCATCACAAATCTTTCTGTTTAATACCCTCCCTGTCTATTCCAGGGCTATTATTCCTGCTACCGCAGGTACTGCAGGCTGAAAAGCACAATTATTGTCCATCCACCCCAGGAACTGATATTTCCCATAGCTCTGGAGCTTTATTTTAATCTAGAGGCAGGCAGGGAAGCGGACGGAATAAAGGTCAAATGCTGGAAATTGGCAGCCCCTGACTGTCAGGACCTGTGATCAGCTTCTGCAGTCACTTTTCTGCCCCGTCATTGGTGAAAACATGAGTACAAAATGGTATCTCCACACCCTGACAACTAAGTCACTGAATATCCAAAACACGACAAAAAGCAGGATTACCCACTAGATGGAGTGCATTCATTGTAGAATTAAATAGTTCCTCCAGAAAAGAGGAAGTTTTCACACCAGCCTCAACCAGAAACACAGTAGAAGGCATCAGGCTCTCACTGCACACAGTCTCCTCTCCTCCAGAGGATGCGGGCAGACAAGTGTCACTAATCAGAAATTAACTTATGCTTAATAGCCGTAATAGCAGATTACAAGAATGTGGTACAAATGCACAATGTGGGCACCAAATCGGCACCAAAAACAACAAAGAAAGAAATGCCAATCCTGCAAGAAAATATCTGTGATGCCCCTGGATTCAGAGACTAACATTTCCTCGTCAACACCACCTGCAGCACTTGCTTCTCTGGGCAATTAGAAACTCATCGGGATGATGAGCATGAAGTGCCCATTGCTGCAGCAGGAAATGGTGCTGAAACGCAAGCGTTCCCTTTGCTGCTGCTTTTATTGCAGATTTTGCCAGCAATTTCTTTCCATGAAGAACACAGGCAAAATGCAAATACCTACCCATTGCAGTTTGCCTCCTGACTCACCCAAACTCAGCAAAATGCCTGCTTGAATTATAATTGGCTCCATAAAATGAATCATCTTATGGGTAAGAGCATACCAGGCACAGATGCAAATGATGCAGACACTCAGCAAACAGACTTACATTTTCTTTTGAAAATGATCTCGTGAAGCACAGGTATCGTGTGACCTTGGATTTAAATAAGCCATCTTTCCAGAGGTCAGCATCCAAGCCATCTGCTGTTTGTGCAACCTGCAAAGAAGAGACAGAGGGAGAGAGGAGACATGTGAGCCAAGATAAAGTTAATATATGTGTAGTACTTCTTCCTCAGACCTCTTCTAATTAACGGTAGCCTGAACTCTCACAGCATCTCATTAGTTTCTTCACGAGGTGCAGTGCAAAGAACTTCCAAGAGGAGGTATAAAAAGAAGTTCTAAAAATGCTGTCTCTCGGGAGTCCGTTGATTAAAGATGCTCTGACAAAGGCTATTCTAATGAGGCAACAGCAACTTTGGTTACAGGCTCTAAACAATAGTTTGGAGAAGTCAGCACATCGAGGCGCTCATTACCACCCCGCACGCGAGGGCACACCGGGGCCAGCTGCGAGGAGGGCTCCGTGCAGACAGAGCACAGGAACTGCCCAATCTCAGGATTTTCTTCACAGAAAAGCCATTGAGGAATTCTGGCTCTCAGGCTCAAAAGCTGCTTCCAGCAGCCAGGGAAAGCCCTGGTGAGGCACAGATTTTAGCAGCAGTGCTGTGTGCGAGGACGTACCCCACAAACTCCCTCCCCAATGAGCCCTATGTCCGAACCAGCAGCCCACATCACACAGGGAGCAAAGGAAATGGATCCCAGTCCGTCCCTCCCCCCTCCAAAAAGAGCCAGGAAGAGAACAGGAGGAGAAGATCTCACTTTGAGCCGACTGAAGGGGTGGGCACGAGGCAACACCGCACCCAGGGAGAGGGCTCTGCTTGGCCCTGCACGGTGTGACCTCTGCAAGCCCCTGCCCCAAAGGTTTGTTGCCGAGTGAGAGACGAGAAGGCAAACACAGGGAGAAGGGCAGCAGAAATAACATCACCCCACCAGACCAGCACCCAACCGATGGCTCCCAACAGGAGACTCCAGCGTGGTCTGAAGCTACACAGAAATACAGCTGAACTTCTGCTAATGCCTCCGAGATGGGGGCAAACCACTCCACTGCAGCTCTTCCAAGTCTAATACTACTGAACTGAGCAAGACCTTGGCCCCAGAGCAGCCTGATAGCAAAGAGCTGACATCGTCATAACTGTTTGCACCCATGTTTCACCGAGCAGACACTGTGCACAGGGAGCAAGAGATGTGTGCTGACAGGACACTCCGATTATCCCAAGTGCGGGAGGGAAAAGCGTGTCTCTCGCTGAGCAGCGACGGCACTGGAACGCACTGGCTGCTCCCGGCATTTCAGCAGCCGCTGCTCACAAACCCCTGCTCCCAAAGCACCAATTCATACCACACATCCTGTTGGGAACAGCCCTGCCAGTCCAACCCATCAGATGTCTAGCAGAAAGACCTGAGCCGGTTCCACGGGGAGCCCTGTGGCAAGGGACCCGACCCCTCTCCCGGGAGGCACAGCAGTCCCCTTCCTCCTCCTGCCCGACGTCCCCTGCCCTGTGCCTCTGCATCATCCTGCTGGGACCAAGCCTGCAGAACACAGGCGTGCAGTAACTTGTCAGAAGACTCACGGGGAAAGAAAACAGAGCAATATAAACAGGAAACTTCTGACATCATCTGCTGGGCTCCTGCAGGCAAGGAGGATCCGCACAGCTCTGGCAGCAGGGCTGTGCCTGAGCAGCGCAGGATGGCAGCGAGCTCTCGGTGGGGCAACACGGGAAGGAGCTGACCCGGAGAGGCCCAGGAACACGTGCCCGGCAAGACAGTGCTGTGCAGCCCCGGATCACCAGCGCCTTCCTTTCCTGCTAGCCAAGCAAACGTGCAGGAGGGAGGACCCGGCACTGGGCACCCGGTGCCCCAGGCACCAGGAATGGTCCTTCTCCTCGTGGAGGTGGGGAAGACACTCCTCAAGCACAAAAGAGATGCCACAAAGAGATGGACTTGGTGCGGTGACAGCCAGTAAGGAAGGTGTCCCTCAAGGGTGGAGTGACCCACCAGCAGTCAGCACAGGGTTACTGCTACCACGGGACAGGCCTTTGGCAGAGGGGACTCTGAACCGCCTGCCCCACAGGGAGGGTCTGCCCCACCAGTGGCGTGCAGAGCCAGCCCCACATGAGCAGCACCCTTGGGTTCTCACCCCAGAGCAAACCCCACAGAACAGAACATGGCCCCACGGTAGCCACACCTCTCTGCCACCCCGGGCTCCCACCTCTCCACCCAGTGCTCAGTCTGGCCAGTTTGGGCAGATTTTCAGGAATTAAGTTCAGACACTCTCTGTACATTCCAGCAAAATCAAGTCTTTGGTGCTTCAGCTGCTAAAAGACCTGGCTTAAAAGACCAAGCATCAGTAGCTGGTTTCTAAGCAGACACAGAGGCATTGGAGGCCTTTGCTTGTTGTTTTTGAAGAGGAGCAAAGGGAAGGGAAAGAATGGTTGTTGACTGGAGAAAGAGCATGAAAGAAAGTGAAACTGGGAAAAGCCTATAAATAACACAGCTGTCTCAAAGACAGAACTGGGTACTTCACAAAACTGAAAACCATCAGTGAAACTACACAATGACAAACTCATCAGTAAGAAGAGGAAACATTATCCCACACAACTCTGAATCCACCTGTAGGACCAAACACCGCAGGATGCTGTAGCAAAAGACAAAAGTGATCGGATGCCTGTGGGGACACAACAACCTCCCAAGATAAACTAGTGTCAACGCTGGCCCAGGGCTGGAGGAGAGCTCCTTGCAAACAGAGAGGAAGGCACAAGGACCAGAGGAAAGGCAGCCTCCTCTCTGTGCCCCCTAGGAGTGAGCGACCCACATTCACAAGCATTATTACAACACCACCGTAATTGGATTAAGCTACAGGAAGACTCTTTTATCTTGTTTAGTTTAAACTGCGTTAGTGCTGAAGCTCCCCATTAAACCACAGCCAGGCTATCTGGGGTGAGTGCTCTCTGCCCAGTCATTTAGGCAGAATGCAATTCTGTTATCACAGCTCTCACATTGTCCCATGCTTCTTTATCAGGGCAAGCAGCTAATTACACAGCCTGGCTCACACAGGCAATCAGCACTCAGAAAAATGCAGTAAATGCAAAAACCTTCCAGGTCTTTAAGGAGCCTTTTCACAGTTCCCTCCCTTGTGTCCTTACTTCAGCCTGATCCATTTTCTTCCTTCTCACACCAAACAGGGCATGCATTGATCCAGAGCTGAAGAGGCGTGAGTAAAGCCTCAGGTCAACAGGGTTCCACTCCCAACCACACAAGCTGCACCACTGGAAAACCAAGGTGTAATGTAGCACAGTGGGAACGGGATACAGAGGTGAGCAGATGGACTATGGGCCAAATCTTTCCATACAGAGCTCTGCAAGGTCAGTATTTTATGGTATTTCACTGTTTAGGTCACTAATCTATGGGGAGAAAACATCATGCTGTTGGTTACACAGCAACTAATCCAAGCTGTTAAACAGTGACCTCCCTTTATCCACTCACAGACTCATCTCTGCTGTACCCAGCTGCCTTTTCCTGCTGCCCAGCCTCCTGCCAAGGCTTAGTTTAGAAGGTTGCATTCTGTCCATCAAAATCATCCTTGCAGCTTCAGCTGGATGTGGAACTCTTTGCTTCCCGCTCTGGAGCTTCTCATCATCATTTTGCAGTGCTGATATGTGGGATTAAACAGCTGATGTGGGATCCATTTATTCAGAGATATAATTTCTGCAATACTTAGGACTCCTCCAGGATGAATGTTACTAGGATTATTAAATTTGCATGCCACAGTGGCCAGCTGTTTCTGAAAACCCCTCCTCCAGGTAATTATGCTCCTCTGGAGTGGCACAGATGAAGCAGCACGATTGTACCCACAAACCTGCACTGAGGGAAAGCACTAAGTGCTGTGGCTGAGAGGTGGGCAGCTGGATATCAAATGATTTCTTAAAGCACACATCTGAAGGCAAGGCCTCTCTGGAAGAGATGTTGTTCCCAGTGAAGTAAAGCCTCATTAGCACAGAACCAAAGCATTAGCAACAGCAGCTGAAATAGCTCTACTTACTACATCGTAACCTGTGGGTGCTCGGTTCCGGGACGCAACCACACCAACCCCCGTGATGGGATCCATCGGCACGTCAGGCAAGGCATCCGAGAGGTCTCGCACTTCAGGCATTATGGACTGATCCTGAAAGAAAGGAGCAGAATTAGACGGCTGCTCGGCAGCACAGGCAGCAGCAGACAGAGCGCCGAGAGCCCACATGCATGTCTCAGCGCCTGCCTGACACACCACCGACCGCCACGGTAAACACAGGATTAGGCCAGACACACCTTCTGCACTTTCATTTGCTTTTGATAAGAGGGTACACTTGTGCAATGCCCAATAGGTTTGGAATTTGGGCCAGCAGCCTCTTCTGAGATTAATTTTAATGTTTCCAGGATACTTAGCATGGGCTGGTTTCCCTCTGGCAATGTTGGGAAAACCCAAGCTCATTCCCTTTCCTCCCAAAGAGAGAGCAAATTTCATCGCTGAGTCAGGCTGGTTGAAGCAGCTCTGCCATTTTAAGCAGCAAGAAATCTGCTCCTAATGCCTTCCTTGGGAGTCTGCCCATCCACTGCGGGTGTTAGACACGCTGGGGGTTCCCCTGCGAGTCGTCAGTCCCACCGTACCCCCCTGAACCAGACCGTTTTTGTGTAGCAGCACAGATGTATCTGGCGCTGTTTGCGAAACCGCACTCGCTGCGGGGAGCCTCGGCACCGGGGACACAGAGGAAGCAGCACAGGATGGTCTGATGCAAAGCAGACAGAGGCCGTGAAGAGGCCTGAGCATCTTCCAGGAGATGGGAGACATCACCGAGTACTTCAGGGGAGGGAGATACGCACAGGAGGGTAGAAGCAGGTAAGACCAACCAATCTTGGAGAGATGCTGTTGCAGAAAGCAGGAGGAGAGAACAGGAGAGCTGCTCAAACAACTCGCTGAGGAGGAGGAGGAGGATGGGGAAAGGTGCCACTGCCTCAGCATGTGGTGTCCTGCAGAGGCAGCCAGTCAGGGCAAGTCTTCCCTGGCTCTCAGGCAGGAATGCCCCAGGAAACCACCCCCCACGCACCCGGAGATAAAAGGGCAGTGCTTTGTGTAAACAAGCGTCACTGCTGTGCAGCCAGACAAGCCGTGAACCAGAGCTACCTAATTCAATTCCCTCCTCGGAGCAATTAAACCCCAGCATTTCTAGGCCATGTAGACAGCTGGTTACTTACTGCTTCTAGAAAAGGCAGAGGTGAGTGCTGGTGCCAGTGGGACCTGGGTTTACACTTCACAATGCCCAGTCAGAACAAACATCGTGCTGCAGGCAATAAAAAAGAGCAAGTCTGGGCCCTATGTAAATAATAACAATGTCAAATGAACAGCCGGACTACCTGGAGTCCGAACCAACAAAGGCAGTGACCAGTGATGGCAAAACCACTATTGCCGATGGACCAAACCCCGAGAGCGCTCTGCTTCAGCAGCCAGAGCGACGCAGACCCGCTCTGCTCCCTACGCAGCCGCAGCCTCCGAAGCACGACCAGAAGTGCACGCTGAGTGCAGGGGCTGGTCGCCCACTCCTGGCAGGCTCCCTGTCCCCGGGGCAGGTGAGGAGCTGGGGACCCTGCTGCCACCACGCTGGTGGCACTGGCACGGCCCAGAAAACCCCACAGCGCTGCCGGTGCTGCTCCACCGGCTCGTCCGGATACCTTGCAAAAGATCCAGAACCCATTGCCCAAAACACTCAGTACCAAGAAACAGAATGCGAATTCAAGAAAGAACTCACAATCTGTTCTTCATACGGATGCACGTTTTCTGAAACTTTTCCAAGTCACTCTCAATAACGTGATGAGTTGTTATTACACGTTGGGAGGAGCTGGGAGATAATGAATGCAGATAGGAGCTTCTCTTAGGCCATTCTGAACTGCAATCCAGGTGCGTGAGGATACTCCCCACACGCTAAGAGCACCACGCGGCAGGTTCCAGCACGGTCGCACCGAGGGGGAACAGATCCGCTCCCCCAGCACCCCCAGCCTCCACCAAACCCGCCCCATGGAAGCACCGGGTTGGAGACGGCCAGGATGGCACTGACACCTCACCTCGGGGGGGGAGCAGAGGGGCCATGCCCCCTCAAAGCCCCTGGGGGCAGCCAGCCCTGGCACTCCTTGCTTTTCCGCAGTAGCGATGGTGGGGACAGGGCTAACACGGGCCAGGGACCTGCTGTCGAATGCTGCCCAGGCGCCACTCGCCACGCTGGGGCCTGCTGCGGGGAGGCCCGGCAGGAACCCGAGCAGCAGGTCCTGGCCCCGCCAGAAGGGAGGGGGTGCCTCTACCCACGGCACGGTGCCACTGGGCTGGGACCCCCGCTGGCTGCACCCCGGCCTCGGCGGGAGGAAGAAGGGTGCCTTTGTCGGAGCCCTTTGCGTGCCGCTCAGCGCGGCAGGGGGAGGGGACACGCCGTCAATCCCCACTTTGTGCCGCCGCACACAAAGCCCCTCTATGGCGGAGAACAGGGCTTTCCGCCACGGGAGGCAGAAGCCGTGGGGTGAGACACGGTGCGGTGCAGGGCCCCCAGCAGCACCCCACCCCGCGCCCGCAGCCAGCGCAGCACCCTGCCCGGCCACCACTGCCCCGCACGGCTCTGCCACACCAGGACCCCGCTCAGGGGTGGCACCGAGGGGACACCTGGAACAGATATGGAGCAACAGCAATGGGTTTGCACACTCGGATAAATGTTGTTGTGAACTCTGCACAGGTCAGAGGGGAGTCTCTGGCCCTTCTCCCCCAGGGCGTCTGCAAAGCTTGGTTTCTTTTCTATCATGCCTTTGAACTTAAAAATAAAAAAAACAAACACTGAAAGAACTGATTAAATTAAGGAGCAGGATTCTATAAATACTCTTATTAGACAGCTTGTTATTTTAATGGAGCTCTCTTTAAACAATGCGAGTTTGACCCATACGCCTGCCCAGCATCATGGTGGCCAAGAACTCAAAGCAGCTGACCAGGAGATGGCCTGTCACCGTCCTGTGCTGAGCTGCCTTTGCTGAGCTCTGCCGAAGGGCCTCGGCCGCTCTGCCTGTTGTGGGGTTATTCTGGGAACAGCCCAAAACAACGAGAAGAACATTCTTCCCATCAGCTGGGAGCATGCTCCCTGGAAGCGGCTCTCAGGCAGGGTCACGTCCAGCCCCCCACACGCCCGGGCAGCGACGGGAAGCCGGATGCGAGCCCTGGGGCAGGAAGAAGCTTCACAACAGCCCGGGGAGAGGATGTGCCTTCACCAGAACAAGTCACCCCACATCCTGCCAGCACCAGACCCGAGCAGTGTAGGGCGGGAGAGAGGTGTCCTGCAGCCACACACCTCCCCTTCTCCCAGCACCCCACCACCAGCCGTTCACATCCCTTGCGCTCGCTCTCACCCATTCTCCTGCTGGCTCATCTCTGCTTTGATGAGTTTATCCCAGGCATGCTTTTCTGCTGGCTTCACTGTCCGTTTCAAGTATTCCAGTGAGGTGACCGACCACACACACTGCTGGGCTCTGCCTGGGACACATACACAGCAAAGCAATGTGTTTTCAGAAATGAATGTATTATCCTGAGTTTGTGAAGAATTTTTCCCCTCTTGGCGGTCCTTTTCAACAAGTTAGGCAAGTTCAAGAGCTGGTGCGTACACAACCAGATCAGGCCTGATGATGTATTTGCTACAGAAACATCACACTGCCAGGAAAGCAGGTCAAGTTCTGAAGTTAAATAGCAAAGGACTCGCAGAGAGAATGGTCTTATTGTTTTTTCCTTCAACTTCAAACCCTGCACTTTGACTCTGACTTGCTCTTCCCACAGGCAGCAGAGTATGAGCTAAGGCAAAACTGGAAAAAAATTACCAACTACCTCACTGAGTTCCTGCACCCTGCAGGAAATAATCCCATCAAACCAAAGCAGACACGCTGCTAAAGCCCTCGCTCAGGTTATCGCTCCATCATTAGGAAAGGCGGGGGTACCGCTGGCACAGCACGGGCTGCTTAGAAGTTACACCGATGTACTCCTCCACACGCCCGGTCCTCCCACCGCCTCCGGGAACAGGACGCAACTCCGGCCAATTTTCTATTTCTGTTCATGGAATAGGACATAGTTTCAATCAGAAAAAACAGGAGACCGTGGCAGGACGTGGGGTCAGGGCCCTGGAGGCCTCCACCACAAGCAGGCAGGATTTCAGTTTCACATTTCTCCCCAAATGAAGGTATGCCTGGAACCACCCCTGCACCCAGGGTCCCATCTCCAAGACAGCTGCCCTGTATCAGCTGCAAAGTCTCTACAGTTTGAGACCGAACTGAATGGAAAGAGGAACTTAAGTCATGGAATGAGCAAAATTGAGAACTTGTCTTGCTCCACAGCACTTCTAACTATGGGCACACATTTGTTAAGCGTGTCCTATTTCAAACCAAAATAGGTTTCCATACACAGATGGCCTTGCACCAGGGCAACAAAATTTGAATAATATTCAGTTCAGTTATTTCTATCTTGGCACGTGCATGAACAAGTCCCTGGTGGCCACAGAAGCCTGGGATTCACTTTGTCAGAGCAGCAGAAGCTACAAGACAGAAATGTTTTACTTCACACTTCCAGGAGCTCAAACCAAGCCCTTTTCCCAGTACAGTGAGGAAATCTAGCAGGTAAGTCTATTTCAGGTAAACATTACAGGGACAGCACTGCCGGCCTGCCACAGGATGCACCGGCTCCACTACGGTATGTATATTGGAGCATGTTCTCAACCAGTTAAAACACAAGATGGAGAAACCTACATTTTAGCCCAACCAGCTGAGCACCTGCTGACGCACAGCCCGTCTGGTGTCAGCTGAAGGGCTCTGCTTGTGTTACCACCACCGAGCTGTCAACATCCTAGCTCAGAGGAAGCACAGAAAATACCGAAGCTTGGTGCATCTTTGGGAACCTCTCCGGAAACCACAGTAAGAGCTCACAAGCCTCGGTAACACACGAGGTGAGCACATAAAACACCGTCAGCTCAGCACGGCAGCTCCGGCCAGCGCTGTAAAGAGAGGGCCCGCACTATCACCTCCGGATACACACAAACCCGAGAGCTGGCGAGGAAAGCACGCAGTCAACTAACCCCACACTGCAGGCACTTGCAGCAGCAGACCATGCAACACACCGGATTTGGTTATTGTCTCTCAGCAGCCCCTCACCCAGCTGGCAGCAGCTCCTGAGCAGGTCAAGGTCAGCAGGGCTTTGCCCCGGTGCTGCTCACCGGCACGGACCCTGCGCCCGCCCGCCTGCCCCGGCGCAGCCCTTCCACCCTCCGGGGGGCCCCGGCCCGGCCACCCTCACGCCCGGCGGGCACCGCGCTCCCCCCGTCATGCGCGGCCCCGGCAGGCCCCGGTCCGGCCCGGGGGGCTCCCTCTGCCGCGGGCGCCCGGGGGTCTCCGCCTCGGCCCGCAGAGCGGGGCCCTGGGCCGCCCGAGCGGGAGGGGGGTCCCGGCCGCCCCCGTCTCGCCCGGGCCCCGGCCGTTAGAGCCCCGCCGCCGCCGGGTCCCCGCGGGGCCGGGTCCCGCTCTCGGACGCGCCGCCCCGCAGGAGCCGAGGGTGCTCGACCCCCCGCCCGGGAGCGCGGCGGCCGCGCCGGGCCGGGCCGGGCCGCGCCGAGGGGCCGCGGCGGGTGCGGGGACACTTAACTGTTGCCCGGGCGGCGGGCGGCGGGTCGCGGCTCCCCCGTCGTAGGCAGAAGCAGCTCCTCATCGCCCGGCGGGGCCGGCGCGGCGCGGCCCGGCGGGAGGAGCGGCGGCGGCGGGGGAGCGGCCTGCGGGCCCGGGCGGAGCGGAGCGGGGCGGGGAGCGGCGGGCAGGCCGCGGCCCGGCCCCGCGCCCAGCCTTCGCCCGGCGGAGCGCGCCGTGCCGGGCCCCGCGGAGCGCCAGGGCCGGGACCGCAGCGACGCAGCTCGGGCTCTCCCCGCCGCCGCCGCCGCCGCGCAGGCCCCCACCGCTCCGCACCCAGACCGCAGCGCGCAGGGCCCAGGGCCCGCCCCGCTCCGCGACCCCGGCCCCCCGATCCCCCCGGCCCTCGGGGACTCACTCACCCGGCGCTGCCTCCGCCGCCCGGGCACGGCCCAACGCGCTCCCCCCGCAGGCCGCCGCCGCTCCCGGCCCGGCCCCACCCCCGGCCCGGCGGGGCTCCGGACCCCAGCACCCCGGGCAGCCGGCGCGGCCCGCTGCCCCCCCGCCGCCGGTGCTGCAGGCTTGGGGCCCGGGGGGCAGCTCCCGCGAGCCCCGCGCCTCCAAAAATTAAACTTCATAGAGAAAAGCGTTCATCCGCTGACCTCCGCTCGGGTGGGAGCTCCCCAGCAGCTTCTCCCGCCCGGTGGTCCGCTCCCCGCGAGCAACGGCCCTTCGGCCGCAGGGAGATGGGAAAAGCTGAATAATTGTAGTTTGGAGGCGATATCTAGGAGACGGGCAGCAGCGGCTCCGGGGTCACGAAGAGCAAACGGTGTCAAACTAAGCTCGTGTTCTTCTTGAGAAAGCAGTCCCTGGGGTTAGGGGATTACCAGTTTTGGGAGCTACCCTGACTTCAGCAAGGGAAGTAATAGGCTCTTTCTCAACCATGGCATGAAAAACTGAGCAAATAGGGTCCAGAGAGGTCAGTGTTCACCAGGCTGGCTGGGTAACCAGAAGCCATGAGCAGCACAGAAGACATCCTGACCTGCAGGATACCCCTGCTCTGGTGCTGCCCGGTATCCTCACCTGCCAGCCATGAAATTGAGAACACATTTATTAAATTGGCAGATGATGCAAATCACAGCATAACCTGGAGCAGTGGTGTGACCCATTGCCATAATCACAGGAGCTGATCCTGCAGCTGTCCTGCACTTGGTTTTGAGCATCTTCCTTGAAAAAGATCCTTATCAATAATCTGGAGAGCAGCGGGGTTGGTGAAAGGGTTGACATCAATGGCCTTTGATACAAGACTGAAGGAGCTGGAGCTGCTAATCTAAAGAAAAAATCCTGAGGTGAAGAATGAAATAAAGGAGGGAAGAAAACGTGTTAATTTGTAGGTGAATTAAAGAGGAGGGCAGTGACCTGTTCTCCTCTCCTTTGTGGCTAGAAGTGATGGGTGTGAAGTGCAGTGGAGATTCCACACAGCTACAATGGCACATTTTGCAACAGCAAAGACAGCAAAGCACAGCTCCAGGAGTTGTTATCACTGGTCAAGTTGAAAGCCCTTCTGAAAGCACTTATCAGACATTACTCAGTCATTCCCTCGGGGCAGGGACCAGGCAGGATGGTCTCCCCGGTCCTTTCTAGAGCTGCTTTCCTCCATATTCCACGACACGCTGGCTGCTTGGAGCCACGGTGTCCTTTGTGCTTGAAATGGGGCCTCTGTGGCTCAAAAGAGGAGAAAGATCTCACTCAGACGATGTCACCCAAATTTCCTCCCACTTTTCCTGTTTTACCCTGACAAACTCTGGTGCCATCTGAAGGGGTGGCCCATTTAATGGCTGGTCCATCTCCGTTACAGGGCGATTCTTTGTCTGATACCTGCCTTTAACTACACCCCAAATTCCCAAATATTCCTGATTTCTTCCTCTCTCCTATTTACTTTTTGATCAGATTTGGTCACCCTTTGAGGAGTTCTGTTCCACCTGTTCTTTTCCCACCTGATAACTGTTTGCTTCTTCCATGCAGTTTGGACTCTGTCCATGTATACCCCTTTAGCCAGGCTGAACTGAGCAACAGCAGAATCCTGGTGCCTCACTTACCCCTGGAGACAACCCTGGCCTGGGAGCAAACCTTCCTCCCATCCTGGCTGGTGCTTCTCTCCAGTAGAGCGCATTCGACCGGTGTCTGCTGGACTGTGGTTATAATTGGGTGCGCTTAACTACGTCTCTACTCCCTCACTCTTGGACCAAGGGTTTCTGGCTTTTACTGCATACAGCCCCGATGGCTGGAGTGGCTTCTGGGTCCAAAGATTAAAAAAAAAATGTATTTTTTTTTAAGTGATAAGGAATACAATGCATTTTTTTGATTTGGAGAGTAATTTAGAGAGAAGGAAAGATGATGCCTGGTGGAAATGAGAAATATATGTCCCATACATAATATATGCCCCAAATGCCCTATTACAAATACAACAAGATTTCCTGAACTGGAGAAGTTGTTACCCATTACAGTGTGCTAATGCTCCCCCACGGAGATGCTGATACTGAGAGAGTCTTTAGTGTAATAATATTAAAAATCCTAGAGTTTCAATAAGATCCTCCCTGCTACCACAGCGGTAGGAAATGAATTGATTCCAAAGGAAGACTCTAATTGCTGCTTAGTATCCACCAAATATTCTGAGATACGCTGCAAAGATATATCCCAACGTGTCTGTGGCATGATCGACAATTACATTTTTCCAAAGGGACAGTCCCTCCCCAGCCCAGCTGAGCCGCCCGGCGCCAGCATCGCCTACGCGGGGAGCAGGCATCGCTGCCGTGCCCGGGGGGCTGCGCAGACCTGGGTGGGCTAGGGCGCTTCTCCCTGCAGAGACCCTTAAACCCTGGCAGGGTCCAGGGAAAGGCACGGTCGTTCTCTCTCCCAGAGCACAACCACGGGCTCCGGATCAGCAAAGACTCACGCACTCGATGTTGGGTACACGAATAACTAGACTGGAGTGGGTTAACCTACCAGTGTAAAGTTACTCAAAAGCATAACTATTTGCAAGTCTAATGTTTTCCTCTGAATATTTTACATAAATATTTTTCAAAATGCATTTATTTACTTCTGTTTATTCCAAGCATGTCTCTTCTCACGAGTCCCGCAGTCACGTACGCGCCGTCCGGTTCGTGCCAGTGTCCCGTTCCCGGGAGGCTGAGCGGGAGGGACTGCAGCCAGTGCCAGCAGACGGGGCTCCCTCAGCCTGGACTGGAGCAGCACCAGCATTTGCACCCTCCGGAGCATCGTTCCCACTGACCGTGGGTGCTGGCCGGGTGGTGAGCTGGGCACGACTCGCTCTGCCTGCGTCACCCCGCTCCAGCCGATGGCAGCCACGCAGCTTCACAGGGTGGGTGTGCTGGTGCCGGGATGGGGACACGCAGCACTGCTGGCTCATGCCGGGGCACTGGCCCAGCGCTGCTTCACCCTTCCTCCCTCCCAAGGGTGAGCAGAAACTCCTGGCAAACACTGGTCAGGTTTCACTGTGGAAGAAGATCCCAGTTTGCAGGGGAAACACTATGACAAACTGTAAAGGATCCAGCAATGTCCCTGGGCGTTGCCAGAAACCTCTGGAGCTGCTGAACCTCCCTCCTGTCCTCAGCACTGCCCAGAGCCTGGGGCACTGCCTGGGGATGTCCCCAACAGTAAAGATAAACCCCACTTTTACAACAGTGACAAGTTCTTAACTAAAGCAAAGAAGCCACTCGGGAGGTTTTTAAGGATCTGGAAACTCTACAGCAGGCATCGGCTTTCTGCTGGGATGCGTGGGGGTTGCTTTTTAATGAGGAGATCCCAAAGCATTTCGGGAAGCAATGTGATCCTGAGAAGAGATGCAGGGATATTTTGGGAGCTTGCTGTAGTCAGAAACCCCCAGACCACCCACCAGGTTTCACAGCATTTTTGCATTTCATTTTACTTTGAGTTTAATCTTTTGTTCTTGTTCAACAAGGCTGAGAGATATTTCCTGCAGGGAAAATCACTCACTATTTTACTAGTGCAGCCCTTGGTTTTGGCTGTCGGCGTGATGCTGCTCGGTGCATGTCACCGCTGGCAGGCCAGGCTGCAGCCCACGCAGGGCTCCTCAGTGCCCACGCCAGTGCCACCTCGCCTCCCAGCTGGGCTTTTGTCCCCTGCCACCTCTGCGCCGACACTGTCCTCTGTGCCTTTCAGTTTGGTCAGGACACTGAAGAAGCCAACTCTCAGCCACGGTTAAAAGACACCGTTTGTGAATGTAAGCTGGAGGTGAAATGGCACAGAGCATCACCGCATCTTTAGCTTCGGGGCAACGCACACAAACCCCGAGTGGCAGCCCGGGGGCTGTCCCCAGGGCCGGTGGCACAGCTCCCACCGCTGCTGCCCACTCCACAGCCTCTCCCGCCACCAGCCCCATCCCCCTCCAAGCACAGCTTCATTCGTGAGCTGCTGCGTGACCCTGGGATGGGCTGGAGAGGGATTTGCAGAAGTGCTGAGTGCCTGTGCCAGTCCGTGGCTCGCAGACACCTTCCGCCGCAGCACGTGGGGCTCTGTACAGCACAAAGCAGCAGCAGCACTGGCCCACTATTTATATATTATGGATCATAATATTTAAGTGGCCTGGCTATAACCCTGTAACTAGTTTTCGTTGACAGAATGAGTATTGCTCAGCACATACTAACAGCTGTCTGTAAAACACATTTATGAATTGTTCATAAATCTCTCGGCAGTGGCAAACCTCACCCTGAGGCCCCCACGCTGCTCCTGGAGCCCCCACACAGGCAGGTCCCCCTCCTGCCACCATGGGCGATGCTGGTGCTGGGACCCACTTTGGGGACACGGAGCGGTGGGTGGGTGCTGGGGGGAGCCGGGGCTGGGTCTGTCCCACTGGGCATGGGGCACGCTCGGGCAGACCTGGCCAGGGCAGGATGAGCCAGCCCGCTCCGGAGAGGGTCCATGGGGCCGGGACATCAGCACAGAGAACAAGCCACTAAGTGATGAGTCCTCCTCCACATTTCTGGTCCTAATTCTCTCCTACCTGGTGGACAAGGTGTCCCAGGGGCAGGAGCACCACCTGGGCAGCTGGACCCCTGGCAGAACAGAGGGCTCGCTCCCTCCTGCTGCTGTTGCAGCTCCCACAGCAGCTATTGCCAAGCCCCGAGGAGCTGCAGCAGCTCCCTGGGAGCCTGCACGCAGAAGGAAAGTGCTGTATTTAGTGTTATCAGCTCCTCACTTAGCCCCGGGTCAGCAAAGCACCGAAACCAGCGTTCAGTTCAGTCTCAAGCACGTGCTTAACCAGCCCCTGAATTAGAGGAAGGGCTGCAGGGTCAGTGCCTCGATGGCAGCCCCTGAGGAATGAGCCCACATGTCACTGGTTGTGGTCACAGAGCCCCAACAGGAGCCGTGAGGTCACTGCCATGTCCCTGCTATGCAGGAGGGCAAGTGGGGCACATAACCGTGGGGCACACAGCTGTGGGGCTCAAAACACTTGGATGATGCCTGAATCCTCACCACTGCGTGGGGTCAGAGCTTGGTGGGCACGGGGCAGAGGCGAGCAGGGTCCCGGGCCACCAACCCCGACTCCTCTCCCCAAGGGGGGGGGATCATCAGACACCCCAGAACACATTGTCTGTGGGGCAGGGCAGGCACTTACCCGCATGCACAGGTCAGTGTCCTTTGGTGCCTGTGAGCACATTCCCAGCTCTGGCCGACAGCCAACTTCCTCCATTCCCACCACACAAGTGCTTTGGAAAATATTAGTTTCTGGAAAAAAAATGTATTCACTACCTGGAGCATTGTTCTCCCGGGACTCAAGTGAGCAACGCCTGGAAAGTCACCTCTGCAGAAAACTGCTCTGAACTCCTGCGTGGAGGATTTTCTGCCCTCTCTTTGGGGGAGCAGCGGCTGCGCCCCAGTCCCGGGGTGTCTCTGCAGAACAAACGGGGCTGGTCCTGGCTGCGGGGCCTCGAAGCTGCGCTCATGAGTCTGGATTTCAGCCTCCTGCCATTAAATGGTGCCACGCGGCTTAATTACCAAGGAGAGCCACACATCCAGCGCCTCAGATTATGAGTAATAGCCACAGCGAGATGGAAACCTTTGCTTGAATAATTTTGAATGATGAACACATTTGGGGAAATAATGTTTTCTTTGCAGACCTCCTCTGATGAAACGCTACCGCTTGCCTTGCTTTCCCGCTCGGGGTGGGCACTGTCCCCTGGCACTGCCCCAGGCCTGTGCCCCCCACCGCTGCCAGGGGCAGGGGGAGACAGAAGGGGCAGACGCCGCTCACAGCCTCCCCTGCAGATACGTGTGGGGAGACCCACGGAGGGTGGTGACTGGGGCTGCGAGGCTGCTCTCCCAGGAACTCGCGGGCATTGCGGCGTTCCGATGGCCGGGCACTTGCAGGAAGGAATGCCGGCCAGAGAGTTAATAGGTGACCGTGTGACTGGGCACTGGGAAGCGGTCACAGTCCAGCTGCCTTGGCAAGGCTTTTCCACGGTGCAGCCCCTTTTCCGTTCAGCCACCCGGGACCCCAAAACCACAGCTCTGGTCTTCAGACACCCCAAAGCAGGGCCACAGCCATCACCCTTTGTTCTTCTCAAACAGAAAGAGATAATTAACATACTGGTTAAACTGCCGCAGCTGGAGAATTAATGCCCCTGTTCCTGCCCCAGGCCGCCCTCCCTGCCCCACAGGCACGCAGCAGCTCCGGGTGATGCCGAGGGCCCCGTCCCCTCCAGCAAGAGCACATCGGCTGCCCCCGCCGCAATTCCCAGGCCAGCTGGCACCATTAGACACTCCTGCCTGGCTTCTTGGCTACTGCAGCTTGTGCATATTAGCACCCCAGCGAGTCTCTCATGCGTCTGACAGGACTCAGTGTGGATAACGATGCCAAAGTCAGTCGTAACTGGACAATTACAGTATCACTGGGAGATCAGAAAAATTGCAATCCAAATGTCCTTAATGAAGAGCCAGCGGGAACAGCGAGAGCCTCCCCAGCCTCGCCTGGCTGTCCCCAAACACAAGGTCACCCCCCAAGGACATCACAGCACCCTCGGCTGAGGGCAGGATCCGGCCAGGTGAATTTTGCAGCTGAGGCTCGGGCCCAGAAATGGGGGCACGAGCTCAGAAATGGGGTCTCCATGGACAATCTCACCCACCGTGGGCAGCGGCTGAAGCAGAAGCCCCAGCTCTGCTGAGCAGTTCCGACACACTGCGGTGCGAGCGCAGGCAGCGATGCCAACGGCAGGGAAGAGGCTTTAATGTCCTCCTGGCTTTACCGATACCTGAAACATCACATCTGTAGGATCCCTTTAAGAAAACACACTTAACAATGCATACAAGGAGGGAAATAAAACCAAAATGAAGCACATCAGCCATTTCCCTCAGAAAGATTTCTGCATTGCTGGGAAGTACAAGAGGATGGGTATCGTGTGATGGGAGAAGCTACAGATCACCTAGAATCACTAATGAGAAGCCATTCTTTGAATGCATAATTTGACATCCCATTTTATTTTCCTTCCAGCTTTGAGTTTACTCCTACGTAAGTTTTAAGGTTTTTGTTCCACAATTACAGGCCTGCCGTTCCCTCAAAGCGCATCCTGGGAGCGCAGACACTTGTGAGGCGGGAGGGCTCCCTGCTGCCGGAATCATCAATCCCTTCCCAACCAAAGGGAGGTTCCACAGAGGAGAGCGCTTTCCATTTTGGGGTGTAATATGCCTCAACAACACGCTAATGAGCTGACATTAGAAAGAGAAGGTCTCTTCCAGCTCCTTTCTAGCCAGAGGATGCTTGTGCCAAGCACAGCTTTCATATGGAAAGTGGTGCATTTTTTCAATGTAAATATTTTAAGAATAGTGTTTTATAAGAGAAAAAAACCTCACCTGAGTTTAACAGGAAAGCCAGTTCATAGAGTTCCTTCTTTCCACGCTTTCTTCACACTTTCTTCTTTTTCTGTCAAAAATCTTGTTGCAGGACACTCTGCTCCCTCTGTCCCTCGGGCACTTGTGGGATTTATTACAGTAACTTCTCTCCTCTTTCATTTCTTGGCTGTTCCATTCCTCCTGCCAGTGCCATCCTGCCCAGCGCTGTGCCATCCTGGGTGCCCACCATGGGCACCAACAGACACCTTCCCAGGGCCCGGCTGGGTGGGGAGGGGTCCCTCTGCCCTGGGGACAGTGGGGGAGCTCCTGGCTGCAGCAGCACCCCAAGTGCTTGGGCAAGGACATGCCCACATGTGCAGAGGTGCTGGGGCTCTGCTGAGGACGCCAGACAGGGACCCCATCCACTGGGAGCCCCCTGTGGCACCCAAGCCAGGTGGCCATGGCCAGGGTCACCCCCTCAACACCACCCAGCAAGTCCATGGGACGGGGCAGGGCTGAGGCCAGGCTGGGGACACCAGTCCCGTCCCACAGGTCAGGTCCAGCAGCTGCTGGGCAGGTCCACGGGGACAAGGCAGGACCAAAGCCAGGCCACTCTGCTGGTCTGGGCCTAGACCCACAGGGTCCATAGGGCCTGAATCCCACACAGAACAGCTCAGAAGAGAGCTGAGGGCCCAGAGCTGAGCTTAAATGGGCTCCTGGACCCATAGGCAGGGGCGTGGGGGGCCCAGGTGGGGCTGGTGAGGGCCATTAGGGCAATTAGTGCCCCACCTGCTGGGCAGAGCTCCCCAGGGAAATGCTGCTATCTCCCACAGGTGTGATGACCTGCACCTGTTCTCAGCAGGACAGAGGTTGCCAGGTGTGGCTGTGACAGTGACCGAAGGAACCCCAGTAACAGCCATGCCCAGGACACCCTGCCCACCCTCTCTGGTGACACTCACCCTGTGTCTGTACCAACCGCCTGAACTCATCAGAGACAAAACCTCGTGAGGTCCCCGGGGCAGCCAGCAGAGAGGGGAACCCGCTGTGCCCTGGCAGCACTGGCTCCGATCCCAGCAGCACCCAGAGCAGGGAGCTGGGGGGGGTAGCACCCCTGCACCCCACACTTGTGCCGGGGCAGGGGCTCCCCGGGGTTTGTGGGGGGACGTGGCCGTGCAGCACATCCCGTCCCTCCGCGGTGACCTGGACAGCAGGAGAGCAGGCTGAGAAATGCCTGGTCCTACCCTGCCCCGCGCATCGCTGCTTTCATCTTAAAAGTGACAGTAAACCAGCATCCACATTACGGTGACATTAGCAGAATAGCTGCCACAGGGTTGCCTCCTGCTTTATGCGTTTCAGGCAGAGGCCAGCAGCAAGAGATCAAAACCTGTTTTTATGCTGCTTCCGCGCGGTGTGGGCTCAATGAGCCAACAAACCCTGCAGCGCCGGCGCGTCCCGCTCGCGCTGCTTAGCACTCGCAGCGTTAAATTATTGACAGGATGCTGCTTGTGAACCTGCAGCACTCCTGACCCACATACTCGTCGTCACTAAACCTGGAAGACAGAAGTCTCCAAAATGTCAAATTTGCTGAAATATTCATGTTGTAAATACAGATGGTATAAAATCTCCAGCTAGGTTACAGCCTGCGTATTTACTTATGTCAGCGCCGCCGCCGAGAGCGAGTGAGTCACAGCCACTTTATTAAATTCACACGCAACAGCAAGGAAGGCGACGCAGGATGTTGAATGGGCTTTAGGTGACACGAGCTCCTTGCATACATTACTGCTGCCAGGAAAAACCGCTCCGCTCTCCTGCCCGCTCCGACACGACATTAACTCTCCTTTCCCCACCGCCCTGCTGGAAGCAAGTCAAAGCTGCAGCATTATTTCTGCAACAGAAGGTGCAACAAGCAAATGGGCATTAATCCTGAATAATGGATCCCGCAATGTCAGGGACGAGCCTCTCCCACTCCTGGGGAATGCAGAATTCCGGAGCAGGCAGGGACTGGGGCTCAGGCCACAGGAGCTTCCAGAGCAGAGCAGCAGAACGGTCCTTTTGAAGGATTAAATTCAGATCTGTGGTGGGAGCAGAGTCTCTGTCCCGGGAGGATGGGTGTGGGGGAAGCCCTCCATGAAAGGTCACCTGGACCCTGTCCTCTGCCCGCTCTCTGAATCACCTTCCCCAAGGGCACCTGCAGCCACCTCCTGCTCTCGAGCTGGGCCAGCAGTGCGTGGGGCTGCAGGGCTTTCCCTGGGGGCTCTTCCCGCCCCCCAAGAACATGCAGAGATGCATCTCCCTCAGGGACCTGACTCCCACCACAGCCACAATCCTCCCATTTGGGTGGAAGCACATGCTGTGATTGAGGCTCACACCTTCCCGCCGCAGGGTCCCACAGAATCACAGAATGCAATGGGGTTGGAAGGGACCTCTGGAGATCATCTAGTCCAACCCCTTGTCAGAGCAGGTCCACTCAGAGCAGGTTGCACAGGAACACGTCCAGATGGCTTTGAATGTCTCCAGAGAAGGAGAATCCACTACCTCTCTGGGAAGCCTGTTCCAGGGCTCTGTCACTGTCGAAGTAAAGAAGTTCCTCCTCATGTTTAGATGGAACTTCTTACATTCAAATTTGTGCCCGTTCCCTCTTGTCCTGTCCTCGGGCACCACTGAAAAGAGACCAGCCCCATCCTCCTGACACCCACCTTTTGAGTATTTATAGGTGTTGATCACATCCCCCCTCAGCCTTCTCTTCTCCAGACTGAAAAGACCCAAGTCCCTCAGCCTTTCCTCCTAAGAGAGATGCTCCAGGCCCCTCATCATCTTCGTAGCCCTAATGGCCAGCGGTGCCACCCACACTTGCTCCAGGAAAAAAAGTCAGGTTCTTTCCCCCACCAACACCACGGGGGGGGAGCTAAAAGAGTCCCCATCTCCCAGGAGATGTCTTCTATGGGGACGATGGCCAGCAGCGAAGCGGAGGTTGCTCCTCCCAAATGGTTTCCCAGGGGGCAGGTGCCCACAGAAGATGGATGTACCCACCAGGGAGGTCCTCCTTGCACATGGGCTGCCCCCTTCACCCCCGCAAACACCCCCTGCGGGGGTGTTTGCGGGGGTGAAGGGGGCAACCCATGTGCAGAAGTGTCACGCAAGGGTCCAGGAGCGCAGACCTCCTTCTCCTGCAAGCGGAGGGCGCAGAGCGAAGCGCTCCAGCTGCCTGTGCCTCGCTGCCCTTGTGCAGTTGTCTGCCAGTTGTGTGTGCCGATTGCTATGAATGCCACCATCTGGTGTGCCACGTGGACATCATAATCTTTTCTTAATTACATTAGCAGTGCAATCAGTTACTGCATTACAAGGCCGGCGATGAGCTTTTAAATCTTGGTGGAAATCATAAATAATTGCACTAAGTACCAGGCGCCAGATGTGAGTGCCAACTTCGGTTGCTCTAGATAAATAGTAACCTTACAACAGTGTTAGATAACGGTCCAGTCGCTGCTTTTCATGGCTTAACAGTGCCTGCACTCCCATTTTTTTCCAGGCAGGCTCTAGCCCCAGTGGTGGATTAAAAAAAAGAAATACACAAACTACAAATAGGATTTTCCAAAATGTTAAAAATAACAGCAAGGCGGAAGAAAAAATATGTTCTGGTTTAACATGGAGGAGTGGGTGGGGGTTCCAGGCGGCCCCTCGTGCTGCTGCTGGGGTGGGATGGGGGTCAGTGGAAACCCAGCAGGATAGGGGGACGCCTGGACGTACAGACACGACGATGGGGCTGCAGTGGGAATGGCCGTGGGGTAGGGCTGCTGGGGCTCGCCGCTGGGCCGGCTGAGCTGGGGCTGTGCACTGAGAAGCCTTCTCATCTCAAGACAATTTGGAATTGTTTTTTGTAAAAAGAGGACATTTGAACCACTGACAAACTTTTTTTGCAATTTCCTTGGAGTGAGGAAATCCGCTGAAATGATCCTGCCCGTAACTAAGGGATGACCTGAAGGAAGAGCCTTCATCACCCCAGCGACAAAGCCTGACACGACCCCCTGTATCCCCAACGCGCTGCCATCCCCGTGGCCATCCCGCTCCCTGGGAAGCACAGGGATACCTGCCGGCTGCGGGCGCCAAGGTCGGCTTTGCCGTGGCCATCCCCGTGGCTATTGCCGCCGGGTCACCGGCACTTGGGAGGAACCGGTGTCTCACCAGTGGCCGTGGGACTCCCAGGCTGACAGGGCAGCCCTATTTCTCGATGCCACCCTGGAACCCCCGGTGCCGGGTGTGTCACCAGGGACCTGCCTCTCCCTGCACGCACCGGGCTCTCTGCTGGCCCCGCTCGCACCCGGCTGGTCCGAGGGGCTGTTGGGTTTTTAGCACTGCTCGGAGGTGGCAGAAAGTGGCGGAAAGCGGGGCTGTGACTGTGCTGTGGCTGTGGCACAGAACGGCCCCGAGGGCTCCTGTCCCCCCGGGAGCTGGTGCGGGGTGGGGTGGACACCCCTGTGCTGTGTCCCCGGGTGTGGGTGAGCACCGTCCCACCATCCCCGCCAGGAGAGCGCCCGGCGGCACATCGGGATGTGTCCTGAAGGAGAACAGGAGCCGATACCCTTGCGGTGTTTAAATAAGCAAAGTTTTTGTGCAAAGCAGAGGTTAATGTACTTTATTGTTCAATGTCATGTTTATAGTGGATTGTTGGAGGAAAAAATGTGATTAATTGCCCAGAAACCCACGGATCTACAATTATTTGGTTGTTGTGAACAAATAAAGGGCTACAGTATTCATCATATTCAAATGAGGCAGTAAAATAAATGATGGCATGCCGTTTATGAACAAAACCTAGCTGTGTTCCCTCACAATCTGAAAATGTACTCGAAAAATTGTAAATGAGATACAGCCATTGTCGAGGGCTCACTGGTGATTTGTCTTTGTGTAATGTTTTGCAGTGCTGACCCATCACTTGCCTGTTTTAATTTATGTCACAATATGCACCTTCATTATGCACTTTATGAAAACGAAGTGCCAATTTGTAATAAAGACTTGTTTTCAATGAAATCTCCTCTTTTTGGTAGGTGTTCTGCTTTTCATTAGCACCCATTTCACCAGGCCTAGTTAAAGAGCACAGGTACAGACTAAATATGTCCGATCATTCATCATAATTTTGCTTTCCACTTTGTCACAGCTTGGGTATTTAAGGAAGATAGATGATACAAGATGTTGTCTCCTTTTCAGACTCTTTATGCTCTGGTAAGTGTGTCCGATACAGAATTATTTTGCCACTTTATTATTTTCTAGTGAGTGTTTGTCACAGCCCGCGCTGCCTCTCGGCGTGGTGCCGGGGTTTGCTGTCACTCACGCCGGCCGCCGTGGCGGGGCCCGTGGCCGCGCTGCCTCCGGGAGAGCTCGTCCCGCACCGCGCTGCTGCCGGCACTGCCGGCCGAGCCCCAGGCATCTGCACCCGCTGCTGGGGGACCTGCTGCTTCTCCCCTCGGGCACCACGTGTGGGTGGCACCAGTGCCCTCGGGGAGCTCTGTCGGAAAGGGGGGTTCACAGCGCAGGAGCTGCCCACCCCGACGCACGTCCATCCCGTGGACATCCCGTCCTTTCGCTGCCCAACATCACAGAATCATGGAATCACCGGGGATGGACGGGACCCTTCTGGTCACCGAGTCCAACCGTCCACCCAGCCCCGACAACACCCCTCACTGAGCCGTATCTCTAGGCACTAGGTCTGCCCATCTTTTAAACGCCAACAGGGATGTAACCGCCCACCCCATGCCCTGCCCGGCCGCCCCTTGCTGTCCAACAAGCCTTCATCACCTTGTCCTTCTCTGGGTGACCCTGAGACACCCCTGCGGTAGCAGGTGATGGGATCGCTGGTGATCTCCTCTCCCCAAGGGTGGGCAGGGGTGCCAGGCACTGGTGCTTGGCGGGGCTGAGGGGTCAGGGGCTACCAGCACTGAGGGGGGCTGCTGTGCTGGTGCTTGGGCCGGCTGCCTGCGCTGGGCACTGCCCACTGGCCACAGGCACAGCGCGGCCATCACCCAGCCATGGGTGCTGCCACCAACGGCCGAGGCCAGGCCACCCCTGGCACGGCAGGCAGCTCCTGGCACTCCCTGGGAGGGTTTCCCTATGATGTTGCTCTGTGACAACTGAGCATCAATGAGGAATTTAAGGGCATTCCGTGACCCTCCAACCACGTGTGCCTTTATCCCAGAGAGCTGCGCCGTGCCTCAAATTTGGCTTCTGTGTCCTTCTGCATCGCTGGCAGCTGCGAGGGCAGCACATCTCATGGCTGAACCATAAAATGGAGTAGAGAAAACTGGCGAGCACAAGGTCCTTTGGGCAACGGCTCTCCTCAGGGTCTGCTCTTGGTGAGCACCTTCGAGGCATGGACCCAAATTCCACACCTCTTTCAGATGTCTCCGGCACTTCAGAAGGGAGCAGCTGGCTCTGCTTCCTGCTCCTCCATGACCATAACGCTGCGAGAACAAGCCCCTCTCTGGCCGCTGTGCCTGGAGCACTGGGAAATGATGGTGCCCCCAGCTCAGGTGCCCATCACCACTGCAGTGGGAGCAGCCCACACCGCTGAGCTCCAGACTGTGCACAGCCGTCCGGAGCGGGAGCGCTAACGAGCTAACAAATGTCTCACAGGTTTTGATAATGAGCAGCGTGCTGGAGCCAAAGCCCGGCTCCCTCTCCTCCCTCTGACCCCAGACGGGCACCGTGGCACAGCGTCCCCCTGCACGTGGGGATGGGGTGCACCCCGGCACAGCGCGCCCCGAAAGCTCTCCCGTCCTCGCAGCCCCGAAAGGCTCTGGCCTCAGCTGCTGAGCAGCGTGTTGTGCGTGGCAGGTGCCGGGAGGACGGTGGCAGTGGATGCTGCTCGGCGGCGGGGCTGGCTCTCCCCCCGGCTGGCACGCAGCAGCAGCAGCGGCACAGATGTGCCAGTGCAGATAGAGCTGGAGCGCGGAGGTGCCAGGAGGCTGGTGGCCGTGCCAGGGCTCGTTGTGCTGCCGCGGAGGCAGCCCAGGACGCGTGGCCGGTCTCAGCTGCAGCCGGCTCGGGGCAGCAGCGCTGGCTCCTGGCAGCACCGTCCCAGCGGCTGCCGGCGGCTCGGGCGGCTTTGTGTCTGTAATCTGCTCATCCACGTCCCTCTCTCTTCGGTCCTTCCCAGCTTCTGCTTCCCTGGCACGGGTGCACAGGCTCATCAGAGCTCCTGATGTAGCACCAGGTATTTTCATCCATTCCCACTATCGCTGGAGCCTTTGTGTTCCCGGCACCCTGACTTCACACGTACGTGGCTCTCCCCAATCCGCAGAAGCAGAAGGGGAGAGAGCTGGGACTCCCCGAAGGATTCTTCTCATGTCTGGAGCCCTCCTTGATATTTAGATGCTCCCCAGCAGATGCACAGGCAGTGCCCCAGAAGTCCTAGGCACAGCAGAAAGGATGCTGAACACGTTTTGCCGTTGCCCACGCTCACTCGGCCTGCAAAAATCCAGAGATTCCTATTTAAACTCCCGAGTCCATCAGGGATGAACAAATCCAGTCTCACCAGCGTGACGAGGATCCCAAGCCAAGAGGAGCTTCAGGATCACAGGGTTGGGCATTTCTCTGTGGCCCCCACTGGGGTTCTCCCACACAACACCAAGCCCCAGCCTGGGGGGGTTCTGCCCCAGCTGCACCCACAGCTGAGGACCCCCACAGCTGGGGCTGTGCAGCCAAACGTGGCTTTTTTTAGGTGATGCTTTGGCCTAGGACAGGGGTCAGACGGGGAAGGGGCTGGTACCAGCCTCCAGGACTGGCTGGTCCTATAGCTCCTGTAGCTCCTATGGCTCCTATAGCTCCTGTGGCCCCTCACCGAGCGGAGCACAGACTGCATGAACATGTTAATTCCATTTTTAAAATTGTGAGAAAAAAATTACCATCAGCACAGCTTCCAGCTCTGCTCTTTAAGTATCATATAATTTAGATTAACAGATATTTTGCAGATGCCACTGTACTTGACAAGATATAATTATTTTTAACAAGAAAAAGTTGTTTTTTTCGACTGCTCTCTGAATGCAGGGCTGTTCCCAAACAGTGATCGTGCCACGCATTGTGCCAGAGAGAACAACTCCTGCAGCAGAGCTGTGGTCTCCTTTTCTATTTGCATGTAGCATTTATGCTAATGTTTGTGACTCCCGAAGACGTCCTTGAAAAGATTGTGCAATTCGTTTCAGGGGCAAAATCCCCGAGTGTTTCAAACTGGTGCTTTTCCCTTCTCTCTCGCTCTGCCGCAGATGGGATTTGCAGAGCGGCCACAATGAAACCCTGGCAGCAGCCCAAGCGATGGCTGGGCAGAGCCTTCAGCTCCCTGGAAGAAATGACCCGCTAATTAATCTCGACTGAAGAAAGAAAAGAAAGCGAGGGAAGGGAAGAGAAGAGCAGAGAGGGAAGGGAGAGGAGGAGGAGAGGGAAGGCAGAGGATGGGAAAAAAAGGAGGAAAATAAGGCATCGCTGCCGTGCAGCACGTCCGTGTGCGCAGTGTCACACGCACGGCCTGTCCCGCGTGTCCCGCGTGCTGCGCTGCCGCCGATGCACGCCCCGTGCCCTGCGTCCCCCCGTGTCCCCCGTGTCCCCTCGTGCCCTGTGCCCCGCATCCCCCTCTGCCCCCTCGCGTCCCGCATCCCCCGTGGCCCCGCGCGGCGCGTGCCGGGCAGTGCCCACCAGGCGGAGCTGTCGGCGGCCGCGGAGGGTCCGCTGCTGCGGGGCCACGGCTCCCGGTCCCCCCCCCCCCGCCCCGCGATTCCCGGGCTCGGGCCCCCCGCTTCGCGGGGCCGAGAGGTTAAACAGGGGCTGCTGCGGAGCTGCGGCGCTCCGGGAGAGCCCGTCGGTACCGTGCTGCCAGCCGCCGCCTCCCACACGGGCCCGGACCCCCGAGACCCCCCCCGACGCCTCCAGACGCCCCCGGACCCCGCGGGCCCATCCCCATCCCGGCGCCGCTCGGGGGAGCCCGGGGAGGGGCCGCCCCCCCCGCTCCCTGCGGAAACCCCAGCCCAGGGGTCGGTAAGTGGGAACTGCCAATGTCCCGGCTGGGAAGAAGAGGGTCTGCATTGAAGCCTGGATGAATAAAACCCACACCCAGGGGCATTTGACTAAAATGGTATCCGGTTGGACAAGATACATTTCTTTTAACAATTGTGGCTACTGCTAATGAAATTCCATCTGGTGGCCCATGTTCATAACTTTACAGACAGGGGGGAAGCCGTGAAGCTGCCGCTCTGGGCCACGGTAACTTCCAGGTGGGGGGCGCTTCTGGGAGCAAAGGGGGTGTTTCTTCATGAGACCCCCCAGAAAAGCAGGAGCTGTGACCCATCCTGCAGCCTGGCAGATCTTTAACCTGGCAATACAGAAACAGCCAACTTTGAGGGTTTTTCATTTTCTAGAGCTCATCTGCACGATTGAATAAAATATTTTGCATGTAGATCTTTCTCTGTGAGAAGCCAGAGAAGCCGATGAGAGGCAAAGTCAAAACCTTGGAGGGGAGAGCCAAAGGCAGCCCTGGGATATTCCCAGCGGGAGGGAGGGAATGTCGCTCCCGCACCCAGGGAGCTCACAACCAGCAGTGAATAGAAATGGTGAGACACGAGTGTGTGCTTACGGCTAATACCTGCCCCCTGAAACTTCCTGATCCCCAGTGCTGCACCCACATCCCGCTCGGGAACGACACCAAAGTGATATTTCTGTTTATCGTGTGAACCATTACGTATAAAAGCAGCAAAGGAGGAAGAAGCAGGAGCACACGCAGGTCCCTGCTGCCACTGTCAGCCTGGGGACACCCGGCCCTGGGTCCCCCCAGCTCCATCCTGGCCGTCCTGCCTGCCCTGAGTTCCGCCTGCCCGTGTTCCCCGTCCCCGCAGACCCCTGCAGGTGAAAGTTACAGATTCTGTGCAAATAACAGCAGGGAAGTTGTGATTAAATGAGGCTGTGCCAGCCAGATCCCGGGCTGGGGCATCAGGACCTCCCCAGAAGGAGCAGTCCCCTCCCCGGTGTCCCCCAGCCGAAGGTTGGGCAGTGACCAGAGGGCACCAACACTTGGATTTTTCCTTTTTTTTTTTTTTTTTTCAAGCAGAGCAGTTTTCCATCAAGGAAAGCATTTTCATTGAAATGGAAATACTCGTGGGGATGTCAGTTTTGATGACACCTTTGATGGAAGAAAGATTAAACATTTTTTTTTCCTTTTTATATTTGGTTGAAATTTTTTATTTGATAAGGTAAAATATTAAAAATAAATACATTTACTGTTCTTACTAAAATTATCTTTCCTTAAAATTGCATCTAATATTAAATATTTAGGACTATAATATATTGCACATTGTATTTGATAATATATTTTTATACATAATGAAACAATTTGCTATTATCAAGAAGGCAGCTCACGTGCTTCTATATTAAGGTTTGAGGTATGTTTTTTCCCTATTCTATAGTGGATATTTAAGTTTTCTTCCAATTCAAGGGGAAAATGGATTTCAAAGTGCCAGTATGTTCCATAGACCAGAAATGCTGTTTTTTGGCTGTTTCAAATGCCAGGTTTTAGGGAGGATGAGGCTTCTGAGGCCACAGCAGTCCCTGCCCGAGGGCAGTGGCACATCCCCGCTGTCCCCCCACGCCGGGAATCGCTCTGCCTCCTCCCGCCCCCCCTGCTCCCCCCTGTTCTGGCACACGCCAGATTGAGGAGTAATGTTATGCAGAATGATCTCAAACCATTGCTTATTAATAATCGTGTATTATGTGAGCTGCGTGGTATTGATTTAAACCCGTAGGGCAGCTTTGGGAAGAGAAGGTTTAATTTATAGAAACACTGATGTCTGATAGCAATAAATAATTAGGGCGATTGCAAAAGAAGGGTTCATAGGGCACTGCCCTCCAACTCCAGCTGGCTGCTCTTGTCCTGCTAATAAATTGGTTAATAAAAGGAGGGAGAGAAAGCCTGGATTCTGGGGTTATAAAAACAAATGACATTTTTATGTTTAGTGGACAGGAAAGAAACGGGAAGGCAGAGGAGTCAGGCGGGTGCACCAGGAATCACTCTGTGGTTCGCAGTCTGAATTCCTTAATGACATTCTCATTAAAAGTTCTTGCTGCCAAATGCTGTTTGCTTTCGCCTTCAGAACTGTCTGCATTAATAATGAGTAACTCCGCTTGGAAGTTATTTACATAAAGTATTGTTCTCATGTCACTGCGCCGACAGCCACGCCAGGCTCAGGGAGGGGGACAACACGGGGAGCCCGGCACTCGCAGCCAGCGCGGCAGCGGCTGCCAACGTGCCAAAAGCAGCACTAAATGCTTCAAACGAGCGGTTCCCCTCCTGCTTGAGCCACCAGCAACCTGTGGGCTGTGCTGGAGAGGGATGGGCACCAGGGGTCCGAGCTGTGCCGTGGCCAGAGCCCCCAGCTCCCTGTATGCCTCTGCTGAGATTTATTGTGAGGGGGTGCAACCTCACAGGACTCGGAGAGGAGACCCCTACACCCTGGGGATCCCAGCCAGAGAAGCAACTCTTCATTACCTAGGACAAAATTCTAAGACACTGCGGTGGGCGCAGTAATGACCCGCAGTGACACCCTGTCTCTGGTGTCTCGGCACTGACACGTCCCTGGAGTCAGCACATGGCACCTAACTGTGTGATTCCAGGAATTACCAGGTGACAGCACGTCCTAGCACTGGAGAAACCACCCCTTTGACCTGCCTGAACCCCACACCGAACATGTGCGTCCTTCTCACAGCTCCCTGTGTGTGGCCATCGTCCATGGCCTCGGGTCCCCCGTCCTGCTCCCACGCTGAGCTGCTGAGCTGGGAAGCAGAGAACAGTTAACGTGTCCGTCCCAAGAAATGCCTGTGGTGCGGGGGTGTCACCAGCCCGAGGAGCTGCAGGTAGCGGAGACCGAGGCACAGCCCAGGATCACATCCAGCTCCTCTGGAAGCTCCTGTGTCACTGCCACGAGGGCAACGCTCACCGGGGCTCACTGGTCCCTCGGTGATATTCTCATGTGTTATTATAAACCTTGTTACTTACATGGCAGCAAAGATAGCAGGTCCCGGGGAGGTCGGAGACCCTTTCAGCAGGCGATAGACCCGGGCAAGGGGAGGGCCAGACCTCGCCGACCCGGAGAGCAGATAGAGCTGGGAGAGGAGCCGGTCCCCGAGCAGGAGGAGGTGAGACCATTCCAGAATCTTCCATGGACCAAAATTCTGTAAAAAGCCTAATTTCAGGTTGACAGAATGACTTGCTTCAGGAAAACTTAAACACTTAATTCCAATTTACATGTTCAGTACAAAAGTGAAATGAAACATCAGTCTGAAGTGGAAAATTGAAATGTTCTCCTCTGAAAAGGTTGAGGCTGAATGTTTGACCTTATCAGAGAAACCTCCCCACACATCCCCCATTTTCTTTCAAAACAAATTTTTGTCAAAGGCATCATGTTCCTACAAAACATCTTGCTGCCCAGCTGGCATTTCCTGGCACGGGGGAGCAGCCAGGAGCCCCCGCAGCCAGTGGGGCCGTGGGTCCCAGCCCCCCTGTGCTGGTGCCAGCCTCCCCCGGGGGCAGAGCAGGGACACCCCGGGGTGTCATCAGCCCCTGTCACCCCCATCAGTGGCAGCTCCGTGAGGGGGATGTGCTGGAGCATCACCGGGTGCCGCAGAGGGAGAACCAAGGTGTCCCTGATGTTGGGAGGCTGGGCCCCCCCCTTGTTACCCCCCTCTTTGCCACCGCCAAAGCACCCCCTGCTCCAGCAGATGTTGGGGAAGTTAATTCCTGGTAAATTTTGATGCTTTGCGTTTACTCCCGGGTTGACTGGCGGTGCGGTGGCCCCCCCAGCGGGCACGCTGCTGCACCCCCCTGAGCACACACCGTGGGCCGCAGCTGAGCGCCATGGGCTGCCCCCCTGCTGTGTCCCGCAGGTGTTTCCTCTCCTGCCCCACGGCCTGAGTCACCCCACGCTTCCCAGCGACTCCCCGGCACGGCCACAGCCCCGCGGTGCCACCACATGCAGGGGTCCTGGGGGGGCTTTGAAAGCCGCAGCCTGGAGAGTCGCCATTTCAGCTCATCCATGGCGTCGTAGGCGCTGCCCCGGGGCTGGGGTGACACTGGGGTGGGCTTCACCGTCTGTCGGTGACCAGCCGGCAGCTCTGCAGCGGCGAAGCAGGCACAAAGGCCCGTAGCCGCGGGCAGCAGCCGGCCCCGACCCCGGGGGCACCGGCAGCGGTGGGGGTCCCGGGGGCGCGGGAGCAGTGGTGGGGTGGCAGCGGGCCCAGGCACAGAGGGGCAGCGGGCGCGAGGGCACACGGTGGCGTGTGCAGGGACCCGGGTGAGCGGGGGGCAGCCCGGGCACACGCCGCGATGCACACGCGTGTACAGGTGTGCAAGGGGGGCACAGCCTGCACAGACCCTCCTGCCGGCCCGGCTTTCCCAAGGCGTTCCCTGCCCGCTTCTCATCCCGCCCGCATTCCCGGGCCTCGGCCGTGGCGCCGCTTCCCCCTCCGGAAGGGAAGCTCTGCACAAAGGGCCATAAGACATCGCCCAGACGCAGTGAAGGATTTTCATGGCAAGAAATCAAATAAAACGTTCATCGTGATGAAGTGAAAAATAAAACATGCTTTCAGAAAATGGTCCTTTTCTTTTCCATGCCTGGGGCGGGGGGGGGGGGGGGGGGCCACAGACAAAGGTGCCGAAGGTCTCAATCATCTCATCGCTTAATTATTCCATCTCTCAGAAGGCATCTCCAGGCAATTAGAATAATCATTCATGCCTGTGCTTTACCAGGGACTCTTGCATTCTTCCTGTGAAGCATCAGAGCTGGATTGTAATTTTTTTTTTTTAACTTTAAGCGGTGACCTGCAACTAAAGGAAAAATAAAAGTTTTTTTGAAATATTAGTTTAATAAGACATGAGAATAATATTAAGGATATGAGCCTCCCTTATTTATTATTTATATGTACAGTGTGATTTAGAGATACACTTGAACCAAACAAGTCACTACCAAAGAGTGGATCTATCTCTCTCTATATATATTAAAAAAACCTACAATATTCGCCTGGAGATTCTGTCCACATATTTGGAGATTGTGATTTAACATACACAGTTTATCAAGGCTGGTGTGCTGCACAGAGAGACTGGGGTTTTATGTAAGGGTATAAATAATCAATGCACATAGCAACTTTAAATTACTGCTAATGTGTTTTACTTATGTTCCCACTAGAACGATATGTGAAATAACAGGGAGTTGCTAGGCACACACTTGACAAATAATATCCATGCGTTTCCATTTTTATTATTTTTATACATTTCTTATTAAACCGAGCGGTACGGTTCCAGCCCGCCCTCGCTGGCGGGTTTCCTGAGCGTCAGTCGGGGTTAACGCTGCAGGGCCCGGTGGCAGGGGTGCCCCGCGGCAGGGCCTGGCTGTGACACGATGGACACGTGTCCCCCTGGTCCCTGGAGGGACGTGCTGCCAGGGCTCAGCCCCTCGGCACAGCCGTGCCCCCGCTCCGGCCGGGGCTGGGAGCCACCCTGCAGCCCGGGGCGCCCGCTCCCCTTCGCTCCTGGAGGCGTCCGCTCTTGGCTGCGTACCTGTGTCTGCGCTGCGGCGGCTGCCGGGGTCCTGCCCGGGGGGTGCCAGGCTGGACGGGGCTTTGAGCAGCCTGGCCTAAGGGAGGTGTCCCTGCCCAGAGCGGGGGGTGGCACTGGGTGGGCTTTAGATGATCCCTTCCAGCCCAAACCACTCTACGGTTCTATAATGATTCCATGACTGTGCTGCTGGCTGCCAGCAGCCCTGATGATGTTTACGCTGGGCTCAAGGATAAAACGATTTCTTTCTTGTAATTTCACTTTCAAAACCTACTCCTTTCCCACCTTTCCCCCCGGCTGTGGGGCAGGGGAAGCCGGGGCTCAGCTGCCTGCCTGGGGTGAGCCCCTGCTTTGGTGGGGTTCTGTGGAGAAGTCACTGCAGTGTGTGATGTGCAGCGTCAGGGAGGAGGGTGTTTGGATGCTCTGGAGCAAAACATCCCCTGGTGTCTCTGGACTGAACCCACGGGTGCTCTGGCCCTGGGGGGACCGTGCAGAGTGGGCACCCCCTGCAGCCGTAGGGATGATGTTTGGGGGGGGTGGGGGTGGAGGATAGTCCCACAGGCTGGACCCAAAGGGCTGGAACCTGCAATGGTCCTTCCAAAGCTGTGAAACATGGCACTGGCAGGAAAGACACTTGGATAGAGGGGAGGAGAGATTTGCTTCAAAGCATGCAATCATCTGGGGTAACACGCCGTGACACCGTGCGGGCAGGGGGGTGACACTGGAGTGGGCAGCCCAGCGCGGGGCAGACCTGTGCCAGCCCCCCTGCAGAGACGAGGGGCAGAAGCAACCTCCCCTCCTCCCCCCGCTGGGAGCCAGGAGCATGTCCCCCGCTTTATTTTGCCCCCAAATCGGGCACCAGTCACCAGCCAGTGCTGGCTCTGCTGGGAACCGGCGGTGGCCAAAGCCAAGGGGTGCCCATGGTGGGAGCTGGGCCGGGCACAGCTCGCAGGGGCTCAGGGCTCCTCCTGCAGAGGGTCCTTTCCTCACCCTGGGGACAGGGGCCTTGGAGCAGCGCCTGCTGCGGGGCCGACAGGCGTCCCCCCCCCCGGAGGAGCAGAGCCTCGTGCAGCCCGAGGGACACCGTCCTCAGAAACTCAGCCGTGAAACACGGCACTGACAGCAAAGACACTTGAATAGACGGGAGGAGAGATTTGCTTCAAAGCATGCAATCATCTGATATTTGGCTCTGGAGCTGTCACTAACACCTTTCCTGCGCCCCAGTGACTGGTAGGTGTGAAGCGAAGAGCGCGGTGCTGCGGGACTGTCCCCCCCCGGCTGCCGTCCTCTCCCCAACCCCGCAGGGAGCCCCGCCGCTTGCCATTGGAACTATTTAGCAAACAATAACTACTTCTTTGTAAACAAGTCTTTAAGTGTTTATTACTATGTCACCATCAAAAGCATATAGCTTTGTACTGCATTTAAGGGAAGAAAATTAACAGAGTGCTTTAAAAACCACTCTGCTAAGAAATGCTAAAATGGCAAACGTGTTTCCCAAGGGTCGGGGCTGTCCCCGCAGCGGACGGTGCCCCCACTGACATTGCCACGACCCGCTCAGCCATACGGCCCCCCCTTGCCATGCAGATGAGCAATAAAGAGCCAGCAGCCTTTGCACAACATGTTTACTCACAACCCAAATGTCATTCTTTCCAAGGAGAACAGAGCCCAGTCCCACACTATTAATGGTAATTGAAAAACTTACATTAACCTCAGTGAGAGCACACACAGATTCATAAATATGAGACCTAAATTAAATGATTGTCATACAGGACAGCAGCTTACAGGTCCTTTTTGTTGTGGGTGGACAACAGCAGGCAATAAGGGTGCAGCTGGGATAGGAGCTGGGAGCAAGGGTATTAATATGTCTGTCGAAATTATCCTTAAAATGCATTTCCAAAGAGTGAGCAACTGTGACCATCCACAAGGGCACAGTGTGTCCCTGCCCGGCGAGCAGCAGGGCACAGGGCTGAGCCACCGGGGCCATCAGTGCCTGTCCCCACCAGGCTGCAGGGCAGGGCCGCCCGTGACACGGTGCACACGCACTTGTGCACACACTGAGTGCAGGGAAGTTATCCCTCAGCACCGAATTTGGCACAGGGAGGGGGGGAAACCCCCTATTGGAGTGGAAAGCAGCTTTGGATCTTTAATTAAAAATCAGGGTTCACAGCACCAGGGCATTGACTTCCACTAGTTAATCTCCATCACTTCATTTCACCACCAACTTCCATACTCCACAAAACTGCTGGAGACAATTTTTATTGATTGCTCTTCAAGCCGTCAAAAGCGTCCCTGGCTGATCATATGTTACCCCCAGACACCTTGTGCATTTCAGATAATAACTTGGTGCTCTAGAGAAGAAATGAATTGGATGTGCAGTCAGTAACTGTCCAAGTGAATCATGTTACTATATGTCAGCGGCCCAGGCTCTGACTATCATTTTAACAGAGAGAAATCCGCTATTTTCATGGCTGTTTGAAATTATTTTCCAGATGAATAAGATATAACAACAACTACTTACAGTAAAGAATAATATGGGGAATCTATTTGCTACTTGGAAACAAATCTTTCAAGTGTAATACTGTTTAATATTATTTAATCTGTAACTACAAACATGAAATTGTGAAACTAGCGTTCATGTAGTACAAAAATCTTGTGATGTGAGAGAGTGGGAAGCTGAAGTTGGTGCGGGTGCCGGGTGGTATTTTGTATCTCATAATTGCAAATATAGTAATTCATACAGAAAATGGAACATTACTAAAACACTGTTGACAGAGATGTATACTAATGCCAACCGTTGGCAGTGACAGTTTATTTTGCACAAACAATTGCCACGTATCCAGATTATTCCCTTTTTTCAGGTGAGTTTGTCAGTCTATGTTTCATTTGGAATTGCTATAAATAACTGCAAATGGATTTTGTGACGTTAAAAAGAAGCAAATAATTTAGCAGCTCTTATGGAGCTGGTGGCTCTTTAAGTATATAATCCTTACCTTTTTTCTAGGGCTGTATTAATGCTGTTTGCTTGGGTTTCATGCCGCGCTCGTGACTTCCCTTTGTGCTCTGCTGGCAGACGCTGCTCTGCACGACTTCTATCGGATGTTGAAAAAGAGACATGAACATTTTCCAAGATGCCATTTTGCCAGTGGCCAGTGGTCCAGCAGGGCCATGCCCACCGGGCAGCCACATGTCCCAGCCAAAAGCCCCGACCCTCTCTTGATGGCGTCTCTCTAAAAGCACTTCTACGAAAGTCGTTCATGTATATCCCAGAATGGAAACAACACATAAAACACATACATTAAAAAGATGCAAGCTGTGACCCCCGTCCCCTCTTGCCAGGCGGTGGCAGGGGTGGCTCGTGGGCTCCGGGGTCACCGGGCTGTGCCGGGCGGTGGCATGGGGCTGCGGTGAGGGACAGACCCTGGGGCCTGTGGGCGGCCGAGCTGCTGGAGCTCGCCTGGAGCTGGAGCACTGAGCACCCACCAGCCACCCGCTGCCCGGGCAGGGTCCCGTCCCCGGGGTCTCTGGGTGCCCCGTGTCCCAGCTGCCGGGGTGAATGGCAGGACGCTGGCACAGCCCTGGGCTCTGGCCACTTGTGGAGCTCCCGGGGCAGCCCCCCTGTACGGGCAGGGTGAGGGGCTCTGCTGGTGACAGAGCCGAACCTGCGCCGGCTGCGGGGGACCCTCCCGTGGGAAAGTCCCTCTGGCACTGACAAATCTGCTGCAGGGAACCCCCACCCACCGCACGGCAAGGAGCAGCTGTCCCTTTCACTGCCTTATCTCCTGCTTTGCAGAAGACTAATGAGAGGGATTATTTGAGTGATACCAGCCTGCTTTCCCTGTCCATCACACGCGGGTTCCCCTCCAAGGGCTGCAGATTCCGTGAAGGGCTTCACAGACCCCTTCTGAGCAGCTGCTGCAGGCTCCTCACTGCCCCATCCCACCCTGGCTTTTCACCAGGAACGGGCCCGAAAAGTACATTCCCCTGGGACCCAATTCTCCCACCGCTTCTGCAGAGCCCCCCAGGAACAGACCCCATGGGCAGGACTGGGAGCCCCCAGTGCCCAGCCCCACGGAGCCCCATAACCCTGCTCAGCCCCAGGCAAAGCCCTCAGATTGTCCCGAACTGGGGTGTCCCGGGACATGGTGTCCAGTTGGGGCTGGGCAACTCTTCACACACAGATGTTTTCCAAGATGTGCCGTATCTGTGTGTTAAAGCAGCAAAAGTGACAGAGAAAAAGGAGAAGGTTGTTTGGTGACTTGGAGGAAGTGTGGGTGACTGCAGCTGTTATCAGCAGGGACAGAGGCCACCGCCACTTCTACTTACTCTTCTCTATTGGCTCATCATCTCTGTTACCGTTGAGCTATTACACTGAAATGGTTAAATACAGCGTGGCACATAACTGTTGAAAAGAGCAATTTACTCCTTTGGTGGATGAAAATAAGTTGAGGCAAACGAAATTTATTCTGATGAATTCTGGAGTTTTTGAGTCCAGAGACCAGGATTTAAGCAATATAGATTTGCACCCCTGGGTACTGGGGCCACTGGCCACCCCCGGCTGTGGTGGCCCAAGACCAGGTGAAGAGCCTGTACCTGGGCAGTGATGTCCATCCTGAGCACGGCTGAGTGGCCGCAGGGCACTGCCCGGCAGACGGGCCTTTCTCAAGAAGTCTTCCTCTCCCTGCAGTGCCTGTCCCCACAGCACTCCCGGGGGAGAGGGGGTGGGACGGGCCAGGCTCGCGCCAGGAGCGGTTTGGATTTGGCACGATGGAGCATCACCACCTTCCCTCCCTCCCTCAATCTGTTCCCGGCTTCTCGCCTTCCTGCGCCGGTCCCTGATGTTCTGTCACAGGCTCCCCGTGGGAGCTGGAAGCAGAAAATGCTCCTGCCACTCGCGACGGCTAAGCCTGCTTGTGTTCCAGCTGGTAAGTCATAAAGAAATGGTAAAACACAACCCCCTCAGGGCTGCTGGGAGCCGGATCGAGTTTTTCCATCTCTCCCCAGAGACGGCTCTTTATTCTCACACTGACAAAACTAATGGCCTCGCCAGGTCCGACAGTGACAAAGCAGCTGATGGCGTTGGCCCCACCGGTGCGGTGTCACGCGTGACAGGGCCAGACCCCCGTCCCGCTCTGGGGACGGCTCTGTGCCCAAGCCCCCCTTGTGCTGACACGCGCCCAGGCTTCTGACAGCCAGAGATCATGTATCCAGATAAATATTTAATTCTTAAGAATGCAATCTTGATTACTACACGGGGTTTCACACTAAGACTGTGATGCAGGTGCCCTCCCCGTGTATGGGTGGGCGCAGGTGGTTGGGGTCCCTACACCCCCTGGTCCTGCTGTGGCACCCCCCCCCAGCAGCCCCTGCAATGGCTGAGGCGTTTGGGGTCTGCACGGGGGAGGTCCCAGAAGCGCCGGGCGGGCACTTGCCCCTTCCAGGGGAGGCACTGCCACCCTCTGCGTGTCACCTCTGAGGTTTCCTGCACCCGGTTCGTGCGGATGCCACCCCTCCAGGCTGGGCAGGGGATGCCTGTGCAGGGCGTGCTCCTCCGTCATCTCATCTGGGGTGATGCATATAGAAATTTAGATCAGGCAGCTTGACATTCCTGACTGCTGAGGCTGTGAATCGATGGCCTCTCTACTCCCTGCCGGGGAGATCGATTCCCCAAGCACAATGGATTGGTTTCATCACTTTGGTTTCACCTTGTCAAAGTCATGTCTGATTTACTTTAGTCTGGAGGGCAGATTTTAAGTATTTCATTGCATTCTGTAATCTCGCTGTGTGTCTTGCTAATTGCCCTGCCCTCTGTGGGGTGGGGGTGCCCCGGCACCCGACGGGGACCACAAACACCCCGCAAATGGTGCTGGCCTGCTCCCGGGGGGTGGGAACTCAGTGGGTTTGCCAGCCCCCCACCTCGGGTGCTCGGCAGGCCAGCACTGTGGCCACGGGACACGACTCACCCTGCAGGCGTTGGGCCAGTGCGGGGGCAAGCCCCCAGCTGCCCCAGGGCAGAGACCCCCCATGCAGGGGGTGGCCGTGCGTGGGCTCTGTCTGTGGGGGCTCCTGCTGTGCTGCAGGCGGGTGGGCTTGGCCCCGGCGTGCGCTTCCCCCCGGGTGAGGGGAGAGGAGCAAAGTGCTCAGTGCAGGCAGGGCCGGGTCAGAGCATCCCCGGGAGCTGGAAGTGAGACGTTGCCACGACTCGGAAGGAGCTGGGAAACGTCCCCGGGATCGATGTGTCCCCGTGGGGAGTCCTGGGGCTGTCCTGAACAGGAGGAGGTTCAGTCCAGCTACAGCATTCCGTCTGGTCAAAAAATAAAGTTTTGCATCCTTCCCCAAAAGAAATGAAAATAAAAAATGTTACTGCAGATAATGTGGCTGGAAACTCACCCTGGGATAGATGGGTCCAGTCCTGTGAGCTTCCTAATGGCTTGTTGTTAGCAAAATTATTTTCCCAGAGCTCATTTTGGCCCAAATTCTGCTTTGTCCAATTATACTCCTGGGTGAGTTTCCTGAATGTAAGTATTGATCACTCTTCAGACAGGTTTTCTGTCTGTTCTGTACATTACCTCTGCTCTTCTTCGGGTAATCAATTATAGTTTTATAGCTATGGGTATTAATCAATATACAGTAGCTATCTTAATTGATTTGTCCAAGGCCTTCCATCTGCAGCCCATCAGTTTTCCGGGGCCCGGGGCCGTGTGTGGCACAGGGGTGGGTGCGAGGTGACAGGGGCACGGGGGAGCGACGGCTCCTGCTCTTCCCAAATGCCTCCATCGGGTTCCTCCCGTGGTCTCCACCAGCCATCACCGCTCCGACTCCCCCCTCGCTGCTCATTATCATTATTTATCTGTTACGGCTGCATCTGGAGGCCACGGGAAGGGTCGGGGAACATTCGTACGAGAATTAGCAGTAATATTTCAGGGGGAAAATATATATCTCCTGCTTTAAACGGAGCTGGGAGGGGTAAGTGGGCTGGGAGCTGAGCCCGGGCTCCTGCTTCTCCCTCCACCTGGTCCATCTGTCACCCGACGGCTCCCCCAGCACCGCGCCGCGCGGGGACACACATTTCACTCTGCCGGTGCTTTTATTGACGCTAGTTAAATGGATGACTTAAAGTTTTGATACTCACGTGGACAACAATAAACATTTATGGTTGGAAAGGACCCTCGGGATGCTCCCGCTCTCCGGGGGCAGGGGGAGGACGCGTGTTTCGGCAGCGGAGGGGCCCGTCGCTCGCCCACCCTCAGGGCAGGGACCGGCTGGTGGCACTGAGCTGGGCGACCCGGGCTGGAGCTGAGCAGGCACGCGAGGGTTAATTTGGGAAGATCTGTGTTGATAATAAAGCTGCTTTTTTCCTGGCGATGATATGATCGGAGCAGGGTTGCTATGGCAACGGTGGCTCTAGAAACCCCCGACCGCTGGCGGCGGCTGCCGGGTGCTCCCAGGCTGGGATGTGCCCACCAACCCATCCCTGCCCACCCCTCCATCCCCTGCCCACCAACCCATCCCTGCCCACCCCTCCATCCCCTGCCTCCAACCCATCCCTGCCCACCCCTCCATCCCCTGCCTCCAACTCATCCCTGCCCACCCCTCCATCCCCTGACCACTGACCCATCCCTGCCCATCCCCCAGCCCTACTCACCCTCCAGGGATACCAGTGATACCCAGCAGCCACTGTGGGATGGGCCATGGGTCAGAGCCCCCCACTGTGTCCCCAGGTTGCTTCCATCCTGCTCAGGGACCAGCAGCCCTGTTCCCACCTGCCCTGCCCCTCTGCAGCTCTCCCCGGGGCACAGCTGTGCCCAGGTCCCCCTTCCCCATGCCCAGAGGGTCCAGGCTTTCCCAAATCACCCACAGACCCCACCGGCATGGTGACCACCAGGGTCTGTGGCAGCCCTGGTGGCCCTTGGCCTTGGTAGGTGGGAGCTGGCCAGGACCCCCAGTCCCACTGTGGCACGGTGCTCCCACATGTGGCCGGCAGCGGTTCCGAGCCCATGGGCCAGGCTGTCCCAGTGGGGTCCGTGCCACACTCCGGCGGGGGTCCAGTGTCACCTCACAGCCCTTGGGGACACCTCGGGGACACCGTGGGGACATGCTCACCCCTGGGTCCGGCCGTAGCTGGTGCTGACACGGCATGTGACACGCTGCTCACTAAATCACACACCCTCCTCCCGCCTCTCCCTCCCTCCCTCGCCCATTAATGAAATGAAATAAATTTTCCGTTTTTAAACATGAAGTTTTAAAAAAAAGCTGCAGTTCTGCGCACAAGCAATTCCCACCGGGAGGGGAGAGCGAGGAGCGCGGGGCCCATGTGCTAAATACAGAACAAAGCCTTCTGTCTGAAAATACCTACGAGGAGCTAACAAATGCTAATGACAAAATAATGTATGGGGGGTTTAACGCTGGATGCTTTTTATCAGCAAATTAGCACAGTTATTATGCTGTAAATGCATTTAACAATAATTTGTTTCAATAACTGTAGAACTGGTATTTTAAAAAATATACACCATATTTAGAGCACTTCATCCATGAAGGACCATTATTGTTTTTTTCCTCCCAAGAGAGTTATAAAGGTCTCTCTTACAAGTGAAAGAAATACAATCATCACCCTTCACAGTTCAGTTATTCTCTTTTATTTTATTCAGAGCCATTTAAAGTTTGTGTTTCTAAAGGAAAAAGAGAGAGTGTCTTTAAAGGGTCAGGGCTGGAGAGGATTTGGGGACCTATGGGCTGTGCTGGGTTTAAAGGGGATCCCAGGGGCCGGTGTCACACGGGTGGGATGCTGGCACAGACCCTGGGGCAGCCGACGCTCACCAGCACCTTGGGGTGCCTGGGGTCACCTCCTGCGGTCCCCAAAACCAAGCAGGAGGTACATCCCCTGGAAGGAGAGCCCGAAGGAGCAGAGCAGCTCGCCTGCAGACACGAATTTCTATGAGCTGTTTGCTATAAAGAGTATTAAATGGCAACGTCAGGCCATGGATCCCTGGTTCCAAGGGCTCTGCAAGTGGGCGAGTCACCGGGATGGTGCAGGCGGGGGGTACCGGCACGGCCCCTCCGCCAGCGGGAGAGCGGGATGTCCCAGCTCCTGCAGCCCCGTACAGACCACTGAGGATGATGAAGAAACGCTCTTCGCTGTCGAGAGGGTGCCAGTGGTCCAGCAGCTCCCACCTCCGATGGCCCCGGCCCTGATGCCTGCTCTGCCTGCAGGCTCTGCCTGCCCTGCCCGCTCTGCCTGCGCCCTGCCTGCGTTGCCTACTCTGCCCACTCTGCCTGCGCTGCCCACAGCCCTGCCTGCCCTGCCTGCCCTGCCTGCCCTGCCCGCAGGTGACCCGGCCACTGTGCAGGCAGTGCTGCTCTGCGCTGGAGCCGCTTGTTTACAGCCCGACTCTTCAGTCACAAACCATTAAGGAAGAGAAACAGCTACAGAGACACTCACCGAGAAATGGATTCATGTGTAAATCAGCTGCTTTTAAAATTTCACTGAGCATGAAAGTTCACCTTTAAAATCTACATAAACCACAGCTGTTCCCAGGGCATCCGAGGCGTAATTCCGTGCAGGAGAGGAAACATTTACATGTTTAACACAAGTACGGGATTGTCAGAAAGCCTTTAAGCCCCTTCTGCACCAGGGGGTCAGGAGCCAACACCGGCCGTGGCACCCAGCTCCTGGCAGCAGTGTGCCTGGGCCTCTGGAGCCTCCGCTCGGCTGTGCCGGTGCCGGTGCCGGCGGGAGAGCAGCCGGGTGACACGTGCCACACCGACACTGGGTGAAACCGCACCGTGCTCTGCAGCTGGTCAGAAAAGGCTGCACAGTCCGGCTTGTGAACAGGAGCCTGGTCCCTGCCGCGGGCACCGTGGGCAGACACAGCCCGGCCCCGGGCGGGAGCTCCTCCGCGCAGCCAGGACAGGCTGGGCCGGGAATTCCCGAGAAACGCGGCCCAAGAAATGTGTGGCGCTTCTCGGGGCTGGGGATGAGCCCTGGCGGGGTCTGGGCTGCAGAGCCAGCTCTGCTCTCAGCTCGCCCAGGCAAACACTACCGAGTTATCAAATCAAACACTAACTTTCAGGACAGCCTCCTCACACCATAAACATCTGAAAGAAAATCCATCTCTTCTCCATGCAAAACCACTGATGAGTTCATGAACTGTACTCTGCAATAAATCAGTTTTGCTTGTGCAGGAGAGCTGAGGTTTTTTAGGTTCCTAATAGGCACTCTGACAATGTGATTGCTCCATATTTCTTTGTAGCTGTCACCTTCGCAGGCCTGTCAATGCTCCTAATCTTTTTTCATTGGGATGTCAAGTTTTGGTAAGTGAAGGGGTAGGAGGTGGGATGGGATGGGAGCGATACTGGGACCAGTTCCTCAAGTCACTGCTGAAGCCCTGTCCCTCCCGGTGGGAGCACCGGGGCCAAGCGGGTCCGGCACGGGGTGTGGGGACGGCCACCTGCCCTGCACCCCCTCCTGCTCCCCCCCGTCCTTCCCCACTCCCTGCCCTCACCAAAACCGTCCTCCACCTTCTCCCTGTCCCACCGAACCCGCAGGCGCAGAAGTGCCGTTCCCGTGTGCCGTCCCCGTGACGAGACAGCTCTGAACTGCTAATGTGTACAAGAAAACATACTTTTAATATTCAGCATCTGGATAGACAATAAAAACCGGGACAAATAATCTAGTTGAGGCAATTACCTTAGCATAAATGTATATATTATTTATAAAAGGCTTTGAATATATAAATAATATTGATAAAATTTGCATGAGTAAAAAGAGACATAATTACCAAGTGATGCCTCAGAGCAGTGGATCCTGCTGGCTGCCTGCTGCCCGCGCTCTCGTCCTGGGAGACCCTGCCCAGCCCTCTTCTGGTGCTAAAAATACAACATACACATTAAACAGCGCTAAAAACTAGAGCCTAAACCAGGTACACCGGTTTAGAGAAGTCAGCGCTGCCCACGTGGCGTGTCCTCCCTGCTGCCTCCAGGGCGATGTGCTGCCCGGGCTCTGCGGGGACACGACCCATCTCGGTCACCATCGTGCCATCGCACGACGACCCTCAGTGTCCCCCACCTGCCCCTGCCTGCTCTGCCCCTGCCCCTCACGAAAGGAAACGCTGTGGGCCGTCCCCGCTCCCCAGCCTTCGCTCACCCCCACAAGGAGCTGCCGTACGGTTACATTGGCAAAGTGAAGACATGAAGGAGAAGAGCAGGAGCCAAGCCCTCGCCGGGTCCCTGAGCTGCGCGAGATGAAGTTGTCTGAGCCTGGCGCGTCCCACACACCACACGCCGCTCTTTAATAAAATTGGCTGAGATTTGTTGATAAGCCTGAAGCAAAGTCAATGTGAAGTGTCAATCCTGCCGTTCGCGGGAGCCTTCGGGGGTCAAGCTGCTTCCTCGGTATGATCGTCGTATCAAAGATATGTCAGCCGCCTGTTAGCTGTGTTCTTATGAATCAGCTCGAGATCAGACACGGGACGCAGATAAACCAGAGGGGAGCCGAGCTGTGCTTTGCCAGCCCAGGCTCGTGGTGGCCGTGGGGCCTCTGCAGCCTCCGACCTGTGGCCACACTGGCCAGCCCGGGGTGGCAATGGCCAGCTGGTGGCACGGGGGCGTCTGGGGTGATGAGATGGGGGGCACAGATGGTAAATCCCATTTAGCCCCGTAGGTGCCATCGCATGTGCCAGGCTGCTCCTTGTGGGATGAGCATCTAATGGTTGTGCAGTCCCCACTAAGTGAAGCTGAAAGAGAAGAAATCAAAAGAAGTGGGGTTTAATTAAGTATCAACCAAGATTTATGCAACTTTCTCTCCCCATCATAAATATTAATAAGGAGCAAGCAGTGGCTCTGTGCGGCAGGCACTGTCGAGCCATGAAGGGATGTTAATTCCAGGCTCTTTGGGATGGACTAAGCGTGACACAGAGCCTCTTTGATTCGGAATATTCCTTGGGTTTAAAAGTTAAATAACATGAAGGGGGATTTAGTGGGTAGTAAACCATTAGTGAGTCCGGGATTTAAACTCCAGGACGCATGTAGTGTATTTCACGATTGCCAAACTGATTAATGGCAGCGTCGCCGGAGCAGATCCCTCGCCCAAGCCGGGCACACGCCGCCAGCAGGGTCTGCATGGCCGGGCTGGCAGCAGCGGGACACGGGGCCACAGGGATGCAGGGGCTGCGGGGGCAGCAGACAGGACCTCCCAGGATGGGGAGCGGGAGCCGGGGCACCCAGGGTCACCCCCCGTCCTGCACAGCCTGCAGGCAGTTATTAAAGGTGACACAGCCAGCCTGAGGAAGGACTGGCAGAGCCCACTAAATCTCTAGCCATCCCTTAAATAAAACTTTATGCTGGCTAATAAATTTTAATGCCACTTGTCAGTGCTTGATAACTGCAATCATTTAACAGAGGAGCAGAAACCCCAGTGCTGGAGCGTGGAGGCTGTGCCGTGCGCGGTGCCCACCCTGCTGCCCCTCCACGTCGCCGCTCACTGCGTCCACCCAGGGACGAGAAATCCCAGCAGTTCCCTCCCTCCAGGGGCAAATCCTCCCTTCCCGGTGAGGGCTGAGGAACAGACATCTTCCAGCGCTGGAAACAACCGCGGCCCAAGGAGAGGAGCAAAGGGCTCTGCGGGTGACGTTCACGCTGGAGCGTAATGACAGCAGCAGCAGTGTGACAGCTCAGTGCTTCACACGCACCGCGTCTGCTCAGCTGATGTCTTGATCGTCTCATCCTCAGACCGCGCTGCCGGCAGCCCTGCCATGGCACAGCACAAACCCGCAATTCCCGCAATTCCCGCAATTCCAGCGCCACCTTCGTGTCCAGTTGAGGGTGAGGGGTGTAGGGAGGTGTCTGAGAGGGGGAGGGCTGTCCCCCGGCATAACGTGCGCAGAGGGGCTCTGTCCCCTGGCTGCAGCCGCTCAGCCACTGCAATAATCAATAATGATAATAATTATTACAGGAGCAGCATGAATTTCCTATCAAATTAAATCATACAATGAATAATTTTCATGTTTTATTAAACAAAAGCCTCTCTCTGAAGAGGCCTGATGGTGCCACAGTGTCTTTGGTTTGCCGCAGCAGGTCACCGTGACAGACCGGACACGAGCCTGCCCTGAGGGACGGGGGCACGGGTGGGCTCTGCTCCCCCCGACTCTCACCCACCCACACTGTGCCAGGGGGTGCGCAGACCCGCGGGCACTGGAACTGTGGGACCCTCGGGGCAGAGGACACAGACCCTCCCCTCCCGCGCTCCTGCGGGGCAGTGCGGGGCCTCTGCGGGCAGTGGGACGAGGGGCTGTCCCCGCTCTGGTGGCCAGGGATGTCACCTCCAGCCCAGCCCGGACAAGGCTCACCCAGCCGGGGCAGGAGACCCGCTCAGCCGTGCCTGTGAAATCCAGGCCTCGTTAGCACGGCTTTAATCCGCTCTGAATTAGCATGGCTTTAACCTACTCATCCTCTGCCCATCTATTTTTAGGAAACATATAAAGCTGGGAAAAAAACGTCCCTAGATGGTCCCCAAGCTGAGCCACCACCATGTGAGTGCCCTCCCCGCTTTGCAAAGGTCTTGTAGCGCTGCGGGACCCCACAGCTCCGGGGCAGGGACACACCTCGGGGTGAGGGGGCTCTGTCCCGCGCTCCAACCCCACCACCGCCTCCAGCAATAACCGGGGTTTTTAATTTGCTGGTCGAACGGGGAGTGAGGAGAGAGAAAAGCAAATTACGCCATCTCAAACCAGTCATTTTCAGTGTGTTTGGGGAGAGAAAATAAAAGGATTTTCTTTTGGAAAAATGAAATGCTGTGTTTAGGATTTCGGGAGGGATTGCAAAGAATAATCAAAAAAGTTTTCAATTTCCAGAAAACTGCTTTTGAGGCCAACGAATTCATTGGATTTCACACAAAATTTCAATAGTTTAGGAACTGTGTTTTTCATGACTAATTCAGAATGCTTTCCCAGCTTTACTCGGGACCCGGGTTTATCCAACTGCAGCATCTCTCAGCCTCCTCCCACGGGGACCCAGCTGCCGGGCCCGGGCAGTGCCCGCTGCTGGGAACCGCAAATGTCACCACAGCCCCGTTGGTGACCCTGGCCGTGCTACGGGGTGTCTCGCTGCTCTGTCGGCGCTGCACAGCGCGGCGATGGCTACGGCCCAGCAGCTGCGGGGCCAGCCCGGAGGAACCGAGCGAGAGGAGCTTCCTCGGGAGGCGGCGCGTGGGCACAGAGGAGCCGGGACTGGTGGGACAGGGCAGCACGGGGGGGCAGGGGACACCTGTGGGGGGATCAGCTCGCTTTGCATAATAGCATTGCCTTCCTCCGCTCCCCTCACACACCGCCTTGCAGCACGGCTGCACACTGAGATTTCATGTAATTTTGTTTTAGTGCAGAATTTAATGTTAAGTTTAAATATGTAATTATCTTTAATTGAAATTACATCCATGCTTTTCATTAACAAGATGCAAAGAGTGAGCAGTAGAAGGCAGCGATGTGAGCTCTGCAGGGTGCACCAGGACAGGTTGGGGCTTTGCTGGGGGCTCCCTGCTGGGCCCAGTCCCGGGCACTGGTGAGAAGTTTCCCCGTGGGTTCACCCAGGCGCCCGAGGCTGGGGGGGGGGTCGGTGAAGCCCCCCTGGATAACCCCCCCCAGACTTGGCTGTGCCCGGCACCGACTCCCCATGTTTGGAGGGTGCGGGTGCACCCCCTGCACCCCGAGGGGCCCTGGCTGGTCCCTGCAGGTGCTGCCGCCCCTGTGCCTCCCCCCCGGCTGGGGGGACATGGGTGCCTCCCCCCCCCGCCCGTCCTGGCGGCTCCGCGGGGGAAGCAGCGGGGAGACGCGGCGCCGAGCCCCGCGGAGGGCGATCCCAAAGCATCCTTTGGCCGCCCCACGGAAGAGCCCGGGGGGAGAAGGGGGTCCCCGTCCGCGGAGCAGCGCGGATCCGGTCACCAGGGGGTAGCATCGGCTCGGGCTGCGCGCGGCGCCACCGCGATTGAGGTCGAACCCCTTCCCAGGGAGCGCGCATTGCTCTCCTTCTGCGAGCAGCCCAGGAACAATGCATTTCCATAAGGGAACGGGAAATTGCATTTGGAAGCGACCACAGCCCCTCTGTCATGTCGCATGGAAAAAATCATCCGTTTCTAGATTTAGTCCTTTTCAGACCTTAAGGTCAGTGATTCAAGTGGACGTTAAACTAATACAGCACGACAACGCTGTTACAGTCGTCTGGTGGCTCTTCCCAAAACCTATGTGTCCTTTCAAATTCTCCTGTTTCTCTGAGAGCCGCCCTTCAGCCAGCTTTGTTCCCGGGGGCTGCGGGGGCTCCCCAGCACGGCCCATACCCAGCCTCTGGAACCGGACCGGTCCACAAGGTGCTCTGCTCCTCTGCAGCTCCAGGGGGACAGTCCTGTCCCTCCCCTGTCGCTGCTGAAGGGGCACACAGGTGGACCCCCACCCCAGCGGAGGGGGTCCTGGTGCTGGCGGCTATTGCTGAGCAGCCCTGGTCACCATGAGGAAAAGGCTTGTCAGAGCTGTATCTCAGCAGCCAGCGCTCGCCACAGACCTTGGTTCAGGCTGGGAAAAGCATTCTACATTTTTGATGTAATGTTTCCTAATGTTTCACCCAACAACCCATAAATTTCACAAGAACAAGCCCATAAAGGGTTTGTTTGAGGAGAAAAGGACAGATTGCTACAGGCTGTAACTCTGCAGAGTGAGAGGCCTTTAAAGAAGCTCTTGAGACACAGCAGAAGCAGCGCTGTGCGTGCACTGGCCCATCCCTCTGGGATCGGGTCCTGCCTGGCACGGACCCTCCGTCTGACCCCTGCCCCACGGCGGTGGCAGCACCTCCTGGGGACAAACAGGACAGAAACCCTTCACAGGAGCTTTCCGAATAGAGAGTAGAGCACAGCGTGCTGCCGGGGCAATAGAACTGAGGAGACTTCACACCCCACCCCACCAGCCACAATTCAATTTCTCTAAACAATTATTTTAGAAGCAAGGAGAGGGCCCTCTCTGTGTGTGAATGGCCACATTGCTCACTGGCCGTGCACCACCAACCCAGGTCTTTGCTGCCACCAAAGCAGCTTCTGCACCTCTCACGTGCACGGATCCTGCGGATTTATAGGAAACGCTCTCCAGACTTGTTAGCAACAGTCAGCGAGACAATCAGCACGTGCTAAAGTCCTGCTCTGACAGTGCAATCAATTAAATATCAATTAATCAGTTAATCAGTATAGAGGATACACAGCACAATGCCAGCAATGGCTAGTTTCTAACCATGGCTGTTTCATGCCAGTTCCACCTCGACAGGAGTTTTGGGGAGGCAGTGCAGGCAGCGGAGTTTCGGATCCGCGGGGCAGGGCTGGACCTGCAAACGCTCTCCCTCCTGTACTCATCGGAGCAGCTAAACAACTCCCACCCACCACCTGCCTTCGCAGCTTCTGCCGTGGTCATCTTCAGCCAATAGCCCTGCAGGTGAAATTCAGTAATGCTCCTGAAAAGAGCTTTTTAACATCAAATGCTCAAATGCCTCATAACCGCATAACAGATCATTAGTGTGGAGCTGACACTCAGATGCAAAATTACAATTCTGTGTCCTCGGTGTTACGTGTGTGAGGCAGGAGGGACAAGGAGCAAACCTTGTGTCCTGCATAACTCAGCACCCATCAGGAACTCCCACTGCCGACCTCAAGCTGTGCTGTCCTGTAGAGCCAAGGCTTTCTCAGTGCAGGAGAGCACAGAAAACTCGGAGAAAAGAGATGTTAGAGAATTTAGGAATTTTCTTCTAAATGGGAATAAACTAAATTTGCCATGGAAGCTGTCACAAATTCTTCCCCCTGCTGTGGAGACAGGAAAGATGCCAAGATCTGGTGTCCCCGATCTCAGCACTCTCCAGGCCTCTGGTCCACACGTGTTTCTCGCGTGCTCTGTGCAGCTGGAAGGACCCAGCAACCTCCACCAGAGCCACCCCGGCTCCCCGCTGCCCCTTCCCTCTTGGGGATGTGCTCTGGCCCCAGGAGAAGCTGCCCCATGGGCCGATGCTGGGTCTCCTCTCTGGAGCCAGAGCCATCTCCTCCTGTCCTGGGGATCCCGGCATCAGCTGTTGTGTGAAACAGCTCCTCAGCAATTTTGGGGCACTGGTGCTTCGGTCCTGGGGTGGTTGATCGAATGGTTTTAATTTTAGAGCACTCTTTCTTGCTCTTCCTTCCTTTCTCCTCCAATCCCTGACCATTCACACTAGAAAGTCTCCCCATCTGCGTCCTTTCGCCCCGTGGACCCCTGAGCCCTTCTCACGGCAAAGCTGGGACAGGTGGCCCCGAGACCTTTTCACCTCGGGCACCTCCTGCCTGTGCCTTAACCTGATTTGGACGTGTCTGTGCTGTGAGTGATACACCTACCGAGAGCCTGAGACCTCCAGAAGCCACTGCTCGTTTCCATAGACCCCCATAAATGGATAACTGGCTCTTTTAATCTTGTTACTAAATTGTAATGGAATTATCCCTCTAATCCTTTGGAGCAAGAGCAGAACTCAGCCACCAATATAAAATTAAAAAAAAAAAACCCTACAGTAATCATAGATTTTAAAAGTATTTATTTTGTGCTGCTCTCAGATAGGCTGTATATAAAATTTTATTCCAGAGGAATAATGCCATGTAGTGCACTTTGTGGCTGCTCTGTGATTAAGTCCTTTTTAATCTGCCTGTATGTTGAGGTGCACAGTGCTTTCCCAGCACAGCCCCCTCCGTGCCAGACTCTCCATTAATGGGGTTACCGGCTTATCGGAAAGAGGCAGAATTACCCAGCTCCGGGAGGTTTTTACTCTGATCTGCTTAGGAACCCGGGCCATCTCAGGGCAGGGAGGGCTCAGGGACCCTAAGCCTGTTTCCTCCTCAGGACCATGTGCCCCTCGCTGCTCTATTTTCTTGCAAGGAACTTTCTAGCTGGTAAATCCATTTGGAGCGACTGGTTCCTGCTGCTGCTCTGTCTGTCTGTCTGTCTGTCTGCCTCGCTGCAGGCAGTGATGGGCTGTGCCAGACTGGGCAGCAGCACTGCCTGTGGGACGGGGGAGCGGAGAGGAGCCAGCAGAGGGGTCGGCGAGAGTCCGGTAGCCCAGGTTGCCTGGGCACAAGCCTGTTTGGTGGCAGAGATCATTGGCAGGAGGACAGGGAGGTGCAGTTGGCTCCGGAGCTGGTGGTGCCCGGTGCCATCAGGAGAAGGCAGCTGGTGCTGCCACGGAGCAGTGCACAGAGCCATCCTGCTCGTCCCCCTCCTCCCCAGCATTTTCCAGTAACGGGTCCTGCTCATCCCTTTTCCACCACAGCTCCCAAACCTTGGCCCTGAGGGGTGGGGACGGGACTCAGCACAACCCTGATGTGTGGGCACGAGGAAAATCATTTGGCTGATGCAAAAGCATCCTCTGGAAAGAGACAGGGACACAGACAGACACACATCCCTGCCCGTGTGGGGCTCGTGGTGGTGTTTGTGCAACGTGAAGGAAGAGACATCAGCGTGAGGGACCTCTGGTCCCGGTTCACTCTGTGCCTGGCACGTGGGGCGAGGTGGGGAGTGGGAGCGGAGTGGGCTGGGGATGTGCTAGCATCCTGTCACAACGCATTTGCTGACCTTTCTGTAAATATTTCTCAGAAAAGGCTAAGTGCCCGGGTCAGTTCAGAGGGTGCTGTGCTGTGATCAGCACTTTCCCTGGGGCCGTGGCCGCCGTTGACAAATAGCAGTTGACCCGAGCCACTGCGGGCGCAGGCAGCCACGGCGCGGGGACAGGGCCAGCCCAGCAGCGTGCCACCGGCTCAGCGCCATCCTGCTGCTGCTCCCCAGGGTCTGCTCTAACGGGCACAGCCTCCTGTGGCGGGCAGGTGACACTTTAGGGAAACTCAGGCTATTTATTCCTTAAAGTGAGTGCTGCAGAACACAAGATGCTGCGGTTGGCACAGCGTCTTACCGGTTCCTGGTAAGGTGCCCTGGTTTCTTGTAATGATTTAACTCTGGGCCACATTGTCCCAGCTTGCACTAGGGAAAATGAAGCTGATGCGATGGAACCTGGTAAGAACCTTCATGACAGTGTTTAAGCCCAGGAGGTTGCAGAGAGAAGCTGGGCTGGAGTGGGCGCCTGGGCAGAGCAGTGCTGGGCGCTGTGCATGCTGCCCTGGCTACCACACATGCTGCCCTGGCTACCACACATGCTGCCCTGGCCACCTCTGCCAGCGAGCAGGGCAGGGAGGCAAGGGAAGGACTGGCTGCACAGCAAAGTTTCCTCATCATGCCAAGTACCCGCCGTGCCAGCACCTCCCTGGGCTGTTCTCCATCCCCACTCCGACCCAAACACTTCTGCTCCGGGCTCACCTCGGGCACAGCGACCCCCCGTCACATCCCCTCCCGCTTCCCGGAGACGCAGACATGGAATGGGAATCTGCTGAAGGTGGTGTCAAAAGTTCAGCACCCCCCCTCGGCATCCCAAACGCCCCAGACACGCTCACAGGGTTGGCACAGGCGCCCAGGACCCAGCCTGCCCCCCCTCCGAGACAGGCGGGCGCGCTGGCACGGCCCCGCTTCCATTACGCGTGTGCACAGGAATGTGTGCGCGGGAATGCCCTGGGCCCCCAGCCCACAGAGATTTATGTACGTGCTTAACTCTTAGCAGATGAGAAATCCCATTGAGACTATGCATGTGCTACAGGTTAAAGACAGGCATAAAGCTTCGAAGAGTCTAAATCTTAGATTATAAAGATTATAAATTTTAGGAGGGCAAGGACAGCCCCTGTCTGTACGGCAGCAGTGTCCTGCAGACAAGGGACAGCTCCTGCCTGCAGCTGCACCATCATCCCCACCGTGGGCACTGGCACGGCTGGCACACACCGGTGAGCAGCCCCCATGGGTGCCAGGCAGGGCTGGGAGGACTGGTGGTCCCCGTGGGGGTGTCAGGGGAACGCGTTTCTCAATGCACCAGCTTCAACAGCTCCAGGAGGGAATGCCAGAGGGACAGAGGATAGACCCCATTCCTCTTTGGGCACTGGAGCTCCTGCGCTCAGGGACGGGATGGTGGAGCGAGTCACAGGCTGCTGGTGACACTTGCTCGGGAGAGTCTGTGTGTCTGGGGGGGCCTGGTGGACACCATCCCCTCTCCTGCTGCCACAGAAACACCCTGGGGAGCTGATGTGCTGAGAACCAAAAAAAAAAAAAATGGGGATGTGTCTGAGCTTTGCCAGAGCAACCCTGCCCAGGTGGGGCTGCTGCCACCCAGGGGTCCCCGATGGCCACCAGCGACCCATCGCTGGGAACATCACAGCACACAGGTGGCACCAGCCATCCAGTTTCGCTTGGCATAATTTCAAAAAGACAGGGCAAGAGGAAACTATTTCCTGCTACTCTGTATTTTTAATTCATATTTTCACAGCTCTGCCTGTCCTAAATCCCAAGCAGATGGTGCAACTCAGCCCGTCTCCTCCAGCAAGGATAATCCCCGGGGCCTCCCTGCAGAGAGTGTACATTTCAAAGGATAATTCCACGAGCACTTCTTACCCTGATCCGCAGCCTTCCGAGCATCCGCACACTTCATCACTCTTCACACAGACCTGCCCCTGCCTCGCACCAGCTCCCGCGGGGGCTTCCTTTTCTCTTTTCAAAGGTAAGCGGGGTCACAAGCTCTCAGATGCCGCCCTGGAAGCAAAGGTAGCTGTGAAACACAAACCCAAAAATAGAAAACAAAGAGAGAAAAGGAGGAAAATCCTTGTATGATTTCCCTGAGTTACGCTACAAAGATGGGAACTATCCCCCCACCTTCCCAGTGCCAGAAGGGACAGGGACACCCAGGAGGGGACCCCAGCCCCCGTTGAAGCGGGGGCGAGCCCTTCACAAAGCAGCCCCTTCCCTGCACCCGCAGCACCTTTTTGTGCTCGTGAAGCATTTCTGCACTAACAAATCCTGTTTGATAATTGTGTTGCAAAAGCCTCACTCTGAATATTTAATAGAATTATTGCTAGTTATCAGCACAAGTAGGTGATAAATCACAAGCCGCCTTTACCCAGCACCAGGCAGCGCCATTAGGGGGTTTCAATCACGTTTCCCACCCTGCCCCCGGGCTGGAATGACCATGAATTAAAAAGAAAAACAAACAAACAACCCGCCCCCACCTCCCCGGGTTTCATTCCTTTAAAAAATAAAAAGATAAAGAAACGCTTACAGGCTCTGCCCTGGGCCCGGCTGTCCCCGAGTGCCACAAGCCCAACTTTCGGGTGCCCTCGACTCCCCCTGGCTCGGGCTCTGCCCCCCCGCGGTGTATGCATGAGGTGATCTTTTAGCTGCCCTTTGTCTCAGAAAAAAATTAATTCTCATTTGCATTACCTCGACTAAATGTCACCCACCGATATTTTGTTAGACATTAGCAATGCTGGCAGAGAGGGGCACGGGATAATTGCGTTCTGCCTAGCGCTGGGATTTACATAATTTCAGACAGCAATTAAAGAATCCCTGGGAATTTTTTTTTTTCTCTTCCAACCTCTCCTACAAAGAAAGTGTTCGTTTACATTAAGCGCTCAGCTCCTCGCTGTTCATTTGCATAAAATTAAAGGTTTTTGTGTTCTGGAACAGCAGGGTAACATTTAAAATTCTGTTTCAAAAAGCTCACCTTAGAATAATAAAATGTTAATATCATTTCAGGGGCTGGAGAAGGTTGCCAGCTGCCTTTCACTTCAAACTTTTATCCAATACTAACTGTTTGGGTGGCTGATTTTTTTTTTTTTTTTTTTTTTTTTAAGATATAAACTTTCTTGAAAAAGTGCAGGGACGTAAATGCGCCTACGGATGGGTCTCTGCAGGGCTACTCCAGAGCAGAATGTTTGTTTACTCCATAGTTTTTTAATTAAAAAATCATGCAAAAGAGCAGCGGTGGAATATTATAGGCTTTAATGTGCCGTCATACTCCAGACTACGAGAGGAAATGCAATTTGGATCAAACCCCTTTCATTTGCTCTCCTGGAGATGGAAGAGGCACTCCAACGCCCGTCTGTGGCACCGGAGAGCTCCCACCCCACGCGGCGTTCCCGTGCCCGGAGCAGAGCCCGCTGCCGTGGGAGGGGGCTTGTGGGAAGAGAGCCCAGAGCCAGCCCCTGGCTCCCAAAGCTGCCCGAGTCCCAGCAGGTACCCCCGGTGCCCGTCGCTCCTGCAGTCCCACCCCGGGAGGGGCAGCTCTCCCAGGGCTCCCAGCCCCCCCTCCCTCGGCACGGGGACCTCGGAGGGAGCACACAGCCCCTCGCCAGCAGCCACGCTCCGACGGAGCTCAGAGGGCTCCGTGCCACGGCCAGCCTGGGCAAGGGCCAGGAGCAGGACCGGGGGCCGTCCCAGCCGCAGCTCTCCCAGCCATCAGCTGCCTTTATTCCGAGCACTCTATCAGCACTAAATAATAAAAAATGACATTTCCATTTGAGGACAACACTGTCGAGGTCCCTGAATGACCTTTCTCGCATCACCAGGGTCTCTGGTGCCCGGGAGGAGGTGTCAGCAGCGCTGTCTGTCCCGGGCACCGGGGACAGACCCCCCCAGCGAGGCACGCTGCTGGAAGGGCAGGCTCCGCAGGGCCCCCCCCAGCTGGGGGTTCCAGCCCACAGCACCCCTGCCATCGCCCGCCCCCCGTACCGAGGAGCAGGGGAAGCAGCCGAGGCAGGAGAAGATCTTCCACCTGGCAGTCCTCTTATCTGCCACCATTTGGGGCTGCTGTAGGATTGTTGCAAAAAGGATTTCATTAAAAATGAATCCGAATCCCAGCCGTTGCGTTATCCGACTGGCTCACAGGCAGGAGAACATCGAGCACCGCCTGCTGTCCCTGCTGCCCATGTTGGATTCCTGCTTTAGTCCCTGGGCCACTAAAACTCCTACCTGCCAGCAAGTGCCATTTCTTCTTCATGATTTGCAGAGGGAATCCACGCCTTCGCACCCGCACTGGACAGGAGCACAGGACGGGCTGGGGCTCGCGGGCAGCCAGCTCACCAGTGACCTGCTAGAAATGTTTTCCAAACTGTTGTGCGTCTCTGGGAACTGAGAATGATCATTGTATCCCTGTAAAAATGAACATAAATTAGGATCAGTACGCTGCACAGCGCACATGAGAAGCTCACGAGTAAAGCACGTGCCAGCGGGGTGTCCGCCAGCATCTTCATCACCCGCCTGCCCTCCTCTGCCCGGACACGTCCCCTCCTCCAGGGTCCTCTGCGCTCTCCACACGTCCTCGGGGAAGTTTAAAACCAACACAAAACCTGACTATGGTGAGGGAGCAAAGCAAGGAGCAGGCAGCAAAGCAGAGCATGAAGAATAAAATGATTTACTTGGGAGAAAGCGGAGTAACCCGCTCCTCTGGCAGTGCCCGGCGCGGGAGGCAGAACCCAGGGCTCCATCCCTGGGAAGCGTTAACTCTTCAGAAGCCCTTTGCCTCTGGGGTGAAAATGAAACAAACTTTTTAAAAAAGGAATTGAAAAAGATTTGCTCAGGAATTTCTCTTAGGAAAAAGTCATGAATTCATTTTAAAATTTTTCATTTCAAAATTTGTTTTCATTACTTTTACATTATTTTATGACATCAGTAGTAGCGCATGATGTGACCTGTCATATCATGTCAAGTCATGTCATAATATGCATAATAGTAGTAGAAGTGCATAATATTACATGTCATATTGACATAATCAGAATATTCTATTGTTATTGACTTTGTCAAACTAATTACAACACAGACAGGAAATATTTTGCTCTAGAAAATAGGATTGAAAAGGTGCAACAATAAAAAAAATAATTATTTCCCTTTGCAGCCACATTTTTAGGTGTTTTCAGTGTATTTGTATAAAAATATTTGGACTAGTATATGATGTTACGCACAGCTACATACAATTCCACAAAATAACAGAATAACAAAAATTAAAACAGTCCAAGTAAAATTTTCAGTTTGAAAGTATTATTTCAATTTTTCATAATAAGGAATTCTCAAAACAAGGACTGGCAGATCCATCTACATGAAACCTGCAGGTGCCCCTTGCGAAGCGGCTCCACGAGAACGGCCACGTAAAGGGAATGACCCCTGGGGAGGGCTCCCGGGGGCGCAGGGTGGTCGTGGCGGAGCCGGTGGTGCTGCCCTGCAGGGTCTGACGCGCCGCGTCGTGCTCCTCGTGCACCATCGTGCTCACACCCGCTCACGCACGCGGAGCCGCCCCCCACGCCCGGGCTCACACCAAGCCCCCCGGGATTTCTAATTGACTTGACACGTTATAAATCGCCTAACTTGGTTGTGATCGCTGTGAAGAATGGTACTTTAAAGGACTCAATATCTGTATATCTCCCTTTGATAAACATTGGCTTGCTGAGCTTAGATCTTATTTATTTACCCTTGGAGCAGGTTCATTACTATGTATTAGGTAGATATGACATATTTATGGAAATATGGGGACTCTTTATGGAATATATTAAGATTAAATAAATCATTGACTATGTGGTCAAGAACTACAGCAATCCTGATGAATGATTCCATGATTTTTTTTTGATCCTTGTATAATTTTAAGACCCATCCCCTTTGTCTTCCCGGACTCCTACAGAATTTCCCGCAGCACCCCCGGGGTACTGGGAAGTGGAGATGTGCACCTTGGATCGGGAAGAAAGCTCCGGGTGCCCCGTGGGAAGGGCTGGGGAGGGCCCCCAGGAGACCCCCAGCGTGTCCAGCCCCCGGGAAGCTCCTTAGCAAGCTGAGAAATGGTCCCGATTCCGTTATCCCACGTCATCCCTTTCAGTGTAATCTGCCGCCCGCATCCATTAGCCAATGAATTTACATATCTAATGGTGCATTTTCACAAATTAGTGGTAATTACATTTAAAACAGCTATTTTGATACAAATCAATGAGAGCCACGGCTAATGACATAAACGCTATTTCACAGGTCCCGTGGCCTCATTGCCAACGCGGGAGGAGGCCCAGGGAGCTCAGCCCCAGGGGAGCAGCACATGGTGGGTCACGGCCACCCCCACCCTCGGACCCCAGAGTCCTCCTCCTCCCTCGCTCCCCCCCCCCCGAGGCACCCTCACGGCCGGGGTTTGGTAACGCAGTGCCCAAACAGTGCCAAGAGCTGCAGGACAAACCCGGCATCGGTGTCAGTGGCCGCGGGCCCCGCTGTCCCCGTCCCCGCGCAGCCAGGGCACCGCGCACACGGGGCCAGAGCTCCCTGGGGCTGCTCCCACCGCAGCCAGGGCTGCACCCCCTCGGGACCCTCCTCCTGCACCGGGGGGGGTTTGTTTCAACATCTCAGCTCCCATCAAACGCCTCTCCCCACCGTGCCCCCCCAGCCAAACACGGCCAGGGCTCCTCTGCAGGGCACACTGCATTCTCCTTTTGGCTCACCAAAAGCCTGTAAATACTGGGGGACTCTTAAGGATAGTTAAGTAGCAAACTATCTGGTGATAATAAAATTTGCTTGCTTCTCACAGATATGCAATTTGCCTACTATCCAAAGAAAGGAATTGGGTGTCTGCTTCCTAAATTGTTTTAATCTCTGGCAAAGAGTGCTTCTGGCAGAGTCCCTCAGCTGGAAAATAGGAAATGAGTTAGAAACAATAGACAAACGTGAATAATACAGAGCTTAAGATGCCTGATCTCGATCTTGAGAAGTGAAGTTTAAATAGATTCCTCAATTCACCTGCGTGTGACCATGCGGGGAGGAGCGGGGGTGCTGTGTCGGGTCTGGCAGCCCCACGTGCACCCACCCAGCCACGGGGCAAGAGGGGACAGGTCTCCCCCAGCGAGAGGGGACATGGTACCATTTTGCCATGCACAGGAGGATGCTCGCACCACTGGGACTAGTGTCATACCATGAGCTTCAGCAGTTTGCCCAGGCTTTAACCCAAGTGATCTTTTTTTTCTTCATCTTTCCTTCTGGGGCATTTATGCTCATCCAACTGCTCTGCCCCCCCTTGAACCCCCACAGCGCTGCCACCCCTGATGCACCCACAGCCTCACCAGGCTCCGCACGCAGGGCTCTGCTGGCAGACCACATCCCTGCTTCATCTTCACCAATACTTCCTCAAACCATCTCCAAACATTTTCCCACAGTACGTCTTAAAGGATTCCAGGAAATATTAAAATCCTGGGGGAAAAAAATTAGCCTTCTTCTTATCTGCTGGCAGAGAGGCTTTCTTTTGTCACCCTGTTGATAACATTCACGTCGCTGTGACGCCAACTGAACTTTCCGATGCAAAGAGGCCCCTGGGCAAAACGCTGCCCCCCGCACAGCCCCCCGCCGGGCTCTGGATCCCACAGAGCTGGAATCTCCCCTCTGCCAACGTGCCCCGTGCCTTGCCCTCCCATGGGGCAGAGGGACCCTCCAGAGCTGACACTCGGGTTTTGGGACAAATACCGCATTTCTTCCTCCTCTGACCATGCCAGTCTCTCCGCGGGGACGGTGCCCCCAGCCCCGCACACCAGCGCCGCGAGGGCTGCCCTCCGCACTACGGGAAACGCTCTGCTTCCATCCCACTAAGTGAAACAATTCAAACCAGGAAAATCTTGATAAAAGTTTAATTAGGAAAACGGACTCCATCTGTAACGTATCCCCGTTCTCCCCATGTATTAACCCTTTTGCCATAAATCTGCCACCCTTGAAGAAACCTGCCTTCCTCACAAAACCTACTCAGGGTTCACATTATTTTAATCAGTTAGAGGGGTTTAATACATTATTGATTTTTAGGAGAATTGAAAAAGCTCCCGTATTAAGTCCAGGTTGCTTATTCTTTCTGTATATGACATTCAGGTACTTGTGAAAAATTATACCAATTATGAAATCAGCCATTTACTGCTTCAAAGTGCAATCAGTTGTCACACTGGAAAGCACTTGCTCCTGAATATTATTAGTTGGGCTATGTGCACAGGAAAGTGCTGAGAGGAAAGACTTTAACCAAAGGGCAATTGCATGAAATTTACTTAGAAATAGCTATTTATCACCCTTGGATTTCCTACTGTTCAAATCCACTGCAGACACTTTATGGAATGAAACAGCCATCTCACCAACGTAACTCAGCCAACTGAGGGGGTTTTTTCCTCACTGACATTAAATGAAAAATTTAGAAGTCATTGTAACAGCTTAAAGATGCATTATCCTTTTTGATGTGCAATTTTAGCTTCATATCAAAAGCCATATAAAATAACCCCCGCACAAACACAAAAAAGGAACTTTTAAAAGTTTTATGACATGTAGTTCATCTTACCTTTTATGCATCTAACAGGCACCGCTTCTCCCGCTGTTCTCAGAGACCATTGCGTGATTACCACTATGGGGGAGAAAATATTGCCATAGCAGCGGCGGCACCAGCCGAAGGAAGGATTAGTCTCTGGAGCCTGGGAAATGGAGGGGGAGAAGCCGAGCACCACACCGCCGGCAAACGCCTCCGAAGCCGGAGCGCGGTGAAATTGCGGGAGAGCTGCCCATTAGAGAAGCCTTCAGTTGTGTCACAAACTGCCACCATTAATGGGTTTTGCTGCAGGCAATGAAGTGAGAGGGAACATAAATTAAAGAGGGTACATTCAAGAGAAATTTCTAGCTCAGTAAAGATGTCTTGTCCGCTTGTTTTCCAGAGCGCACAAGCATTTCAGAAGGCAAGGTCATCTCCTCCAGGTAGGGATGGGGCCGGTCGGTCCGGGAGCGCTGGCACCGCACCGTGAACGTGGGGGGAACAATTACTGCTGGATGTGACCCTGGCTCCTGCTCCCACGGGAGGAGCACAGCCACCTCGCACACGAGGCCCAGCTTATTCCTGCCTGAGCTTCTCCAGGTAAAATGCACAGCAGGGACGGGAGAGCTGGGTGATTTCCACATTGGAAGTGTGGTCGGGGACAGCGGTGAGCCTGGACATGGAGCCAGCCACCGTGGGAACACAGTGTTCCCATAGGGAAATAGGAAAGCGGCTCCTGACCCACCTGAAGACCCGACCCAGGAGTGGAGTGAAGCCCCAGACTATTGCGAACAGCTGCTTGGTACACAGAAACACTCCCAAACCCGCCCGGGGCAGGAGAACCCAGAAGGTGCTTCCCAGCTGCAGGCCCTAACGAGGGAAGGGGAAAGGAGGTGCCAAAATGAGCACCAGTAACAGCCTTAACAGGTGATGGCAACCAGGATCTAATAGCCTGCTTCATAGCACAGAAATAATGCAAAACCAGAACACTTACTGTATTTTAACTTAGCAAAAGGATTGTTGTAATACCATTTAATTTAATAAATAGTAAAGTATTTATAAAAGAACCATTTCATAAAGTGTTACCAATTTCTCCATACGCAATAATATGATTTGCACAAACGTTTGTCCTTGAGGCAATAGAAATTTTCTTTGCAAATCAATCCTTACAAGGATTGTAATTAGTATCTGTTAAGGCAGCCAGCAGTACCTGTAGCTGTATTTCTCCCATAAAAGCCCTGATTGCTGCGAGCTCTCACACAAAGCTAACGACACAGAAGGAAAATGCACACGTCGTCTAGACTATTCATTTTAATCAGGCAAGAGTGATTTTTTGTGGCCCATTTGATATGACTTTTACACAAGATACAACCTCACTCCACAGGGGCTGGTGGAAAAGGTCAACACTGCTGTATAAAAATACATTTAAAGAAGGAGTTTAGAAAAGCAAAAACTACAGATAAGGACCGGCATTGTTTAGGCAGAGCTGCGGGTGTTACAATTTCTGAGAAAATTATAAATCTGTGGGCTTTTTTTAAATGCTCAAAAATTAAAAATTAAGAAGTTTGGGGCTCATTTTCTGTTAGCTTCTTTCCTTAGTGATGGGACACAGAGAATTCCCGTGTGATGCTACACCTTTGAGTTAAGGTGGGTTTTAGCAGGTACCGTTCCTTGAGAAGAGGTTTTATACCCAAAAGCTCACGCTCCGGCCCCTGCCCGGCCGAGGGGCAGACACCCCACAGCTTGGTGAGAGGCTGCCGGCTCCCAGTGCCAGCGGTGGGTGCTCGTGCCCCAGGAGGTGACAGAGCCACCTGCAGAGCCCCAGGCCAGGAGGCTGCTGGCCAAGGGACACCGTCCGCAGGACCCCATCCCCACAGGGGGACACCCACCTCCCGAGGGACGATCAGGCCTGGGGCTACCTGTGGCCAGCGCTGGCCAGTCGGGCACCTGCCGGGAACCCGCAGGAGCAGACTTTGCCTGGTACCTCGTGTTGAGGCACAACCGCACTCACGATCGGCTGGAGGTGACCCAAGGACCTGGATTACAATGGGGAGCGGGACACGGGGCTCCCGTGCTGGGGGGTGCGGGTGCCCCGGGCACGTGGCCGCGGGCAGGAGAGTGGCCGTGCCCAGCCCGACGCTGCTGCCCGTCCCACGCTCTTGCCGGAGCAGCACACACCGTGCCAGCTCCCTCCTGCTCAAATCAACGTTCTGCAGACTGTCATTATTACACGCTGTTCCAAAGCAGTGTTTTGCTGGATGCAGTTTAGCTAATACTGCTCTTGATCATTAGTGCTAACGCAAAATAAAATTACCCACCCTCCCGCGGCCGGCAGGACACCAGGAGCCAGCCCCACGGAGCTGCTCTGAGCAGCAGGGGCAGGAAGGCAGCCCTGCACCCTGCGCTGTCTCCTGTGTCCCCAGCAGTTAACCCCCCCGTGGCAGGGCTCTGCCCCTGGCCTGCCCAGGAATCCCCCCCCAGCACCTGGAAGGACAAAAGCCACTGTGCATTGGGTTCTGCTCCAGGGCATCCCACCCACGGGTGCCCCACAGCTCTGCTGGTGGATGGCACAGGATGCTGGCCCCCCGGCACAGGATGCTTGCCCCCCCGGTGGGCAGCTCCGACCCAAACCGGGCACGGGAACAGGAGCCCGTTGGTCCCTTGAGTGCAGGCAGGAGTTGGGGTGTCCGTCTGTCAGGGGGTTTGCCCTGAGCCCCCAGCGCTTTCAGCTGCACCATAAGTGCCACCGAACGGCGCAGCAGGAGCCAGATTATCCTGTGAATGGGGTCTAAAACTCCAGCTCTAGGTCCAAGTTCCAGCATTAATCATGCCATTCATCATCATTACCCACAGTCACTCCACTGGCTGCCCCAAGGCAGGGGCAGGGGCTGAACCTCAGTTCCCTTCTCCCTCCAGAGGAGGGGAGGCCAGGCATCAGTAGGATCATTGATCTGGAGCATTCGCCCCTCCTCCTGAGCAAGGAGGAGGTTAATTTATCACAGGACAGAGAAAACCCAATCTTTAAATTCCCTGCTTGCTCTTAATTAAACAAGAACCTACGATGTTTGCTAAGGCTTGCTCTGAAGACCCAGCAGCAGTGGTTCGGTGGCAGGGGACAGGCAGGCTCTCTGCCAGGCACCGACCCATCATGAAGGACCACACTGACCCCGCTTCTCTTCCAGCTACACAAACACCTGCAGCAGGAGCTGCCTGGGAGCGTGGCTCCAACCCTGTGGCAGATCAGTTTCTGGAGCCCTTGGGCTCTCCAAAATGCATTATTCTGCAAAGAAAAACACATGTAGAGGGAGATGGCACTTGAGGAATGACATCTCCTCTGTCCAGAGGGGGAACACAGCCCCAAGGCCAACACTTGCCAGGGGCTTCTGGCTCCTGGATGACAAAGCAGTGATTTCCTCATGTGGGAAGGGGACCGGCAGTCGCACAGGGTGCCAGCCCACCCACCACACGGTGGGGAATGGGGCACCGGGCAGCCCCCATGCCCCCTCCCAGCAGCGACCCACAGCCGCAGGTGCTGCCGCTCGGGTGCCCTGGGGAGTAAGAACAGCCAAGTCCATCACAAGCCTGGCTGCCTGGAGAGCTCCTTGTCATGCTCCAAGAGGTGTGAGGGGAAGATTAATCTTAATAATTACTGTCCTCAGCTTGCCTGGCCCCATCCGAGCTCAGGCCTCTCCTGGACATGAAACATGCAGGGTCCCTCCGCACACCCCGGCCTCCCCCCAAGCCTGCAGAGAAAACCCACCCCGAGTGCGGGCTCAGCCGCGCCTGGAGGCTTTTCCCTCCCGGACACACAGTAAATGGAGTGGGGAGAGCAACACAGCGCGCTCCGAGACCGACTGCCTCTCCCGAGCCACTGTGCTGGTATTAAACAGACAAGACAAGCTTGCAGTCAGTTATCGGCCAAAAAAATAATGAAGAAACAAGTCGGCAAAGCAAAGCCAAGTCACCCGGACCAGCCAAGTGGAGAATTTAATTTCTCGCAGGTTCCCCAGCAGCGAAGCGTCTCGGAGCCCTGGCCCTGCACACACCGGCAGCTCCCACCACCGGCCGCCGCTCCATCGCCCGGGGCTGGGGGAGC